>CATIWC010000325.1:152500-155000 GCA_948472305.1 Vicia faba | reverse complement strand
CGAAACGCTACGAAACTCCTTGGACACTCTCAATGTGTTATTTGGGAAGTGCATGCAAAAATCCATCGGGAGATTATTCCCCTAAGGCGCGTTTGCCTCCGCTCCCGTCGGAAAAACCGCACGGGGGCCCGTTCGGGCCGGAAATTCAAAATTGTCGAAACGCTACGAAACTTTGCAGATCCCTTCTATGTGTTATTTGGGACTTCCATGCAAAAATTCATCGGGAGATTATTCCCCTAAGGCGCGTTTGCCTCCGCTCCCGTTCATGGAGAAACCGCACACGCACGCGTTCCGGTCGGAAATTGAAAGTAGACCGAGGGCTTGTCGAAACGCTACGAAACTCCTTGGACACTCTCAATGTGTTATTTGGGAAGTGCATGCAAAAATCCATCGGGAGATTATTCCCCTAAGGCGCGTTTGCCTCCGCTCCCGTCGGAAAAACCGCACGGGGGCCCGTTCGGGCCGGAAATTCAAAATTGTCGAAACGCTACGAAACTTTGCAGATCCCTTCTATGTGTTATTTGGGACTTCCATGCAAAAATTCATCGGGAGATTATTCCCCTAAGGCGCGTTTGCCTCCGCTCCCGTTCATGGAGAAACCGCACACGCACGCGTTCCGGTCGGAAATTGAAAGTAGACCGAGGGCTTGTCGAAACGCTACGAAACTCCTTGGACACTCTCAATGTGTTATTTGGGAAGTGCATGCAAAAATCCATCGGGAGATTATTCCCCTAAGGCGCGTTTGCCTCCGCTCCCGTCGGAAAAACCGCACGGGGGCCCGTTCGGGCCGGAAATTCAAAATTGTCGAAACGCTACGAAACTTTGCAGATCCCTTCTATGTGTTATTTGGGACTTCCATGCAAAAATTCATCGGGAGATTATTCCCCTAAGGCGCGTTTGCCTCCGCTCCCGTTCATGGAGAAACCGCACACGCACGCGTTCCGGTCGGAAATTGAAAGTAGACCGAGGGCTTGTCGAAACGCTACGAAACTCCTTGGACACTCTCAATGTGTTATTTGGGAAGTGCATGCAAAAATCCATCGGGAGATTATTCCCCTAAGGCGCGTTTGCCTCCGCTCCCGTCGGAAAAACCGCACGGGGGCCCGTTCGGGCCGGAAATTCAAAATTGTCGAAACGCTACGAAACTTTGCAGATCCCTTCTATGTGTTATTTGGGACTTCCATGCAAAAATTCATCGGGAGATTATTCCCCTAAGGCGCGTTTGCCTCCGCTCCCGTTCATGGAGAAACCGCACACGCACGCGTTCCGGTCGGAAATTGAAAGTAGACCGAGGGCTTGTCGAAACGCTACGAAACTCCTTGGACACTCTCAATGTGTTATTTGGGAAGTGCATGCAAAAATCCATCGGGAGATTATTCCCCTAAGGCGCGTTTGCCTCCGCTCCCGTCGGAAAAACCGCACGGGGGCCCGTTCGGGCCGGAAATTCAAAATTGTCGAAACGCTACGAAACTTTGCAGATCCCTTCTATGTGTTATTTGGGACTTCCATGCAAAAATTCATCGGGAGATTATTCCCCTAAGGCGCGTTTGCCTCCGCTCCCGTTCATGGAGAAACCGCACACGCACGCGTTCCGGTCGGAAATTGAAAGTAGACCGAGGGCTTGTCGAAACGCTACGAAACTCCTTGGACACTCTCAATGTGTTATTTGGGAAGTGCATGCAAAAATCCATCGGGAGATTATTCCCCTAAGGCGCGTTTGCCTCCGCTCCCGTCGGAAAAACCGCACGGGGGCCCGACACGCGAAAAGCCGAAATATATCGAGGGATCGCCCGAATGGCATGAAACTTGGCATGCCATCTCAATTTGGTGGCAGATTAATGCATGAAAAATTCCAGACCGGAACTCATTCCGTAGCCCGACGTTTGTTTGCTTCCGCCCCTTGAAAAAAACTCAATTACACGCGTTTCGGACGAAAATTCAAAATAAATCGAGACGTTATCGAAACGCTACGAAACTTTGCAGATCCCTTCTATGTGTTATTTGAGATGTCCATGCAAAAAATCATCGGGAAATTCCATTCCTAAGGCGCGTTTGCCTCCGCTCCCGTTCTTGAAAATCCGGCGCTTAGAAAATTCATAATTAATTCATCCGAAGTCGAAAAATTCTAATTTTTGGTGGGAGGGGTTCTTATATTGTGTTTAAAGAGCATGCAAAAAATCAAGAAAAAATTCGAAGTCTAAGTCATCAAACTAGAAATTTATGTCTACAGGGAAAAAGGGACCAATTTGGTGGCAAAGTGAGGATTTCAGTTCAAACATATATAGGGGGAGGCCCTTGCCTGGTCCGCCTGGGGCCTTGCCACGCCCAGGCCAGGCCACATGCTGCCTAGACGGAACATGCCCATGGGTGTTCCAAACGATTCCAATGGCAAATCCATCAACCCCCCGCACAAAATCCAATCCAAATATCGAATTTTCATCATCGAATCGAGCGTTCTTGATAAAAAAAATTCAAAATTTGGCTGGATTTTGCGTGCCCG
>CATIWC010000325.1:140000-142500 GCA_948472305.1 Vicia faba | reverse complement strand
AAACCGCACACGCACGCGTTCCGGTCGGAAATTGAAAGTAGACCGAGGGCTTGTCGAAACGCTACGAAACTCCTTGGACACTCTCAATGTGTTATTTGGGAAGTGCATGCAAAAATCCATCGGGAGATTATTCCCCTAAGGCGCGTTTGCCTCCGCTCCCGTCGGAAAAACCGCACGGGGGCCCGTTCGGGCCGGAAATTCAAAATTGTCGAAACGCTACGAAACTTTGCAGATCCCTTCTATGTGTTATTTGGGACTTCCATGCAAAAATTCATCGGGAGATTATTCCCCTAAGGCGCGTTTGCCTCCGCTCCCGTTCATGGAGAAACCGCACACGCACGCGTTCCGGTCGGAAATTGAAAGTAGACCGAGGGCTTGTCGAAACGCTACGAAACTCCTTGGACACTCTCAATGTGTTATTTGGGAAGTGCATGCAAAAATCCATCGGGAGATTATTCCCCTAAGGCGCGTTTGCCTCCGCTCCCGTCGGAAAAACCGCACGGGGGCCCGTTCGGGCCGGAAATTCAAAATTGTCGAAACGCTACGAAACTTTGCAGATCCCTTCTATGTGTTATTTGGGACTTCCATGCAAAAATTCATCGGGAGATTATTCCCCTAAGGCGCGTTTGCCTCCGCTCCCGTTCATGGAGAAACCGCACACGCACGCGTTCCGGTCGGAAATTGAAAGTAGACCGAGGGCTTGTCGAAACGCTACGAAACTCCTTGGACACTCTCAATGTGTTATTTGGGAAGTGCATGCAAAAATCCATCGGGAGATTATTCCCCTAAGGCGCGTTTGCCTCCGCTCCCGTCGGAAAAACCGCACGGGGGCCCGTTCGGGCCGGAAATTCAAAATTGTCGAAACGCTACGAAACTTTGCAGATCCCTTCTATGTGTTATTTGGGACTTCCATGCAAAAATTCATCGGGAGATTATTCCCCTAAGGCGCGTTTGCCTCCGCTCCCGTTCATGGAGAAACCGCACACGCACGCGTTCCGGTCGGAAATTGAAAGTAGACCGAGGGCTTGTCGAAACGCTACGAAACTCCTTGGACACTCTCAATGTGTTATTTGGGAAGTGCATGCAAAAATCCATCGGGAGATTATTCCCCTAAGGCGCGTTTGCCTCCGCTCCCGTCGGAAAAACCGCACGGGGGCCCGTTCGGGCCGGAAATTCAAAATTGTCGAAACGCTACGAAACTTTGCAGATCCGTTCTATGTGTTATTTGGGACTTCCATGCAAAAATTCATCGGGAGATTATTCCCCTAAGGCGCGTTTGCCTCCGCTCCCGTTCATGGAGAAACCGCACACGCACGCGTTCCGGTCGGAAATTGAAAGTAGACCGAGGGCTTGTCGAAACGCTACGAAACTCCTTGGACACTCTCAATGTGTTATTTGGGAAGTGCATGCAAAAATCCATCGGGAGATTATTCCCCTAAGGCGCGTTTGCCTCCGCTCCCGTCGGAAAAACCGCACGGGGGCCCGACACGCGAAAAGCCGAAATATATCGAGGGATCGCCCGAATGGCATGAAACTTGGCATGCCATCTCAATTTGGTGGCAGATTAATGCATGAAAAATTCCAGACCGGAACTCATTCCGTAGCCCGACGTTTGTTTGCTTCCGCCCCTTGAAAAAAACTCAATTACACGCGTTTCGGACGAAAATTCAAAATAAATCGAGACGTTATCGAAACGCTACGAAACTTTGCAGATCCCTTCTATGTGTTATTTGAGATGTCCATGCAAAAAATCATCGGGAAATTCCATTCCTAAGGCGCGTTTGCCTCCGCTCCCGTTCTTGAAAATCCGGCGCTTAGAAAATTCATAATTAATTCATCCGAAGTCGAAAAATTCTAATTTTTGGTGGGAGGGGTTCTTATATTGTGTTTAAAGAGCATGCAAAAAATCAAGAAAAAATTCGAAGTCTAAGTCATCAAACTAGAAATTTATGTCTACAGGGAAAAAGGGACCAATTTGGTGGCAAAGTGAGGATTTCAGTTCAAACATATATAGGGGGAGGCCCTTGCCTGGTCCGCCTGGGGCCTTGCCACGCCCAGGCCAGGCCACGCCCAGGCCAGGCCACATGCTGCCTAGACGGAACATGCCCATGGGTGTTCCAAACGATTCCAATGGCAAATCCATCAACCCCCCGCACAAAATCCAATCCAAATATCGAATTTTCATCATCGAATCGAGCGTTCTTGATAAAAAAAATTCAAAATTTGGCTGGATTTTGCGTGCCCGTGCCGGCCACACGGAAGGTCCGTGGCATGCCACGGATGGTCCCGTCGACGGAATCGAAGTTGCGATCGAAGTTTTGCCGCACAACCCAATAAAATATTGGCATTCCAACCATCGAATCGTTCTTTGGGCGAAGAAAAAAATTTGCTAAAATTTTGCGGTGCCCGTGCCCGGCTGAGTGGCTCGTCCGGACCTGGTCACGGACGTTCGGGCGGCGGGGCATGGGAGTTGCGATCGAAGTTTTGCCGCAAAATCATG
>CATIWC010000325.1:77500-80000 GCA_948472305.1 Vicia faba | reverse complement strand
TTGGACACTCTCAATGTGTTATTTGGGAAGTGCATGCAAAAATCCATCGGGAGATTATTCCCCTAAGGCGCGTTTGCCTCCGCTCCCGTCGGAAAAACCGCACGGGGGCCCGTTCGGGCCGGAAATTCAAAATTGTCGAAACGCTACGAAAATTTGCAGATCCCTTCTATGTGTTATTTGGGACTTCCATGCAAAAATTCATCGGGAGATTATTCCCCTAAGGCGCGTTTGCCTCCGCTCCCGTTCATGGAGAAACCGCACACGCACGCGTTCCGGTCGGAAATTGAAAGTAGACCGAGGGCTTGTCGAAACGCTACGAAACTCCTTGGACACTCTCAATGTGTTATTTGGGAAGTGCATGCAAAAATCCATCGGGAGATTATTCCCCTAAGGCGCGTTTGCCTCCGCTCCCGTCGGAAAAACCGCACGGGGGCCCGTTCGGGCCGGAAATTCAAAATTGTCGAAACGCTACGAAACTTTGCAGATCCCTTCTATGTGTTATTTGGGACTTCCATGCAAAAATTCATCGGGAGATTATTCCCCTAAGGCGCGTTTGCCTCCGCTCCCGTTCATGGAGAAACCGCACACGCACGCGTTCCGGTCGGAAATTGAAAGTAGACCGAGGGCTTGTCGAAACGCTACGAAACTCCTTGGACACTCTCAATGTGTTATTTGGGAAGTGCATGCAAAAATCCATCGGGAGATTATTCCCCTAAGGCGCGTTTGCCTCCGCTCCCGTCGGAAAAACCGCACGGGGGCCCGTTCGGGCCGGAAATTCAAAATTGTCGAAACGCTACGAAACTTTGCAGATCCCTTCTATGTGTTATTTGGGACTTCCATGCAAAAATTCATCGGGAGATTATTCCCCTAAGGCGCGTTTGCCTCCGCTCCCGTTCATGGAGAAACCGCACACGCACGCGTTCCGGTCGGAAATTGAAAGTAGACCGAGGGCTTGTCGAAACGCTACGAAACTCCTTGGACACTCTCAATGTGTTATTTGGGAAGTGCATGCAAAAATCCATCGGGAGATTATTCCCCTAAGGCGCGTTTGCCTCCGCTCCCGTCGGAAAAACCGCACGGGGGCCCGTTCGGGCCGGAAATTCAAAATTGTCGAAACGCTACGAAACTTTGCAGATCCGTTCTATGTGTTATTTGGGACTTCCATGCAAAAATTCATCGGGAGATTATTCCCCTAAGGCGCGTTTGCCTCCGCTCCCGTTCATGGAGAAACCGCACACGCACGCGTTCCGGTCGGAAATTGAAAGTAGACCGAGGGCTTGTCGAAACGCTACGAAACTCCTTGGACACTCTCAATGTGTTATTTGGGAAGTGCATGCAAAAATCCATCGGGAGATTATTCCCCTAAGGCGCGTTTGCCTCCGCTCCCGTCGGAAAAACCGCACGGGGGCCCGACACGCGAAAAGCCGAAATATATCGAGGGATCGCCCGAATGGCATGAAACTTGGCATGCCATCTCAATTTGGTGGCAGATTAATGCATGAAAAATTCCAGACCGGAACTCATTCCGTAGCCCGACGTTTGTTTGCTTCCGCCCCTTGAAAAAAACTCAATTACACGCGTTTCGGACGAAAATTCAAAATAAATCGAGACGTTATCGAAACGCTACGAAACTTTGCAGATCCCTTCTATGTGTTATTTGAGATGTCCATGCAAAAAATCATCGGGAAATTCCATTCCTAAGGCGCGTTTGCCTCCGCTCCCGTTCTTGAAAATCCGGCGCTTAGAAAATTCATAATTAATTCATCCGAAGTCGAAAAATTCTAATTTTTGGTGGGAGGGGTTCTTATATTGTGTTTAAAGAGCATGCAAAAAATCAAGAAAAAATTCGAAGTCTAAGTCATCAAACTAGAAATTTATGTCTACAGGGAAAAAGGGACCAATTTGGTGGCAAAGTGAGGATTTCAGTTCAAACATATATAGGGGGAGGCCCTTGCCTGGTCCGCCTGGGGCCTTGCCACGCCCAGGCCAGGCCACGCCCAGGCCAGGCCACATGCTGCCTAGACGGAACATGCCCATGGGTGTTCCAAACGATTCCAATGGCAAATCCATCAACCCCCCGCACAAAATCCAATCCAAATATCGAATTTTCATCATCGAATCGAGCGTTCTTGATAAAAAAAATTCAAAATTTGGCTGGATTTTGCGTGCCCGTGCCGGCCACACGGAAGGTCCGTGGCATGCCACGGATGGTCCCGTCGACGGAATCGAAGTTGCGATCGAAGTTTTGCCGCACAACCCAATAAAATATTGGCATTCCAACCATCGAATCGTTCTTTGGGCGAAGAAAAAAATTTGCTAAAATTTTGCGGTGCCCGTGCCCGGCCGAGTGGCTCGTCCGGACCTGGTCACGGACGTTCGGGCGGCGGGGCATGGGAGTTGCGATCGAAGTTTTGCCGCAAAATCATGTCAAATTTTGGCGTTCCCGTCATCGAATCGTCCGTTGGTCGAAGATCAAAATTTTATCGGGGTGCGCGGTGCG
>CATIWC010000325.1:55000-57500 GCA_948472305.1 Vicia faba | reverse complement strand
GACTTCCATGCAAAAATTCATCGGGAGATTATTCCCCTAAGGCGCGTTTGCCTCCGCTCCCGTTCATGGAGAAACCGCACACGCACGCGTTCCGGTCGGAAATTGAAAGTAGACCGAGGGCTTGTCGAAACGCTACGAAACTCCTTGGACACTCTCAATGTGTTATTTGGGAAGTGCATGCAAAAATCCATCGGGAGATTATTCCCCTAAGGCGCGTTTGCCTCCGCTCCCGTCGGAAAAACCGCACGGGGGCCCGTTCGGGCCGGAAATTCAAAATTGTCGAAACGCTACGAAACTTTGCAGATCCCTTCTATGTGTTATTTGGGACTTCCATGCAAAAATTCATCGGGAGATTATTCCCCTAAGGCGCGTTTGCCTCCGCTCCCGTTCATGGAGAAACCGCACACGCACAGCGTTCCGGTCGGAAATTGAAAGTAGACCGAGGGCTTGTCGAAACGCTACGAAACTCCTTGGACACTCTCAATGTGTTATTTGGGAAGTGCATGCAAAAATCCATCGGGAGATTATTCCCCTAAGGCGCGTTTGCCTCCGCTCCCGTCGGAAAAACCGCACGGGGGCCCGTTCGGGCCGGAAATTCAAAATTGTCGAAACGCTACGAAACTTTGCAGATCCCTTCTATGTGTTATTTGGGACTTCCATGCAAAAATTCATCGGGAGATTATTCCCCTAAGGCGCGTTTGCCTCCGCTCCCGTTCATGGAGAAACCGCACACGCACAGCGTTCCGGTCGGAAATTGAAAGTAGACCGAGGGCTTGTCGAAACGCTACGAAACTCCTTGGACACTCTCAATGTGTTATTTGGGAAGTGCATGCAAAAATCCATCGGGAGATTATTCCCCTAAGGCGCGTTTGCCTCCGCTCCCGTCGGAAAAACCGCACGGGGGCCCGTTCGGGCCGGAAATTCAAAATTGTCGAAACGCTACGAAACTTTGCAGATCCCTTCTATGTGTTATTTGGGACTTCCATGCAAAAATTCATCGGGAGATTATTCCCCTAAGGCGCGTTTGCCTCCGCTCCCGTTCATGGAGAAACCGCACACGCACGCGTTCCGGTCGGAAATTGAAAGTAGACCGAGGGCTTGTCGAAACGCTACGAAAACTCCTTGGACACTCTCAATGTGTTATTTGGGAAGTGCATGCAAAAATCCATCGGGAGATTATTCCCCTAAGGCGCGTTTGCCTCCGCTCCCGTCGGAAAAACCGCACGGGGGCCCGTTCGGGCCGGAAATTCAAAATTGTCGAAACGCTACGAAACTTTGCAGATCCCTTCTATGTGTTATTTGGGACTTCCATGCAAAAATTCATCGGGAGATTATTCCCCTAAGGCGCGTTTGCCTCCGCTCCCGTTCATGGAGAAACCGCACACGCACGCGTTCCGGTCGGAAATTGAAAGTAGACCGAGGGCTTGTCGAAACGCTACGAAACTCCTTGGACACTCTCAATGTGTTATTTGGGAAGTGCATGCAAAAATCCATCGGGAGATTATTCCCCTAAGGCGCGTTTGCCTCCGCTCCCGTCGGAAAAACCGCACGGGGGCCCGACACGCGAAAAGCCGAAATATATCGAGGGATCGCCCGAATGGCATGAAACTTGGCATGCCATCTCAATTTGGTGGCAGATTAATGCATGAAAAATTCCAGACCGGAACTCATTCCGTAGCCCGACGTTTGTTTGCTTCCGCCCCTTGAAAAAAACTCAATTACACGCGTTTCGGACGAAAATTCAAAATAAATCGAGACGTTATCGAAACGCTACGAAACTTTGCAGATCCCTTCTATGTGTTATTTGAGATGTCCATGCAAAAAATCATCGGGAAATTCCATTCCTAAGGCGCGTTTGCCTCCGCTCCCGTTCTTGAAAATCCGGCGCTTAGAAAATTCATAATTAATTCATCCGAAGTCGAAAAATTCTAATTTTTGGTGGGAGGGGTTCTTATATTGTGTTTAAAGAGCATGCAAAAAATCAAGAAAAAATTCGAAGTCTAAGTCATCAAACTAGAAATTTATGTCTACAGGGAAAAAGGGACCAATTTGGTGGCAAAGTGAGGATTTCAGTTCAAACATATATAGGGGGAGGCCCTTGCCTGGTCCGCCTGGGGCCTTGCCACGCCCAGGCCAGGCCACGCCCAGGCCAGGCCACTTGCTGCCTAGACGGAACATGCCCATGGGTGTTCCAAACGATTCCAATGGCAAATCCATCAACCCCCCGCACAAAATCCAATCCAAATATCGAATTTTCATCATCGAATCGAGCGTTCTTGATAAAAAAAATTCAAAATTTGGCTGGATTTTGCGTGCCCGTGCCGGCCACACGGAAGGTCCGTGGCATGCCACGGATGGTCCCGTCGACGGAATCGAAGTTGCGATCGAAGTTTTGCCGCACAACCCAATAAAATATTGGCATTCCAACCATCGAATCGTTCTTTGGGCGAAGAAAAAAATTTGCTAAAATTTTGCGGTGCCCGTGCCCGGCCGAGTGGCT
>CATIWC010000325.1:42500-45000 GCA_948472305.1 Vicia faba | reverse complement strand
GACACTCTCAATGTGTTATTTGGGAAGTGCATGCAAAAATCCATCGGGAGATTATTCCCCTAAGGCGCGTTTGCCTCCGCTCCCGTCGGAAAAACCGCACGGGGGCCCGTTCGGGCCGGAAATTCAAAATTGTCGAAACGCTACGAAACTTTGCAGATCCCTTCTATGTGTTATTTGGGACTTCCATGCAAAAATTCATCGGGAGATTATTCCCCTAAGGCGCGTTTGCCTCCGCTCCCGTTCATGGAGAAACCGCACACGCACGCGTTCCGGTCGGAAATTGAAAGTAGACCGAGGGCTTGTCGAAACGCTACGAAACTCCTTGGACACTCTCAATGTGTTATTTGGGAAGTGCATGCAAAAATCCATCGGGAGATTATTCCCCTAAGGCGCGTTTGCCTCCGCTCCCGTCGGAAAAACCGCACGGGGGCCCGTTCGGGCCGGAAATTCAAAATTGTCGAAACGCTACGAAACTTTGCAGATCCCTTCTATGTGTTATTTGGGACTTCCATGCAAAAATTCATCGGGAGATTATTCCCCTAAGGCGCGTTTGCCTCCGCTCCCGTTCATGGAGAAACCGCACACGCACGCGTTCCGGTCGGAAATTGAAAGTAGACCGAGGGCTTGTCGAAACGCTACGAAACTCCTTGGACACTCTCAATGTGTTATTTGGGAAGTGCATGCAAAAATCCATCGGGAGATTATTCCCCTAAGGCGCGTTTGCCTCCGCTCCCGTCGGAAAAACCGCACGGGGGCCCGTTCGGGCCGGAAATTCAAAATTGTCGAAACGCTACGAAACTTTGCAGATCCCTTCTATGTGTTATTTGGGACTTCCATGCAAAAATTCATCGGGAGATTATTCCCCTAAGGCGCGTTTGCCTCCGCTCCCGTTCATGGAGAAACCGCACACGCACGCGTTCCGGTCGGAAATTGAAAGTAGACCGAGGGCTTGTCGAAACGCTACGAAACTCCTTGGACACTCTCAATGTGTTATTTGGGAAGTGCATGCAAAAATCCATCGGGAGATTATTCCCCTAAGGCGCGTTTGCCTCCGCTCCCGTCGGAAAAACCGCACGGGGGCCCGTTCGGGCCGGAAATTCAAAATTGTCGAAACGCTACGAAACTTTGCAGATCCCTTCTATGTGTTATTTGGGACTTCCATGCAAAAATTCATCGGGAGATTATTCCCCTAAGGCGCGTTTGCCTCCGCTCCCGTTCATGGAGAAACCGCACACGCACGCGTTCCGGTCGGAAATTGAAAGTAGACCGAGGGCTTGTCGAAACGCTACGAAACTCCTTGGACACTCTCAATGTGTTATTTGGGAAGTGCATGCAAAAATCCATCGGGAGATTATTCCCCTAAGGCGCGTTTGCCTCCGCTCCCGTCGGAAAAACCGCACGGGGGCCCGTTCGGGCCGGAAATTCAAAATTGTCGAAACGCTACGAAACTTTGCAGATCCCTTCTATGTGTTATTTGGGACTTCCATGCAAAAATTCATCGGGAGATTATTCCCCTAAGGCGCGTTTGCCTCCGCTCCCGTTCATGGAGAAACCGCACACGCACGCGTTCCGGTCGGAAATTGAAAGTAGACCGAGGGCTTGTCGAAACGCTACGAAACTCCTTGGACACTCTCAATGTGTTATTTGGGAAGTGCATGCAAAAATCCATCGGGAGATTATTCCCCTAAGGCGCGTTTGCCTCCGCTCCCGTCGGAAAAACCGCACGGGGGCCCGACACAGCGAAAAGCCGAAATATATCGAGGGATCGCCCGAATGGCATGAAACTTGGCATGCCATCTCAATTTGGTGGCAGATTAATGCATGAAAAATTCCAGACCGGAACTCATTCCGTAGCCCGACGTTTGTTTGCTTCCGCCCCTTGAAAAAAACTCAATTACACGCGTTTCGGACGAAAATTCAAAATAAATCGAGACGTTATCGAAACGCTACGAAACTTTGCAGATCCCTTCTATGTGTTATTTGAGATGTCCATGCAAAAAATCATCGGGAAATTCCATTCCTAAGGCGCGTTTGCCTCCGCTCCCGTTCTTGAAAATCCGGCGCTTAGAAAATTCATAATTAATTCATCCGAAGTCGAAAAATTCTAATTTTTGGTGGGAGGGGTTCTTATATTGTGTTTAAAGAGCATGCAAAAAATCAAGAAAAAATTCGAAGTCTAAGTCATCAAACTAGAAATTTATGTCTACAGGGAAAAAGGGACCAATTTGGTGGCAAAGTGAGGATTTCAGTTCAAACATATATAGGGGGAGGCCCTTGCCTGGTCCGCCTGGGGCCTTGCCACGCCCAGGCCAGGCCACGCCCAGGCCAGGCCACATGCTGCCTAGACGGAACATGCCCATGGGTGTTCCAAACGATTCCAATGGCAAATCCATCAACCCCCCGCACAAAATCCAATCCAAATATCGAATTTTCATCATCGAATCGAGCGTTCTTGATAAAAAAAATTCAAAATTTGGCTGGATTTTGCGTGCCCGTGCCG
>CATIWC010000325.1:20000-22500 GCA_948472305.1 Vicia faba | reverse complement strand
GAAAGTAGACCGAGGGCTTGTCGAAACGCTACGAAACTCCTTGGACACTCTCAATGTGTTATTTGGGAAGTGCATGCAAAAATCCATCGGGAGATTATTCCCCTAAGGCGCGTTTGCCTCCGCTCCCGTCGGAAAAACCGCACGGGGGCCCGTTCGGGCCGGAAATTCAAAATTGTCGAAACGCTACGAAACTTTGCAGATCCCTTCTATGTGTTATTTGGGACTTCCATGCAAAAATTCATCGGGAGATTATTCCCCTAAGGCGCGTTTGCCTCCGCTCCCGTTCATGGAGAAACCGCACACGCACGCGTTCCGGTCGGAAATTGAAAGTAGACCGAGGGCTTGTCGAAACGCTACGAAACTCCTTGGACACTCTCAATGTGTTATTTGGGAAGTGCATGCAAAAATCCATCGGGAGATTATTCCCCTAAGGCGCGTTTGCCTCCGCTCCCGTCGGAAAAACCGCACGGGGGCCCGTTCGGGCCGGAAATTCAAAATTGTCAAAACGCTACGAAACTTTGCAGATCCCTTCTATGTGTTATTTGGGACTTCCATGCAAAAATTCATCGGGAGATTATTCCCCTAAGGCGCGTTTGCCTCCGCTCCCGTTCATGGAGAAACCGCACACGCACGCGTTCCGGTCGGAAATTGAAAGTAGACCGAGGGCTTGTCGAAACGCTACGAAACTCCTTGGACACTCTCAATGTGTTATTTGGGAAGTGCATGCAAAAATCCATCGGGAGATTATTCCCCTAAGGCGCGTTTGCCTCCGCTCCCGTCGGAAAAACCGCACGGGGGCCCGTTCGGGCCGGAAATTCAAAATTGTCGAAACGCTACGAAACTTTGCAGATCCCTTCTATGTGTTATTTGGGACTTCCATGCAAAAATTCATCGGGAGATTATTCCCCTAAGGCGCGTTTGCCTCCGCTCCCGTTCATGGAGAAACCGCACACGCACGCGTTCCGGTCGGAAATTGAAAGTAGACCGAGGGCTTGTCGAAACGCTACGAAACTCCTTGGACACTCTCAATGTGTTATTTGGGAAGTGCATGCAAAAATCCATCGGGAGATTATTCCCCTAAGGCGCGTTTGCCTCCGCTCCCGTCGGAAAAACCGCACGGGGGCCCGTTCGGGCCGGAAATTCAAAATTGTCGAAACGCTACGAAACTTTGCAGATCCCTTCTATGTGTTATTTGGGACTTCCATGCAAAAATTCATCGGGAGATTATTCCCCTAAGGCGCGTTTGCCTCCGCTCCCGTTCATGGAGAAACCGCACACGCACGCGTTCCGGTCGGAAATTGAAAGTAGACCGAGGGCTTGTCGAAACGCTACGAAACTCCTTGGACACTCTCAATGTGTTATTTGGGAAGTGCATGCAAAAATCCATCGGGAGATTATTCCCCTAAGGCGCGTTTGCCTCCGCTCCCGTCGGAAAAACCGCACGGGGGCCCGACACGCGAAAAGCCGAAATATATCGAGGGATCGCCCGAATGGCATGAAACTTGGCATGCCATCTCAATTTGGTGGCAGATTAATGCATGAAAAATTCCAGACCGGAACTCATTCCGTAGCCCGACGTTTGTTTGCTTCCGCCCCTTGAAAAAAACTCAATTACACGCGTTTCGGACGAAAATTCAAAATAAATCGAGACGTTATCGAAACGCTACGAAACTTTGCAGATCCCTTCTATGTGTTATTTGAGATGTCCATGCAAAAAATCATCGGGAAATTCCATTCCTAAGGCGCGTTTGCCTCCGCTCCCGTTCTTGAAAATCCGGCGCTTAGAAAATTCATAATTAATTCATCCGAAGTCGAAAAATTCTAATTTTTGGTGGGAGGGGTTCTTATATTGTGTTTAAAGAGCATGCAAAAAATCAAGAAAAAATTCGAAGTCTAAGTCATCAAACTAGAAATTTATGTCTACAGGGAAAAAGGGACCAATTTGGTGGCAAAGTGAGGATTTCAGTTCAAACATATATAGGGGGAGGCCCTTGCCTGGTCCGCCTGGGGCCTTGCCACGCCCAGGCCAGGCCACGCCCAGGCCAGGCCACATGCTGCCTAGACGGAACATGCCCATGGGTGTTCCAAACGATTCCAATGGCAAATCCATCAACCCCCCGCACAAAATCCAATCCAAATATCGAATTTTCATCATCGAATCGAGCGTTCTTGATAAAAAAAATTCAAAATTTGGCTGGATTTTGCGTGCCCGTGCCGGCCACACGGAAGGTCCGTGGCATGCCACGGATGGTCCCGTCGACGGAATCGAAGTTGCGATCGAAGTTTTGCCGCACAACCCAATAAAATATTGGCATTCCAACCATCGAATCGTTCTTTGGGCGAAGAAAAAAATTTGCTAAAATTTTGCGGTGCCCGTGCCCGGCCGAGTGGCTCGTCCGGACCTGGTCACGGACGTTCGGGCGGCGGGGCATGGGAGTTGCGATCGAAGTTTTGCCGCAAAATCATGTCAAATTTTGGCGTTCCCGTCATCGAATCGTCC
>CATIWC010000324.1:0-368838 GCA_948472305.1 Vicia faba | reverse complement strand
ATTTCCAAAAATTTGAGTGTGTAATCGATTGCACAACCATGCAAATCGATTGCGCAGGGTTCCAGTAGCCAAATTTACAAATTTTTTGACTGTGCAATCGATTGCACAACCATGCAAATCGATTGCACTAGAAGTCAGTAGCCAATGTTTTGAAAAACTGAAGCGTGCAATCGATTGCACTAACATGAAAATCGATTCCACACAAATAAAAATTGATTTTTTGCTTTGAAAGAACTTGAATAAAGGATTGGACAATATAAAATGTTTCTTTTACCCATTGGGCATCTATATCTTAAGTTCAAGGTAAATATCATCATTATACCTTGAAATTCGCCAAGGGCTTGAACCAAAGACTTCATCCAAAGAGGCTTTTAGCTTGATCAATAATTTTGGCCTTCTTTATCAATCATGACTTGTCTTCATCAAAACAAGAGTGCATTCGAGAAGCTTGAGTTTACGGCATGGGTCGACACCTAATGATCCAAAGTGTTTTCTCTTACTTTAATTTTTCTTGATTTTTACATGCTTCATATATTTTCTTCATGGCTATTCAATATGGTTGTAATAGATAATTAGGACTTTAATATCTTGCAATCCCCATTTGTAAATTTGTACACCCCATCCCCAAATGATTGTAATAGCGTAGGATATTTACTTTCCGCAATTTATCGCTTTATATATAACATGTTAGTAATTAGGGTTTGTATGGCAAGATAAAACCAATCAAATAGAAAACCCTAATTCAAGAAAAAATCAAGCATGAAAATGACACACTTGCACACAAACACCCATAGGGTTACTCCACTTGGTTGCCTTGAACAAAATGGCCATGTTACGCATGTAAGATATCTTAGCAAAACAAACAAAAAAAACAAGATCATAGTCCCTCGATGACGCTATTCAAAGTTTCCTTACAAAAAAAATGATCTTAGTCCCTCAAAATGCTAAGATACTTTGCAACATTGCTAATCATGGTCATACGATGACCCGCGCCCATCCCTTCACATCCAACGATGAGGCTTCTTACAAAATTAATGGTAAGATAGCAACATCTAAAGGAGGAGGAAAAGAACATCTAAGACCTTTTGAGTAGGTAGGTTCGCTCTTAGTTACTCGCTTGCTCACAACAAAAACATTTTTACGCCAACACTTTCATTTGAAACATTTTCAAAAGACAACACTTTGTATGCGTTCTTATAGAGACGAGAATCATCACAAAGACACCTTTTCAAAATCACTTTCAAAAACACATCTCACAAACACCTCTTTGAACTATTTTCGAAACAAACACTTTGTATGCGTTCTTATAGAGATGAGAACCATTACGAAGTTCCATTTTCAAAAATACTTTCAAAAACCACACACAAAGCACAATTTCAAACAAAAGAAAGTGATCTAGCAAGTAACTAAGAGCCCTTGGAAAACCATGGATGAAAAGGGTGCTAATACCTTCCCTTTTCATAATCTACCCCCCGAACTCAAGAAACAATCTCAAAGGTCTTTCCTGTGCTTTTTCACCTTTCCTTTTGGATAAAATAAAAGTCGGTGGTGACTCTTGCTAACCACAACATTTGCAATAAAACGCAAAACCTTCAAGTCAATTCTCCCATCGTATCACAGAACTGGCGACTCTGCTGGGGACAATTCTAAAAGTGGAGTTACCTTAGGGTTTAGATCATATTTACTTGCTTACATTGATTGACTTTTATGCTTTACATTATGGTTCTTTGTTTAGGTTTGAATCCTCTACCCGGATTTGGGATACATTATAGGTAAGTAGCAATACATTGTGGAAACTGTACGGGGTATACCAACATGGTCTAAGCAGTAGCTACGTTAGTGCGACATATTTGTGGGTTCCGATAGCCTTTGAGTTAATCAAAGAGAATACGGGGCCGCTGAGTGATGTCATGAAGCACTAATGAACTTATAGAACCTTTACTTAACCAACTTGGCCTTTAGGATGTAGTGAGATGACCGGCTTTGGTGCAGTCCGAAGTTGGTAGATACTCGATACTACACTCATTGAGGTTTGGTTTCTTGGGATATTTTGGTCGCCATTAAAGAGGCTTGAGCTGAAATAATGACCAAGGAAATAATCCAGTGATATTGAGCTCCTTAGAACACGGTTACCATTATTAGGACAGGTTGAGCCAACTAAACTTCAAGAGGGTACTTACCTACAAACTCCATGCAAGCCTAAACCTAAGGATTTGTCTGCTTTGCGCGTGTATGATTGTTTGTATAAGGTTGTTTACTTTGCATACTTGTTCATAACATCATAACATCATACCATAGCATTTTCATTAACCGTTTCAAAGATCTCAAGGGCCTATGATGCAGGGTCACATTGAACCAGATGTCTATCAAGGGACAAGAGGATTTATTTTCCTCCGACCAAACACCGTCAAAGATCAAGTACAACAAACTTTAGTCAAGGGCTATGACCCACTTGACATGGTGAGCTTGATTCTCTTGGAAGGACATCGACCGATACAAAGTTCTCCAATCAAATATGTTGATCAAAGTTCAAACTTCTAACTTTTTCTTGTGTTTACCCTGCGAGATCCTTGAAAACATTGCATCCACATATCATGAATCATATCATGACAGGTTTCTCCCATACAGGTCTCCTTATCTTCCTACTATTTATTTCAGTAAGATGGAACAAACAGTGAAAGACATCCAGGCTCAAAACGCTCAACTCCAAGAAATGTTCTTGAACCTATCCAAGGGGCAAGAAGAGGTGAAGGATCTCCTCACAAGAGGCATGGTCATGGGGAATCCGGAGGGCACCAAGGATGATCAGTTGGAAAGGCTACAAACTGAAATAGCCATAATGAGGGTCCAAATGATGTGACAGCTGGTGGGCCAGATGGCTCTTATCCAAAATCTGGCTCAAAGACAAGAAGAGCTGAAAATTCTTATCAACCAAATTCGTCAAGACGGTTGCAACCATATGGGGCAAACAATCAGGATTGGAAATCAAGTCACTGCTCAGCCTCCCATGAGACAAGAAGACAGAAGACCTTCCCAATTTGCTGCCACATCGCGAGCCCAACAACAACCTCGCCAACAACAACAAAGGAATCAGTGCAAGGAGGTCACACCTAAGAGACAATTTACCAGGGTTGGCATGTCGCTAGCTCAGGTCCTACAACACTTGTTGAAGGCGAAGCTAATTACCTGAAAGGCTCTTCCTCGGAATCCCAACACTGCTGCTCCTAGTTACTGTCCCAATGAGAGGTGTGCATACCATTCTGATGGTCCTGGGCATGACACGAACAATTGTTGGGCTCTGAAGAACGGGATTCAAGACCTAATTGACGAAGGAGTGTTGGAGTTTACACAAGACGATCAACTGGAACTTTTCTATCACCCCTCAAGGGCATCCACATGAAGCAACGATCTGGGCGAGGAAATTTTTTGTTCATTTGAATTTTCAATTGTAATTCCTTTTGTTATGCAAAAAATTATCTATTAATGTCAAACTTTGTTTCATTAATGCATTGCATATGTTTATCTTGAATTCATCCATTCGCTTTCACTATATTTAAGCTATGCTTATATTCTCTTTATGACTTTCAACTCTTGCTAAAAGTTACAAGCCTTTAGAGGGAGGATGACGAAAACAATGCCATAATCTCATACAGTATGCTTTTGGACAGACCTTGCTGACGATGTACATGCATTCTTTTAAATCCTAAACACTGGAGTTATAAGGAAGATAATCCCTAGTCAACCCCTTCGAGCCAAAGAAGTAGAAGTTTTTCTGTTTTAACACAAATTGAAACCTTTAATCAAAACCTGGGGCAGGGTAGTCTCTCAGTTAATTCAAACACGCGTTAAGTCGCAAACTCTCATCTCGTAATGCAGCGAATGACATCAAGAAACATTCCTCTGGAATCAAAAGACGGTGATGGTTCCCTATCACATAGGCCGTCATTATCTCTCAAAAAAGAAAAGCCTACAAAGTCAAAACCTACAAAGGAGGCTTAAGAAAAACTAGGGCATCCCGCTGACCGTAATCTCAAAACAAGAACAGTCAGGAAAAATCAGGGATAACAAATCAAAAAAGGGTCACTACAAATCCTCAACAACATGAAAAATATCTCAAAAATGACTGCCTTCCGATAAACTTAACTTGTTAGAACCATCACCAAAACGTCATTCCAGACTCAATTGGAGTTCAAACGCATAATTAACCGAGCTTAGGACCGAAGAACATCACGAAGAGCGGGTGGGTACAAATACACTTTGAGCCTTTATCCTTTGTTTCTTAAACCGTGAACCAAGCCACGTTACAACCCTTCAAAAGTCCTAATTGAAGCATGGGTTAGTTCGAAAGCATACTGTTACAAAAGGTATCCTGACTCCTGTAGGGCTTTACTTAAAATCCTGAGTTGAATTTTTTTACAAAACTTCTTTACTTGCTAAAAACGCATTTTTTAAAGCTTCAAGACAAGCATAAACATTGCATTACTTGAATATCACTGTTTTCATATGGCTAATTGTTTGAAAACGGAGAAATTCACAGAATGAATGTCCAGTGAACGAAAGCTCTCTCAGTGAAAAAAATCAATTCAAGAAGGATGACACTCCTCCTATCAACAGGGGGACATGACATGTCACTATCCAACACACTTGGGGCAGTCCAGTCAAGATTCCAAGAAATCTCTCAAGAATTGCAAAGTAACCAGGGGCAAGTCTCCATCTCCGTCACTCGGGGCATTAAACGTTAATCCCGACAAAGGGTTAAGTACAGTTAAACTTCCAGGCAGTGCCACAAACACTCGCTACTAGGGGCAGTGACAAATCTCCCCAAAATCCTCCTCATAGGATGATTCCCCAGCAAGAGTTTAGTCTCTAAAAACCTTTCCCCAGCTGATACAACCTCAAGAATCCTCGAGGATTTTCCCCAACGAAGTCATCACCTCTCTAGAAGATCGGCAACAGGGTTTATTTCCCCAACTAACGGCAGGAATCCCCAGCTTTAGTTTACCTCTCCGACTACTACAAATCACAGGGCCACAACCCCTAGTCCCCGGTAAAGCCGTCAGCAAAGCCTTTATTATTTCTAAGAGATGCTATGAACCCTGGATCCGACCAGATAATAGCCTAACTTTTCAAATATATAGAAGAACCTAAACTCAAATCCGACCAAGGTTTAATTTCTTTTCCCCATTGGAGTTGCCTCTCTATCCCCAACAAATGGCTGAGAAACCTGGACCCGACCAGATATCAGTTTTCATTTCCATCCTTTCAAGAAAGCCGTTGCGAAGCCTGGGTCCGACCAGATAACAATCATCCTCAGAAATTCGTTGTGAAACCTGGAAACTGACCAGATAGCAAACAGACACTGAAGCCTGGATTTCGACCAGATAACAGTATAAGGTGTTGCGAAGCCTGGATTTCGACCAGATAGTAGTTCCCTTCTCCAAAAACACTGTGAAGCCTGGATTTCGACCAGATAACAGTATAAGGTGTTGTAAAGCCTGGATTTCGACTAGATAGTAGTTCCCTTCTCCAAAGACATTGTGAAGCCTAGATTTCGACCAGATAACAGTATAAGGTGCTGCGAAGCCTGGATTTCGACCAGATAGTAGTTCCCTTCTCCAAAAACACTGTGAAGCCTGGATTTCGACCAGATAACAGTATAAGGTGCTGCGGAGCCTGGATTTCGACCAGATAGTAGTTCCCTTCTCCAAAGACACTGTGAAGCCTGGATTTCGACCAGATAACAGTATAAGGTGCTGCGAAGCCTGGATTTCGACCAGATAGTAGTTCCCTTCTCCAAAAACACTGTGAAGCCTGGATTTCGACCAAGATAACAATATAAGGTGCCGCGAGGTCTGGACCCGACCAAATATCAGTTCAAATTCGACTCCCCAGAAGAGCAATGGACAATAGAGACTCTTGAACTTTTTCCCGAAGCAGGAATCAACACTCTCCATAGAGTTTCAACATCCCCCAACGGAGTTCTCCTCAAACAATAAAACAGGAATTCCCGGTGGAAACATTCTAAGAAAAGTTTGAAGACACGCATATTCTTCAACAGCAGTCCAGGATTTAACAAACTCCCTGACATTTGTCAAGGATTTATTTCCAAACAAAGATACACTTCAATAAACATGTCACATTTCATACATCCTATTTGCATGCATGATAAGTGCATACGACACAATCTCATGTATTTTGAGAACATCATGACATCATGCATTTCATGCATCACGATGTTGCATACAACTAAAATTTTACCTTTTCCAGGAAAATGTCAATCAACAGATGGCTACGACCAACCTTTTCAAGTTCCAGATTAATACCTGTAGTAAGCCAGGAAAACTATCTGTGGACGACTGATTGTAGATTAATACTTGTAACAAGCCAGGAAAACTATCTACATGAAGAGATTGAAGATTAATACTTGTAGCAAGCCAGGAAAACTATCTTTCTTTCTCAAGTCAGAGATTAATACCTGAAACCAGACAGGACAACTATCTCGTCGACCAACCTTTTCAAGTTGTAGATTAATACCTGTAACAAGTCAGGAAAACTATCTACATGAAGAGATTGAAGATTAATACATGTAGCAAGCCAGGAAAACTATCTTTCTTTCTCAGGTCAGAGATTAATACCTGAAACCAGACAGGACAACTATCTCTTCGACCAACCTTTTCAAGTTGTAGATTAATACCTGTAACAAGCCAGGAAATCTATCTACATGAAGAGATTAAAGATTAATACCTGTAGCAAGCCAGGAAAACTATCTTTCTTTCTCAGGTCAAAGATTAATACCTGAAACCAGACAGGACAACTATCTCGTTGACCAACCTTTTCAAGTTTCAGATTAACACATGTAACAAGCCAGGAAAACTATCTTTCTTTCTCAGGTCAGAGATTAATACCTGAAACCAGACAGGACAACTATCTCGTCGACCAACCTTTTCAAGTTCCAGATTAACACCTATAACAAGCCAGTAAAACTATATTTCTCGGGTCAAAGATTAATACCTGAAACCAGACAGGACAATTATCTACTCGACCAGCTCATTCTAATCCAACTTTCGGATACAGTTCAGATACGCTCCAGATACGGATGTCATCCTGATACTCATTCAGATCCAACTTTCAGATATAGTTCAGATACGCTCCACATACGGATGCCATCCTGACACTCATTCAGATTCAACTTTCAGATACAGCTCAGATACACTCCAGACATGGGCGCAATTCTGATACTCATTCTTTCAACTTACAAATTACAATTCAAAAGGCATTCTTGGATGGCATCTACAAGCCCATCTACAACAAGATTCTATCACCTCTCTAAATGGCATCTTTAAGCCCATTCCTCCTATCATCGCATCGCCGAGTGCAAATTTCTGGGCACTCTAGTGCCCAATCATCTTCCACTTTTGAGTCACGAATGGCAGAACTCGCCAATCTAACTCTTTAGGTTTAAGAAGATTGAACAGGGCAGCTGTTGTACCCCAAAATTTTCCCTCTCATTTCTCAATTAATATCTCATAAGATCTCCTTTGGTTCAAGACTGCACTAAGGTTGATCAGCTCAACACATCTCATCGAGTACTGATGACTGAAAATTAAGGGTTGAGTTTGCACAAGGACAAATGGACTTTTAATACCCCATTTGACTTTCATGGATCATTTTGGACTCTCCAGATCGCTCATGTCAAGTTTCAGGTCTTGGATCGCATTTTGCTCAGTCAATTGATTAGATGATCTAAAATCAACTGTATTGGTGAAAAGTCAATTGTAGCATCAAAAGTCAAACTTTGACTTTTTGGTCAACATTAAGTTTCAAATATCACAATTCATCAAGACACTCCAGAATATCAAGCTTGATCATCAAGAAGTCAAGAAAGTCAAAAGTCAACTTGAAAAGTCAAGATTTCCAAGACTTAGAAATTTTCTAAGTGTTTTTATACATGATAATTTCATCACTTCATGCAATTCTTTCACCGAGATATAAGATGATTCAAAAGAAGCTTTCAAAATGAAAGTTGTAGATCTCCATGATATCTATAACATTTCTTTACACAACTTCTCCTAAATATGCTTGGATCTCAAGTTATAGATTCATGAAGTCATGACATTTTCATTAAATACTTAGAAATTTTCAGCAATTTTGGTCAAGATTTTATCCCAACTTCTTAGCATTTTTTCACATAGTTACAAGATGATTTTGTCAAAATGGGTAACATGAAAGTTATAGAGGGTGTTCCAAGCTTTCCAAAACATTCAAGAGAATGAATTTATCATACTTAAGCTAGAAGATTCAAGAGCATGAAGTTGGGCATCCATTATGGAATTGCAAGCCATTTTTTTTGAAGAACACATAATCCAATTGGCACGATGTGCTGCATAATCTTACTTTGCAAGCCTTATGACTTGCAAATCTCTACATAATTTAATGTTTACACAAGAGCTTGAGCTATTACCCAAGTGTTTGAGCCATTGTCCAAAAGATCTTTCCATTTATGGCATAAAGGCACCATTGCTATTCTTGAAAAGCAAGCTTTTTGTACAAAGTTTGTCTTGAGCCCATACTTTGTTTATTTCTGATTTTACTCTACCATAAAACATGGATATCAACCCCTATAAACCAGCAACTTTGGTACTTTATCTTGGAACCATGGAGTACTTGACATAGTTTGATACTTACATCCTGTTATACCCCAAAATTTGCCCTCCCATATTTCTCAAAAAAACATTTCAAGAAAAATTCACAAGTCCAACCTGGCGCGTCATATTCAGGTATTCTTTCGCCAAGATATCTCTGATAACGTATTCTCAAATTCAGGTTCGGCTCAAGAGTCAATTCTTTAAAGAAGGTATCCGAATGTGTGAGTTTTCTTGAAGAAATATAGTGAAAAAGTGTGCTGAAAGTGCAGTTTTTACGCGCTAAAAAATTCATAACTTGAAGATCGTGACTCGTTTTGAACCCGTTCCGGTGGCCAAAATTCCGTCTTGACATTATCTACGTTTTCATCTCTCACGGCTGGAAGCCAATTTCGATCAGAAGGTCTTCAAAAATGTGGATTTATCAAGTATTTTCGTGCAGAAATTTGTGACAGAAGTTTATTTGCGTCATGTTCAAAAAATCATAACTTGGTCGATTTTCATCGTATCGAGCTGGTTCCGGTGCCAAAATTTCACAAATTGAGTTGACTACATTTTCACAGAAGGTATTGAGTTCAAACGGTATTCAAAAGGCCTTCGTTTTTTGCTCAGAGTGCGTGACACGCTGAAAATCCTGAATGCTGAATATTATTTCATCTGGGCCGAAACTTCGAAAATTCATAACTCGGTCAATTTTTATCGGATTGAGCTCATATTTTTACACAAGGTCCCTGACTCGTAGATCTACAACTTTGCTTCAAAAGTCGAGACCGGATTATGCACCGATCAATACCAGTTTTTTATTGAAGAACGTGTCAGAGTCGACACTGGAGCCCAAAATAAGTTTGTCTGAGCTGAAACTTCAAAAATTCATAACTAATTCACCGTTTATCCGATTGAGTCGATTTTCGGACAGGAGTTAGTTCTCGATGTCGGCTACATTTTGTTTTCACATTTCAACTTCAAAAAATGCACTTAAGTCCCTGCGATTTAGCCTGGAAAGTGACGAATTCAAGTGAACATTGGAGGCCCAATTGCACATTCAAAGCCCATTTTCTTTATCCTAATTTCCATTATATAATCACCTTCTTTTCACACAAACCGGGAGAAAAGGAGAAAGAAGAGAAAAAGAGAGAGAAAAAAAACCTTGCCACAACACCGTTAGAATATCAAACTCTTTCAAGAACCCTAAAACCTTGAAATCCTTATTACAAATCCCTCTCTCACTACAAACAAGCCATCTCAGTTACAAACCAACATCTTATTACTTCTTCAGTAAGGGTAAGGCTGGCTTGATCTCCATGATCCAAAGGGCATAAAATCATTCATGTCACTACTTTTCCAGTAAGGGGTAAGGTTGATTTGATCTCCATGATCAAAAGGGTATAATTATTCATACATGCCATATTGTGACTAAACATTAAATTTCTTCATATATTGGCTTTATTTGCATTTTATGATTTTATTTAATGTTTTCATGAGATTCAACACTACAGGTTTAGACAGGATCCCATGCAGGTTCATTAAGGGACGTTGAGGCCAAAAGCCAAATGGCCAAAAGTCAAAAGCCAAAAGGCCAAAAGCCAAAAGTCAAATACATGGCGAGGCAGACATTAAGCCAGACATTAAGGGAACGTTGAAGCCAGAACACAAATGGCCAAAAGCCAAAACGCAAATGGCCAAAAGCCGAAAGCCAAATGGCCAAAGTAGAACAACTTATGCATGACACCAGTACATGGCCAAACCACTCCAATTCACCTCCAATTGGGGACAGAACCCCCCTAAGGTATTGTATTTTCTTTTCTTTTCTTTATTTTATTTGTTTCAATTATTTCTTTTTTAATTAGTTCCTTTAATTTAATTTATTTTCATAAAAAAATAAAACAATATAAAAATCAGAAAAAAGACAAAAAATAAGTATTTTTATTTAATGTTATTTTTTTGTAAATAAATATCACTAATTAATTTTAGCTTTGTAAAATTAGGTTTAATTCAAACATTTTTCTTAATAAACTTAAAATTGGTAGAATTAGGTTTTAATCAATTTTTATCCTTTTTTTTCTTTTCTTTCACAATAATTAATTATTAAATATTATTTTTGTAATTAAATTACCATGTAAATAATTAGATTAATGTTAGGTTTAATTTTAATATGTTTTCTTAATAAATTAAAAAACAACTAGAAATAGGGTTAGATTTCATTTAATTCTCATAAAAATCATAAATCTCAAAATCTCAAAAAAAAACAATTTCCTTTTCTTTTAATCTAATTAATTTAACAATTTAATTTAATTCCATTAAAAAGGGTCCAACGCCCTCGTTTCTAATTTTATTTCTATTCGCATATTTATTTCTTTTTTTCTTTTAATATTTATGTACCTCTCCCAAAGCCTTGTAAACTCGGACATTTTATTTCTCGCACTTTACTTTATTTCTTTACTTTCTGTCAAATCGGGTCCTGGATTAACTTTGGCGATGTGGACCCGCGCCTTTGTAATAGTTTAGGAACTTTAATTTCCGTAACTTTTTTTAACTATAAACAAATGCATGCAAGAATGAATGGCCTAAAATAAAAACAAAAGCGTAGATCACCAATAACATGAATAAGACAAAATAACTGAACATGACACACAAATCACACACCACCCCTAGGGTACGCCTCACTGTTGCCTTGGCTCGAAAGGTGATCGTCGAGTAGAGGATGTCTTAGTAAGTCCTCATGATTCGGGAACCTGGCATGAGGGTAGCTTCTAAGGTGTCTTCCTATTGCTCTGGTGATCACCATGTCCCGAACCTCGAATTGACCCGAACACCTCCAACGGTGGTGCTACCTACCTCTCAATGGTGGGATGGCACTACTTTAAAGGACATTTACACAGACGAATTCCTTAGGGTAGGTAGACGACTCTAGATTCTTGCTCTAAATTTCAAAACAAAACAAAATACTTTTCACACCAACACATTTTCAAAAAGCTTTCGAAAGCAATTTTTCAAACACTCTTGAGGACTGATACAAGAGTCGAACTGAAATTTTCAAAGAAACTTTTTAAAACCCACAATTGAAAAGCAAACAAACCATTTTTGAAAACACAAGTGAGCAAGTATCTAAGAGCCCATGGATAACCATGGATAGAAAGGGTGCTAACACCTTCCCTTTCTATAACCTACCTCCCGAACCGAGAGCAATCTCTATAAGGAATTTTTCTGTGCTTTTGTCCTTTCCTTTTGGAGAAAATAAAAGACGGTGGCGACTCTTGCTTCCGCGACATTTCGCGAACCAGCGTTAAACAGTCAGTTCCAGATCCACCGATCACAGAACTTGCGACTCTGCTGGGGATACCTTTTAAAGTGAGGTGTACCTTAGGGTTAGTTCATAACTGTGTTTTCAATTGCTTTCCTTGTTTGCTTTAAATTGTGGGACTGTCTTGGGAGTTCTATAGATCCTAACCCGGATCTGGGGATACCTTCTTAGAAAGTAGCAACAAGGTTGTGAGGGAACTGTGCGGGGTATACCGACATGGTTGAAACAGTCTGCTACGTTGATGTGGCACTTTGGTGTGTACCGGTAACCCTTGAGTTCAGTCAAGGAGAGTACGGGGCCTCCGCGTGGTGTTGTGAAGCATCAACAGACCTTAGGAACCTTAATTGAACACTCTTGGCCTCTTTAGGGTAGTGAGATAACTGACTTTGGTGCAGTCCGAGGTTGGTTGATACTCGATACTACACTCAATTGAGGGTTGCTTTCCTGGAATATTTCGGTCGCCAGTTCAGTGGCTAAATCGAAACGATGAACAATGAAAGCAATCCCGTGATATTGGGACCCTTAGAACCCGGTTACTTCTGATAGGACAGGTTGAGCCCACCAACTTCAAGAGGGTAATACCCAGACCTCATGCTGGCCTAAACTCTAAGGGTTTCTCTTGTGTGACTTGCGTGCCTTCGTGCTTGACTACTTGCATGCTTGTTATCTGACACATGAACTACTTGCAGGTTTTGTTTATAGTCCTTAATAGGGACTCATAACAGGGTACCTAAGTTTCTTACAGGTTTTGGTTTGCAGTCCTTAATTAGGACTCCTAACAGGGTTTACCGAGTTTCTTGTAGGTTTTGTTTTTAGTCCTTAACTGGGACCCATGACAGGTTTTACTTGAGTTTCTTGCAGGTTTTGGTTTGCAGTCCTTGATGGGGACTCCTAACAGGGTTTACCTACATCCCCCCATGCATAGCATGACATCATACCATTGCATACATCCTAACCCATTTCAAGGATCTCAAGGGCTTGTGATGCAGGTCATGATAAATCAAACATCTAGCAAGGGGCAAAGAGGATTTATTTTCCTCTAGCTAAGGTTGTCAGGGGCTATGACCCATTTGATATGGTGAGCTTTGACTCCTGAAGAAGGTTCCCCTAAGCCAAGGTCGTTTGGAAAGCAAAATAAGGTTGATGACTTGAGTCAGGGGCTATGACCCACTTGATATGGTGAGCCTTTGACCCTTGGAAGAAAGACTCTCAACAATTTGAAGTTCTTTCAATCAAACTGCCGGATCCAAATGCTAACCAATTTTCTTGTTTACCCCGCGAGGTCCTTGAAAACATTGCATGCATATCATACATATCATTGCATTGCAGGTACCTTTATTACAGGCCACTTACCATCTGCGCTGTTTATTTCAGCAATGGCTTCCCAACAATACAACCAGGACTTCCATACTCAAGAGACTCAGTTCGGGGAAATCCTCCTGAATCTATCCAAGGGGCAGGAGGAGCTAAGGACACTTCTCATGGAGACTTTTGTCAGGAATAGTGCTGAGGATGAAAGGCTGAAACACCTACAAGCTGAGGTGGATGCATTGAAGGTCCAGATGCTGGGACAGGTGACTGCCATTCAAGGGTTAGCTCAAAGACAAGATGAGCTCTGGTTTCTCGTCAACCAATTGCTTCAGGGTAACCAGCTGGGGAAAAAGTCTAAGGGTAAAAAGCCAGTCATCGTTCGACCACCTTTGAGACAAAGAGGCAAGGAGAGAGCTCTCCAAATGGCTCCAGTGTCACAAATTCAACATCACAACCAGCAAAAGAGCGAGAGGAGGCAGTTCACTCGGCTCAGCATGACCTTATCCCAGATATTGCCACAGTTGCTGGAGACCAAGCTGGTAACTCTAAAAGAGGCTCCGAAGTTTCAAAATACAACGTCACCAAAGTATAACCCCAACGCTCACTGTGCTTATCATTCTGATAGCCCGGGGCATGCTACAGAGGATTGTTGGGCTTTGAAGAATAGGATTCAGGACCTGATTGATGAAGGAGCACTGGAATTCACACAAGATGGTCAGGCTGAATTTTTCTACCATCCCTCCAAGGCTCACCTTTTGAAGTGACAAGCTCTGAGACTAGGAAACTTCTGTTCATTCGAATGTTCAAGTTGTGTTGTGCTTTGATTGTTCAAACATTTATTCATGTCAAACATTGTTATTTCATTAATGCATCGCATATGTCTGTTTTGAAGCAATATATTCGTAGTCACTATACGCAAATTATTTTCATATTTTTTTCTGATGTCAACTCTCGATTAATAATTCTAAGCCTTTTGAGGGAGGATGACGAAAACGATACCGAATCTACAGTATGCTTTTGAACAGACCCCGCTGATGAGGTACAGGCATTGTTTCAATCCCTAAACACTGGAGTTATAAGGAAGATAATCCCTCGTCAACCCCTCTGAGCCAAAGAAGTAGGAGTTTTTCTTTTCGAAATTTAAAACCCTTAATCATAACCTGGGGCAGGGTAGTCTCTCAGTTGATCCAAGTGCATAACGAATGGCACCAAAGAGATCCTTACAAAACGAAGAAAGACAATGATGATTCCGAACAATCACAAGGATAGGCAGTCATTATATCTCTCAAAATAAAAAAGCCCATTAAGTCAAAACCTATGAAGGAGACTTACAAAACTGGGGCATCCCGCTGACTGTAATTCCAAAAAAGGAAACAGTTCAGGCAAAAAAGAAAGGGATAACAAAAAAATCAGAAAAGAAAGAGGTCATACAAACCCTCAATAAAAAGGAAATGACTGCCTAATCCAAATATACTGTCAATATCTGAACCATCACCGGAAAATCAGAGCAAAGACTCAAACAAGGTCTAACGTATGATCAACTGAGTTTAGGTTTGGAGAACATCACGAAGAGCGGGTGGGTACAAATAATTTGAGCCTTTATCCTTTGTTTCTTAAACCATGAACCAAGGCCACGTTGTAACCCTTAAAAGTCCTAGCTGAAGCATGGGTTAGTTCGAAAGCATACTGTTACGAAAGGTATCCTGACTCCTTAAGGCTCGCAATAAAATAACGAGTTGACATCACGTTTTACAAACAATCACTTGTTTTACGAAAAAAGAATGCATTTTCAAAATCTTCAAGACAGACATAAGCTTGGCATTTTTAACATAACTTTGTTTGCATATGACTTTTTGTTTGAACAGCAGGGAAATTCGCACGATGAATACCTAGTGAACAAAAGCACTTCCAATCAAGGGGCAGACGTGATTATTGTCCATCATCTGGGGCAATTCAGTCAAGATTCGGAGAATCTCTCAAAGGCCAAATAGCCTGAGGCAAATCTCCGCCTGAGTCACTTGGGGCATTTCAACAACGAATCTTGCCTGATCAAATACCTTCTGGTGGCATGACAAAACACTCCTAACAGGGGCAACTCCCTACATTCCAAAAGCATGGACATAGTCGAAAAAATACTACGCCTAATCAAAGACCCGCTAGGTTGACATACCTAGGCAAAAATCAGGGCTTCCCGGCGAACCAAAAGGGTTCGGGCAAAAATAAGGGATGAAAATGAAAAATCTGTACACCCGGCAAGTCGAAAACCTGAAAAGGCGGCTTGGGCAAAAATGGGTATCCCGGTGGACCGAAAACCCAAAAGGGCGGTCCAGGCAAAAGTTAGGGATCAAAGCATACGACTATGTTCCGGTGTCTCATCACTTGTCTACCCGAGGATTTGTCAATCACCCACACAGGTATCCTCTTCCCTCACCTCCGAAGCAGGGGCAATAATGAGTTATCCAGGCGATCCAATTGCTCTGTCAACCAAAGTACAAAGGAAAGATCAACATAAGGATGATTACCATCTACCTTTACAAATTCCAGATCGTGGGTTAACATCCGAAACCAAACAGGATAATCATCCATTTAATTAAAATCATGTAACCCTACACCGGTTCCTTCTCAATTTTCAGACAAAGTCTTACACAGACTCCTCCTCCACAAGTAACCTAACCCCGGTTCCTCCAGAGTCTTACATGGACCTATCTCACGACGACCTAACCCCGGTTCATCAAGAAGTTTTTACACAAACTTATCCAAGTAACCTGACCCCGGTTCCTCCAGAAGTCTTACATGGACCTATCTCAAGACGACCTAACCCCGGTTCATCAAGAAGTTTTTACACAAACTTATCCAAGTAACCTGACCCCGGTTCCTCCAGAAGTCTTACATGGACCTATCTCAAGATGACCTAACCCCGGTTCATCAAGAAGTTTTTACACAAACTTATCCAAGTAACCTAACCCCGGTTCCTCCAAGAGTCTCACATGGACCTATCTCAAGATGACCTTACCCCGGTTCATCAAGAAGTTTTTACACGAACTTATCCAAGTAACCTAACCCCGGTTCCCCCCAGAAGTCTTACATGGATTTAGCTCAAGATAACCTCACCCCGGTTCATCAAGAAGTTTTACATGAACTTACCTCACCAAGCAACCCTACACCGGTTCTCTCTCTTCAAGATGCAGTTTTACATGGACTCGTCACCCAGAAACCCTACACATGTTCTCCCTTTCCAAAAACGAAGTTTTACACGAACTCATCATCAAAGTAACCCTACCCAGGTTCCTTCTCCATTTCAGATACGGTTTTACACGAGCTCATCAGCAGGCAACCCTACATATGTGCCCTCTTTCAACTTACAAAATTACAGTTCAAAATCTCCCCAGGAGAGTCCAATCCAGTTTCCCCAGGAAAAGCAAGGCATCCCTCTCCCCACAGAGTATTGCTTCCCAGCATGGTCGCTAGAGTATCTTTTCTCCCTGCAGAATCTTCCATTTGCCAAGTTTATTCCGCAACGGAGTCATCTTCTCCCACCGGTATTCTTGCAGTTATCATCCCCAGCGGAAGTAAAAGCTTATTCTTCAACATCAGCCCAGGATATGACTTCTCGGCACCCGTCAAGGATTTACTTTCCTAGACGCAAAACACGTTCATAAAAACATCACATACATCATTATAGCATGCATAGACGCATCATATCATACAAATCTCATTTATGTTGAGAACATCATTGCTTGAGCCATATCATACATTGCATATGACTGACCTTTACCTTTCAGGTAAGATGCGGTTGAAATTCTCAATCATATTTCAAGACCTAGACCGGTTCAGTTAATCGACTTCGAAGATTTCTTATCCAGTACAAGGCCTTCTCTAGTCCAGCTAAATCGACCCCCAACAGATTTTTCTGATAAAGACTCAGCAGAAGTTATTTCAGATTATAATTTCCTATTGGTTCTCTCTCCGACGGTGCATGAGATTTCCATTTTAGGGTTTTCTTTAAGATTATAATTTTCAGATGTTTCCCTCTCCGACGGTGAGTGAGGTGATAGTCTCTTATGGTTCCCTCTCCGACGGTGAGTGAGGTGGTAAGTCCTTTTCAGATGTTTCCCTCTCCGACGGTGAGTGAGGTGATAGTCTCCTATGGTTCCCTCTCCGACGGTGAGTGAGGTGGTAAGTCCTTTTCAGATGTTTCCCTCTCCGACGGTGAGTGAGGTGATAGTCTCCTATGGTTCCCTCTCCGACGGTGAGTGAGGTGGTAAGTCCTTTTCAGATGTTTCCCTCTCCGACGGTGAGTGAGGTGATAGTCTCCTATGGTTCCCTCTCCGACGGTGAGTGAGGTGGTAAGTCCTTTTCAGATGTTTCCCTCTCTGATGGTGAGTGAGGTGATAGTCTCCTATGGTTCCCTCTCCGACGGTGAGTGAGGTGGTAAGTCCTTTTCAGATGTTTCCCTCTCTGACGGTGAGTGAGGTGATAGTCTCCTATGGTTCCCTCTCCGACGGTGAGTGAGGTGGTAAGTCCTTTTCAGATGTTTCCCTCTCCGACGGTGAGTGAGGTGATAGTCTCCTATGGTTCCCTCTCCGACGGTGAGTGAGGTGGTAAGTCCTTTTCAGATGTTTCCCTCTCCGACGGTGAGTGAGGTGATAGTCTCCTATGGTTCCCTCTCTGACGGTGAGTGAGGTGGTAAGTCCTTTTCAGATGTTTCCCTCTCCGACGGTGAGTGAGGTGATAGTCTCCTATGGTTCCCTCTCCGACGGTGAGTGAGGTGGTAAGTCCTTTTCAGATGTTTCCCTCTCCGACGGTGAGTGAGGTGATAGTCTCCTAACGGTTCCCTCTCCAACGGTGAGTGAGGTGGTAAGTCCTTTTCAGATGTTTCCCTCTCCGACGGTGAGTGAGGTGATAGTCTCCTACGGTTCCCTCTCCAACGGTGAGTGAGGTGGTAAGTCCTTTTCAGATGTTTCCCTCTCCGACGGTGAGTGAGGTGATAGTCTCCTATGGTTCCCTCTCCGACGGTGAGTGAGGTGGTAAGTCTTTTTCAGATGTTTCCCTCTCCGACGGTGAGTGAGGTGATAATCTCCTATGGTTCCCTCTCCGACGGTGAGTGAAGTAATAATTCCTTTTCAAGATGTTTCCCTCTCCGACGGTGAGTGAGGTGATAATTCCTTTTCAGATTATAATTGTCTATGGTTCCCTTCCCGATCCTGCGAAGATGGTAATTCTCACCAAGATTTTCTCAACGAGCGTTGTTGAAGTTAAAGTCACCCCGGGTTCATTCATCATCTTGTGAAGCTCCAGGTTCAGCTCCCGTAACCAGTCAGGACATATCTATGCCAAGCATCTGAAATCAACTCCTGCAACGTGTCAGGTACTCATTTTTCTTTTGCAGATATGCAGGTTCTCGCTAAGGAATCTCTTATGCGATCAACATCCAGATGACATCTATAAGCCCATCACCCTATTCATCAACATCCAAATGGCATCTATAAGCCCATCATCCTATTCATCAACCTCTAAATAGCATCTATAAGCCCATTCCACCATCACCGCTACTATGTGAGCGCAAATTTCTGGGCACTCTAGTGTTCAATCATCTTCCACCCTCGGATTACGAAAGGCACGTCAGCCAATCTGCATCCTCAGGTTTAAGAAGATTGAACAGGGGCAACTGTTGTACCCCAAAATTTGCCCTCCCATATTTCTCAAAAAAACATTTCAAGAAAAATTCACAAGTCCAACCTGGCGCGTCATATTCAGGTATTCTTTCGCCAAGATATCTCTGATAACGTATTCTCAAATTCAGGTTCGGCTCAAGAGTCAATTCTTTAAAGAAGGTATCCGAATGTGTGAGTTTTCTTGAAGAAATATAGTGAAAAAGTGTGCTGAAAGTGCAGTTTTTACGCGCTAAAAAATTCATAACTTGAAGATCGTGACTCGTTTTGAACCCGTTCCGGTGGCCAAAATTCCGTCTTGACATTATCTACGTTTTCATCTCTCACGGCTGGAAGCCAATTTCGATCAGAAGGTCTTCAAAAATGTGGATTTATCAAGTATTTTCGTGCAGAAATTTGTGACAGAAGTTTATTTGCGTCATGTTCAAAAAATCATAACTTGGTCGATTTTCATCGTATCGAGCTGGTTCCGGTGCCAAAATTTCACAAATTGAGTTGACTACATTTTCACAGAAGGTATTGAGTTCAAACGGTATTCAAAAGGCCTTCGTTTTTTGCTCAGAGTGCGTGACACGCTGAAAATCCTGAATGCTGAATATTATTTCATCTGGGCCGAAACTTCGAAAATTCATAACTCGGTCAATTTTTATCGGATTGAGCTCATATTTTTACACAAGGTCCCTGACTCGTAGATCTACAACTTTGCTTCAAAAGTCGAGACCGGATTATGCACCGATCAATACCAGTTTTTTATTGAAGAACGTGTCAGAGTCGACACTGGAGCCCAAAATAAGTTTGTCTGAGCTGAAACTTCAAAAATTCATAACTAATTCACCGTTTATCCGATTGAGTCGATTTTCGGACAGGAGTTAGTTCTCGATGTCGGCTACATTTTGTTTTCACATTTCAACTTCAAAAAATGCACTTAAGTCCCTGCGATTTAGCCTGGAAAGTGACGAATTCAAGTGAACATTGGAGGCCCAATTGCACATTCAAAGCCCATTTTCTTTATCCTAATTTCCATTATATAATCACCTTCTTTTCACACAAACCGGGAGAAAAGGAGAAAGAAGAGAAAAAGAGAGAGAAAAAAAACCTTGCCACAACACCGTTAGAATATCAAACTCTTTCAAGAACCCTAAAACCTTGAAATCCTTATTACAAATCCCTCTCTCACTACAAACAAGCCATCTCAGTTACAAACCAACATCTTATTACTTCTTCAGTAAGGGTAAGGCTGGCTTGATCTCCATGATCCAAAGGGCATAAAATCATTCATGTCACTACTTTTCCAGTAAGGGGTAAGGTTGATTTGATCTCCATGATCAAAAGGGTATAATTATTCATACATGCCATATTGTGACTAAACATTAAATTTCTTCATATATTGGCTTTATTTGCATTTTATGATTTTATTTAATGTTTTCATGAGATTCAACACTACAGGTTTAGACAGGATCCCATGCAGGTTCATTAAGGGACGTTGAGGCCAAAAGCCAAATGGCCAAAAGTCAAAAGCCAAAAGGCCAAAAGCCAAAAGTCAAATACATGGCGAGGCAGACATTAAGCCAGACATTAAGGGAACGTTGAAGCCAGAACACAAATGGCCAAAAGCCAAAACGCAAATGGCCAAAAGCCGAAAGCCAAATGGCCAAAGTAGAACAACTTATGCATGACACCAGTACATGGCCAAACCACTCCAATTCACCTCCAATTGGGGACAGAACCCCCCTAAGGTATTGTATTTTCTTTTCTTTTCTTTATTTTATTTGTTTCAATTATTTCTTTTTTAATTAGTTCCTTTAATTTAATTTATTTTCATAAAAAAATAAAACAATATAAAAATCAGAAAAAAGACAAAAAATAAGTATTTTTATTTAATGTTATTTTTTTGTAAATAAATATCACTAATTAATTTTAGCTTTGTAAAATTAGGTTTAATTCAAACATTTTTCTTAATAAACTTAAAATTGGTAGAATTAGGTTTTAATCAATTTTTATCCTTTTTTTTCTTTTCTTTCACAATAATTAATTATTAAATATTATTTTTGTAATTAAATTACCATGTAAATAATTAGATTAATGTTAGGTTTAATTTTAATATGTTTTCTTAATAAATTAAAAAACAACTAGAAATAGGGTTAGATTTCATTTAATTCTCATAAAAATCATAAATCTCAAAATCTCAAAAAAAACAATTTCCTTTTCTTTTAATCTAATTAATTTAACAATTTAATTTAATTCCATTAAAAAGGGTCCAACGCCCTCGTTTCTAATTTTATTTCTATTCGCATATTTATTTCTTTTTTTCTTTTAATATTTATGTACCTCTCCCAAAGCCTTGTAAACTCGGACATTTTATTTCTCGCACTTTACTTTATTTCTTTACTTTCTGTCAAATCGGGTCCTGGATTAACTTTGGCGATGTGGACCCGCGCCTTTGTAATAGTTTAGGAACTTTAATTTCCGTAACTTTTTTTAACTATAAACAAATGCATGCAAGAATGAATGGCCTAAAATAAAAACAAAAGCGTAGATCACCAATAACATGAATAAGACAAAATAACTGAACATGACACACAAATCACACACCACCCCTAGGGTACGCCTCACTGTTGCCTTGGCTCGAAAGGTGATCGTCGAGTAGAGGATGTCTTAGTAAGTCCTCATGATTCGGGAACCTGGCATGAGGGTAGCTTCTAAGGTGTCTTCCTATTGCTCTGGTGATCACCATGTCCCGAACCTCGAATTGACCCGAACACCTCCAACGGTGGTGCTACCTACCTCTCAATGGTGGGATGGCACTACTTTAAAGGACATTTACACAGACGAATTCCTTAGGGTAGGTAGACGACTCTAGATACTTGCTCTAAATTTCAAAACAAAACAAAATACTTTTCACACCAACACATTTTCAAAAAGCTTTCGAAAGCAATTTTTCAAACACTCTTGAGGACTGATACAAGAGTCGAACTGAAATTTTCAAAGAAACTTTTTAAAACCCACAGTTGAAAAGCAAACAAACCATTTTTGAAAACACAAGTGAGCAAGTATCTAAGAGCCCATGGATAACCATGGATAGAAAGGGTGCTAACACCTTCCCTTTCTATAACCTACCTCCCGAACCGAGAGCAATCTCTATAAGGAATTTTTCTGTGCTTTTGTCCTTTCCTTTTGGAGAAAATAAAAGACGGTGGCGACTCTTGCTTCCGCGACATTTCGCGAACCAGCGTTAAACAGTCAGTTCCAGATCCACCGATCACACATCCCAACCAAACCATAACATGTTGTGTTGTAAACATATTCGGCCTTTATTCACAAGTCCTTTGCCTATAAATAGAAGAAGCATTTGCAAGACAAGGAGGTTAGAAAAGATAGAGAGAGAGAGAGAGAGAGAGAGAGAGAGAGAGAGAGAGAGAGAGAGAGAGAGAGAGAGAGAGAGAGAGAGAGAGAGAGAGAGAGAGAGAGAGAGAGAAGAGGAAAAAGGGAGAAAGAAAACTAGAAGTTTTGTTGACAAACTCTCAAAAATCTCATATTCACAAAAGCCATAACAATCCATAAAATATCCAATCTTGAGTTTTAAAGTCCAAACCTTTGAACCTCTCATACCTTGCAAATTCTGTCCAACCATCTAAACACTCCATATACATCATATAGAAATTGTTCAAACACAAGAAAAACTTATGTAACATCACTATCATCACTTCCCAAGTTACACAACAGCCCATACAACAGCTCAAACTCAAGTTTTCTTGGCTTTAAACTCTTCATTTAAATCATCATCATTTGGTTCATTTTTTAGGCTAAAATGCAGTGACCTTTGGAGAAAAGGTTTGTAAAAAAATCATGAACAATTGCCAAGATTGAGTGAGAAGTTTTGCATGAAATAGTATCATGAACATGCAGGTGTAAGGCAGCTGTTTTTCAAAATCATACAGCATGCAATCAATTGCACAACCATGCAAATCGATTGCACGGGGTTCCAGTAGCCAAATTTCCAAAAATTTTGAGTGTGCAATCGATTGCACAACCATGCAAATCGATTGCACGGGGTTCCAATAGCTAAATTTCCAATTTTTTGACTGTGCAATCGATTGCACAACCATATAAATCGATTGCACTGGAAGTCAGTAGCCAATGTTTTGAAAAACTAAAGCGTGCAATCGATTGCACTAACATGAAAATCGATTGCACACAAATAAAAATTGATTTTTTGCTTTAAAATAACTTGAATAAAGGATTGGACAATATAAAATGTTTCTTTTGACCATTGGGCATCTATATCTTAAGTTCAAGGTAAATATCATCATTATACCTTGAAATTTGCCAAGGGTTTGAACCAAAGACTTCATCCAAAGAGGCTTTTAGCTTGATCAATAATTTTTGCCTTCTTTATCAATCATGACTTGTCTTCATCAAAACAAGAGTTCATTTGAGAAGCTTGAGTTTACGGCATGGGTCGACACCTAATGATCCAAAGTGTTTTCTCTTCCTTTCATTTTTATTGATTTTTCATGCTTCATATATTTTCTTCATGGCTATTCAATATGGTTGTAATAGATAATTAGGACTTTAATTTCTTGCAATCCCCATTTGTAAATTTGTACACCCCATCCCCAAATGATTGTAATAGCGTAGGATATTTACTTTCTGCAATTTATCGCTTTATATATAACATGTTAGTAATTAGGGTGTGTATGGTAAGATAAAACCAATCAAATAGAAAAACCTAATTCAAGACAAAATCAAGCATGAAAATTACACACTTGCACACAAACACCCCTAGGGTTACTCCACTTGGTTGCCTTGAACAAAATGGCCATGTTACGCATGTAAGGTATCTTAGCAAAACAAACAAACAAAAACAAGATCATAGTCCCTCGATGACGCTATTCAAAGTTGCCTTACAAAAAAAATGATCTTAGTCCCTCAAAATGCTAAGATACTTTGCAACATTGCTAATCATGGTCATACGATGACCCGCGTCTGTCCCTTCACATCCAACGACGAGGCTTCTTACCAAATCAATGGCAAGATAGCAACATCTAAAGGAGGAGGAAAAGAACATATAAGACCTTTTGAGTAGGTAGGTTCGCTCTTAGTTACTCGCTTGCTCACAACAACAAAAATTTTACACCAACACTCTCATTTGAAACATTTTCAAAAGACAACACTTTGTATGCGTTCTTATAGAGAGGAGAATCATCACAAAGAGACCTTTTCAAAATCACTTTCAAAAACACATCTCACAAACACCTCTTTGAACTATTTTCGAAACAAACACTTTGTATGCGTTCTTATAGAGACGAGACCATTACGAAGTTCCATTTTCAAAAATACTTTCAAAAACCACACACAAAGCACAATTTCAAACAAAATAAAGTGATCTAGAAAGTAACTAAGAGCCCATGGAAAACCATGGATGAAAAGGGTGCTAATACCTTCCATTTTCATAATATACCCCCCGAACTCAAGAAACAATCTCAAAAGTCTTTCCTGTGCTTTTTCACCTTTCCTTTTGGATAAAAAAAAATCGGTGGCGACTCTTGCTAACCGCAACATTTGCGATAAAACACAAAACCTTCAAGTCAGGTATCCCACTGTATCACACCCTCTAACTCTCTCAAACTCCGTGAAATCAAAATTTTCACACAAATCCACCATTGTTGCAACTTCTGACCTTAAAATCCAAACACCTAATCCACTCATGCATTTTCATTTTAAATCCATCACAAAGCTTTTATAACTCATTTAGAACTTATCCAAAGCCTTGTTTCATCACAGTAATATCATCATCACCTTCATTTTCAAAAACTCAACTCTGCAACTTCACTTCTCCAGAAGAATCCAGGCACTCTCAATCCAAAGTAAGCATTGCAATAACTTCCTGAGAGTCCAGTGAAGCTATCCAGATCATCACAACATCTCCAGGAGTGCTCCAACTTCAAACACAATTCTCACTTTTGAGGTAGGTTTTTCTAAACTTTGAACTTTCTGTACAAGCATCATTAATGTTTACTTTCTGAATAAAAATGTAGACATCATTTCCCTGAAGCTAACCATGCCTTTAGTTTTCATTTATGTTAACTGTACATGGCGAATTTTGAAGTTGAAGTTTCTAAAAAAATTAGGTCTCAGTTTGGTACTAAACAAAATTCATCTTAGTCTTTGATCTTTAGCTTTTAAAAGTTATGTGGTTGAATTCGTGGTGAAAAATCAAGCAACTTTCATGTTTACATTTTTAAAAAAGGTTGAGAAATGAAGGAGTTACAGAATTGATAATGGAGTTGTTGTTCTTGACGCGCGCGAGGAAGAAGAAGATGACTTGTTCAAATATTCAGAAATGAGTTTGTAATATATTGATTAGTTTGTGCATAAGCTAATGGATGTATCACCACCCCAGTGGTTAAAGCGCGTGCATGTGACTATAAGGACCTGGGTTCGAGACCCAGTGGTACCCTTTTATTTGTTTCACATTTATTTATTTCAGGTTCAACGCAAGCAGGCCTAAGGCGCACACGCTACACCCTCTCATCATCACCATTTGATCTCCCCATGGCCAGATCACACACGTCAGATGAGCAAGCCCATGGTACATCATAATAAGCCAGCAACACTGGATCTCATAGGCGTCTGGACTTTTGTTTTGGGCTTGGCTGAAATTTCTTTCTCACACCTCCCATTTTGCTTTACCAACGCAGGCTCACATTTGTTTTTTTTACTCATTCAAACAAACAAAAAAATCTGTTTGGGCCTAACATTTTAATTTTTCTTTTCATCACCCCCCTGATTTCTTTTACAACACTGATCCAATTAATTTTTTTATGTATTTAATTATTATTTTCTTTTAAATCATTTTCTTTTCATAACAACAAAAATCATTAAAAAATCATGAAAAAATTAGATTTAGTTTTCTAATTAATTAGTTTAATTTTTGACAATTAAAAATTGTTTTAATTCAATCGCCTTGATTTAATTAATTAGAATTAAGTTTTATACTTCAAATTTTTTTCTAAATAAAATATCAAAAATATTTTCAAAAACAATTATTTTCTCATTAAAAATTAGAGATAAAATAGACTTAGCTTTTATTTAAATTCTATTTCTTTTTAGAACCAACAAAGATTTTTTAGTTTAATTAAGTAATTAATTTCTTTTCAATTAGGATTAATTTCTTAGGTTAACCATCAAGCTTCTTCTATCAAAAACTACAAAATAATTTATTTTCTCTTTTCTTCATCCTTGCATTTTTGTGCATTTTATTATTTCACACTATCATTTATGTATATGGTCTGTAATAGATAATTAGGTTTTATTGCTTTCCTTCCCTGTTTACAAATTTGTACTCCCCGTTCCCAAAGCATTGTAATAGCGTAGGGCATTTAATTTCTGCAATTTATCGCTTTCCTTATTATTGTTACTTTAATAGGATTGTATGGCGAGATTAAAATCAATCATAGCAAAACCCTAATCCAAGACAAATAAATTGAATCAAGCACACTTAACACACATGCACCTCTAGGGTTAACCTTACTTGTTGCCTCGGATATAAGCTGTCATGCCCCTCGAATGTGAGATGTTTTAGCAAAGACCATCGGTTAAAAGATCGTAGTCCCTCAATGACCCTTCAATGTTGCCTTCGGTAAATGATCTTAGTCCCTTATAACAAATTTCTAAATCATCCTACAAATTGCCCTCTATGACTTTACGATGACCCACGCCTGTCCCTCACATCCAATGATATGGCTTCCTACTAACTAATGTTAGGATAGCCATATCTAAAGGAGGAAGAAAATAACAAAGACTTATTAAGTAGGTAGATCGCTCGTAATCGCTTGCTCACAAACTAGAACAATTTCGACACTTCACACTTTCAAAACAACCATTTTCAAAACACTTTTCAAAATAAACATTTTGTATATATTTTCAATGATACGAGAATCATTACAAAATTGCCTTACATTGGCATTTTCAAAACATATTTCCAAACACTCTCTTTCAACAAATATTTTTAAAACAGACATTTTGTATACATTCTCAAGGATACGAGAATCATTGAAAAATTGTCGCACTTAGGCATTTTGTCAAAATATTTTCAAACATACACAAACACAAAGCATTTTCAAATTGAGCTAGCAATTAAGAGCCTGTAGATAACTATGGATGAAAAGCGTGCTAATACCTTCCCTTTTCATAACCAACCCCATGAACTCAAGAAAATTCTCAAAAGGTATTTCCTGTTCTTTTCACCCTTTCCTTTATTGGATAAAAGAAAAGTCGGTGGCGACTCTTGCTATCTGTAACATTTGTGATAAAATGCAAAACACCAAGTCAGTTCTCCCACCGTATTATAGAACTGGCCACTCTGCTGGGGAGATTCTAAACTAAAAGTGGGGTTACCTTAAGAGCTAGATTACCTTTATTTGCTTTACTTGTTTGATTTGTATGCTTTACAATTTTTGGGTTATGCTCGGGTTTGTTTCTTGTGTAGATCTTATACCTGGATCTGGGGCATTTTAGGTAAGTAGCAATAGATTGTGAAAACTGTACGGCGTAGACTGATATGGTTAAAGTGATAGATAAGTTAATGTGACACATTTATTGGTATCATTGTCCCTTGAGGTTAACCAAGGAGAATACGGGGCCGTTGTGTGGTGTCATAAAGCACTAACTGACCATAGAGCCTTAGTTAAACAACTTGGCCATTAGAAAGTAGTGAGATAGATGGCTTTGGCGCAGACTGAAGTTGGTTAATACTCGATACTACACTAATTAAGATCGGACTTTCGGGATATTTCAGTCGCAGTTCCGATGCTTGTGCTAAAACAATGCCCGATGAAGAAAGATTAATGATATTGAGATTCCTAGAACCCAATTACTTATTTTAGGACAGGTTGAGCAAACTAAAATTTCAAGAGGATACTTACCTATAAGCCCCATGCAAGCCTAAACCTAAGGCCTTCTGTTCTTTGTTTGCATATGATTAACTGTTTGAACATGACATCATAACATCATGCCATAACATTTTCACTAACCATTTCAAGGACCTATAGATTTATCTTTGTTCTGTTTTGTAGGTTATGGCTTTCGCTCGCAGAAACAATATCTGAATAAGTTTTGTAAGGGTCCCTTCTCAACTTAAGGAGTTAGTCTCAAGGGTTCCTGAAAATTCTCCATTCATCAAAAGGCATGGTAGACTAATCAGTTTGGTTTCCTTGGGTTTTGAAGAAGATATAATGATTGTTCTCTTACAGTTCTTTGATCCCGCTCATCATTGTTTCACCTTTCCGGAATATCAACTGGTACCCACAATAGAAGAATTCTCTGAGCTGCTGGAAATACATGTTCGTGACTGGACACCTTTCACCGGTTTAGAGAAAGATCCACAACCTGAAGAAATTGCATCAATCTTACATTTGAAGCGGTCCAACATTGTAGCTAATTGGGAAAGAAGGAGTGGAGTCAAGGGTTTTCTAGATAAATTTCTGTTAGAGAAGGCTCGGCTGTTTTTGGAGGCTTTGAATTTTCAAGCTTTTGAAGAAATCTTGGGTCTTCTAATCTATGGGTTAGTATTGTTCTTTAATCCAGAACAACTCATAGATGTGAATACTGTCAAAATCTTCCTTTCTTGTAACCCTGTGCCTACTTTTCTAGGAGACATTCTGCATTATCTTCACACTCGTACTATGAGTAAGAGAGGGGCTCTTATGTGTTGTGTTCCATTGCTATCTAGGTGGTTTATTTCGCACTTTCCCCAATCAGTATTAAAGAATGAACAAGGTTTGAGGTGGTCTCAAAGGATGTTGTCACTCTCTCATTCGAATATTTATTGGTGTTCCTGATCTCTGGAAGATGTTACTATCATTAACCGTTGTGGAGAATTCCCTAATGTTCCGCTCCTTGGCGTTAGGGGAGGTATTACTTACAACCCTTCTCTAGCTCAACGACAATTTGGTTATGCTCGAAGAGATGGTCCTCATGACACGCTTATCCAAGGTATTATGTCCGACTATGAGAACGATGTTCAAGGTTACCATCAAAGATTTGTATGAGCTTGGGGCATGGTTAGAAATATTGATAGCAAGACTTTGGGGCAAAAGAATTCTATCCCTATGGAGCCTTATCTCAAATGGGTACGAGCTCGTGCATAAAACCTCATGATGTCATATCCAGCTATCCTACCAGTGATTATGTACCCCATCACCGAGGGGGTATTCCTTATACCATTCTCCATCCGTACATGACTACTGACCTCGAAGAATTATAGAAATCTGGGATTCAACTCAAGGGAAAATGAGACACCTTTGAAGCTCAATTCTATGCAAGCGAGAAGAAAGTGTTGGATCTTACAAAGCGACTTCACGAGGAGCAAAGCCTTAACGCATACATCGACACGAAGAGGAAGCGTCCGTGGGAGAATTGAGCCTTAGGTCTTAGGAGTTTTTGTTTTATCTTTGAGACCCTTTTTCTTTTTCATTGTAAGCCCAAGAGGCACTTGTAATTATTGAACTTATTAATGCAATCTTTGTTTTTGTTTTCTTTTTGGCTAGAAAATTGAAATCTCTTAAGATCCTTGAAAACATTGCATCCACATATCATGCATAATTTCATAAACAGGTTTTCCAATACAGGTTTCCTCATTTATTTACTGTTTATTTTAGTATAAGATGGTTCTCGAGCAAACCTTCAAAGATCTGCAAACTTAACACGCGCTGTTTTAAGAGACTCTCCCAAACCTAGCCAAAGGACAACAAGAAATGATGGCGCTCCTTGTCATAAAAAAGAAGACTAAGAAACGGTCTGTTATCCTCAACAAGGGAATAAGGTTCAAAGGTCCTGCCCGACTGGCTCAAGTAGGACATGTTTCCTCTGAGGAGGATGATAATCAAGAAGAGGATGTTAGAAGCATCATGGCTGGGGTTGGAAATAACCATATTTCTGAGGATGAAGACTACTCTGACGAGCAGTACCCACCGACGAATGACAAATACAAACAGCTGGAAGACTGACTCAAGGTTGTGGAAATCCAAAAAGTGTCTGGTTTAGAATTTTGAGATTTAGATTTGGTCCCATGGGTGGTCATCCCTCACAAATTCAAAGTCCATGTCTTTGCCAAATATGATGGGATCTCTTGTCCGAAACTCCATTTAAGGTCATACGTCTGAAAGATTCAACCACACACTGTCGATAAGAAACTATGGGTTCATTTCTTCTAAGAGAGTCTATCTGAAATACAATTGGAATGATTCTATCAACTAGAAGGGGACTAATATCCACAAATGGGAGGATTTGGCTGATGCCTTTTACAAACAATATCAATATAATGTTGACCTTGCACCAACTCGCATGCAATTACAGAGTATCTTTATGGGCTCGAACGAAGGCTTTAAGGAGTATGCCCAGAAGTGGAGGGACCTGGCTAGAAGGGTGCAACCTCCTTTGACTGACCAAGAATTGGTGGACATCTTCATGGGCACTCTGACGGGTCCATTCTTTAATTTTCTAATTGGGAGTTCTTCGTCAGGGTTTACTGAGCTTATTTGGACTGGCGAACAAGTTAAAAATGGAATCAAAAGCGGGAAGATTCAGATGGTTGCCTCCTCTAGTACTGTGAAGAAACCATTTGTTGGTAAGAACGAAACTAATGTTGGTTATGGCTAGAGGATCCATATCAAGAATGGTCGTCATTAGTCAGTAGGAGCAGTATTGATTTCTAACCCGACCCTAGTTCAATGACCACAAAACAATCAGTATAGGCCAGACGCCTTGAGGAGACAGTTCACTAGGAATAATATGCCATTGTCTCAAGCTTTATAACATCTGTTGGAGTCAGATTTGGTAACGCTGCGAGATCCGCATCCTAATCCAATAATCCCTCTCCCAAATACAATCCGAACGTGAAATACGCCTATCATTCAAATAGTCCTGGGCATGACACCAACAACTGTTGGGCATTGAAGAACAAGATCCAAGATTTGATTGACAACAAAGAAATTGAATTTGACCCTCCACAAACCCTTAATGTGGTCATTTCTCCCATGTCTAGTCATGGTAAAGGTGTTAATGCTATTGACGATGTCTCATATGTCTCCACCATAAGTGACTTGACCACTCCCTTGATGATGTTAAAAAGAATCTGTTAAGAGTCGGTTTATTTCCGGGTTGTCCTGAAAATTGTTACCATTGTGCTTCCCAAACTAATGGTTGTATGTGGCTGAAGAAGGGTATTCAACGCCTGATTGATAGCCATGAAATTTTGTTCCAGAAAACTCAGTCCATAAAGAGTTTGCATGAAAGTATACCTCCAGAACTGAGACTTGAAGATGTTTCTATAATCCAAATTTCTAACACTCCTATAAGGATCACCTCTATAGGTCCTATAAAGATTCCTACTGAGCCGAGAGTGGCTCCCCTGATCATCACTGCACCGGGACCAGTCCCTTATTCCTCTGGCAAAGTTGTCCCCTGGAACTATGGGGAAGAATTTTATTATCACGGTGTTAAGAAAGAGCCATGGATTGCCGAAGTTAAAGATTCTGAAGTGACTAATCTCAATGTTGATAATATTGTCAGAACAAGCAAAGTTACCCGAACAGGAAGGATCTTCTCCCAAAAGATCTCTCCTCCAAAGACTATGACAACACATGTTCATATTCCCGTTGTTGGGTCATCTGCTGATGCCCGGGGCAAAGAGAAAGTGACTGAGCTAGCCCGGACGGAGGCACCCTTAAAAGATGTTACAAATGAAGAACCTTCTAAACAAGAAATGGAAGAAATACTGAAGATCATTCGTAAAAGTGATTACAAAATAGTTGAACAAGTGGGGCAGACACCCTCTAAGATATCCATGTTGTCCTTGTTATTATGCTCTGAAGCCCATGCCCAGGCTTTGTTGAAATTTTTGAAGAACGCTCGTGTACCACAAGAGACCTCTACTGATCAGTTTGAGAACTGTGTTGCAAGCCTAACAATTGATAATGGTTTATGCTTTTCTGATGCTGACTTAACTTCGACGGGGAAGAATCATAACAAGGCTCCGCATATCTCTGTTGATTGTAAGGATACCACTTTGGCGCATGTGTCAGTTGATACAGGTTCCTCCCCGGATGTTTTACCCAAAGCTGCTCTGGAGAGATTGGACTATGATTTGATGGTTCTGAAACCTAGCGATATTATGGTAAGAACCTTTGATGGATCAAAAAGGATGGTACGCAGAGAGGTTGATCTTCCAATCAAGGTGGGATCTCAAGTTTTCAACTCCACTTTTTATGTTATGGATATCCGCCTGGCCTATTCCTTTTTGCTCGGGCGCCCTTGGATTCATGGGGAAGGCGCAGTTACCTCTATTCTGCAGCAAAATCTGAAGTATCCAGTGAAAGGGAAGATCGTCAAAGTTTGTGGAGCGGAAGAATATATGGTCAGCCATTTGAATTATTTCAAATATGTTGAAATGGACGGTGAATTCATTGAAACTGCATGCCAGGCATTTGAAGTAATCCTTCTAACGATTTCCATTGCTAAATCTACTCTTGCTACTCGTAAGATCATCAAGGATTCACCTAGAATGGCTTCCCTGAAGGATGATATGGCTGTTGTAGAAGAGGGCGATTGCACTATCTGGGGACAGCTTCCCGATATCCCCTACAAGTCTAACAAATTTTGTCTAGGTTTCACCTCAAAGGTTCAGAAGGAGGTCCGTCATGTTCGTGCTGGAGGACCACCTTTCTGTATTAGCAATAATGAAGTCAATGCTCTGGAAGACACTGATAGTGATGGTGATTTTTCCCACTATCGATAATGAACTCAACAACTGGAGGGCCAAAGACTTTGTATCAAACTCCTTCAGCCAGGAGTAATTGTTATTTCCTATTTTTATTGCTTTAAGAAGTTTGTCTGTATAATTTCTTTTAAAACAATGACTTTAAACCTTGTGCCTTTCCCGGGGCACAATGGTCCATTTGTTAAAGGTTGTCATTTCATATATCATATGCTCATTTAATGAAAACTTTGGACGATTTTGCATTCAAATTTTTCACTCCTTGTCTTTCTTTTACTTTACTGCATTTTCAAATAGCCATGTGATCTTACACGCGCACACACACACACACACATTTACAGATCCACCTCCACTCCGGATCTCATTGACAACAAATCTGCTATTTTCGTTTATGACTTTGAAAATCCAATCTATCAAGACAAAAACGAAGGAGAAGATTTTGAGATACCTGGAGAACTCGCTACACTCCTGATACAAGAGGAAAAGGCTATTCAACCACATGAAGAGCCGGTCGAAGTGGTAAACTTGGGTTCTGATACAGATAGGAATAAACTCAAGATTGGTGCTAACCTGGAAGACAATGTCAAGAGCAGATTGATTCAGATACTGCACGACAATGTTGAAATATTTTCTTGGTGGTACGAAGACATGCCAGGGATCGATACTGATATTGTGGTTCATCGTCTACCAATGAAAGAGGGTTATTCTCCGATCAAACAAAAGGTTCATCGCATGCACCCTGATATGTTCGAGAAAATTAAAGTTGAGGTAATGAAACAATTCAATGCAGGTTTCTTGGCAGTAACGTCGTATCCCCAATGGTTTTGCATGTCGTTCCAGTGCTGAAGAAAGACGATAAGGTCCGTATGTGTGTAGACTACATGGATTTAAATAGGGAGATCCCCAAAGATGACTTCCCACTACCATATATCAATGTCTTAGTTGACAACACTGCTCAACACAAGGTATTCTCCTTCATGGATGGCTTCTCCGGGTACAACCAAATCAAAATGGCGCCTGAAGACATGGAGAAAACTACCTTTGTCACACAGTGGGGCACTTTATGTTATAAGGTCATTCCTTTTGGGCTGAAGAACACAAGAGCAACTTATCAATGGGCTATGGTGGTTTTATTTCATGACATGATTCATCACGAGATAGAAGTCTACATTGATGACATGATAGTGAGATCATAAATTGAGGAAGAACACCTTGACCATCTGCACAAGTTATTTGAAAGACTAAAGAATTACAAACTAAGTTTGAATCCAAATAAATGCACCTTTGGGGCGAGGTCTGGAAAACTCTTAGGTTTCGTCATCAGTGGTAAAGGTATTGAAGTAGATCCTGCAAAAGTTAAAGCTATCCAAGAAATTTCAGCTCCTCATACTGAGAAGGAAGTCAGAGGTTTCTTGGGACGACTGAACTACATTGCCCGATTCATCTCTCATTTGGATGCTACTTGTGAGCCAATCTTCAAACTGCTAAAGAAAGATCAAGTAGTAAAGTGGAACGAAGACTGTCATATAGCTTTTGATAAAATCAAGGAGTACTTACAAGAACCTCTAATTCTAATGCCACCAGTTGAAGGGAGACCTCTAATAATGTACCTGAAAGTGCTAGAGAATTCAATGGGGTGTGTGCTGGGGAAGCATGACGAGTCTGGTCGATAAGAGCATGCATTATACTACCTTAGCAAAAAGTTTGCCGACTGTGAAACAAGATATTCACTGCTCGAGAAAAATTGTTGCACTTTGGCTTGGGCTGCTCGCCGACTAAGACAGTATATGTTGAGTCATACTACTCCATTGATCTCTAAAATGGATCCCATCAAGTACATCTTCGAGAAACCAGCCCTCCCCAGAAGAATAGCCCGATGGAAAATGATCCTAACAGAATATGACATTCAGTACACCACTCAAAAATCAATCAAAGGAAGTGTGTTGGTGGATCATTTGGCGCATCAAGCTGTAGACAACTACCAGTCATTACCACTTCGAGTTCCTGGACGAGAATATCATGCTAGTAGCAGACGGTGAAGAACCTGGACCATATGAAGGACCTGAGCCAGGATCCCTATGGACTATGGTTTTTGATGGAGCTTCCAATGCACTTGGTAACGAAATTGGTGTTGTGATCATTTCCCCCGAAGGTTTCCATACGCCTTTCACTGCCAGACTTTTCTTTGACTGCACCAACAATATGGCCAAATATGAAGCGTGCATCATGGGTCTTAAGGTTGATATTGACCTAAGAATCAAATTCTAAAACGTATATGGAGACTCAAACTTGGTGGTCAGTCAAGTTAAAGGAGAGTGGGATATGAAACATCCAAATCTTATCCCTTATTGAGAACTTGTGCTAACCCTGATTCCATACTTCGAAGAGATTACCTTTGAGCACATCCAAAGGGAAGAGAATAAGATGGCGGACGCCTTAGCTACCATGTCATCTATGTTTAAGCTCGGATGGGACAACGAGGCTCCCAGAGTTACCATTGAAAGGTTTGACGAACTGACACACTGCTATGAAATTGATACTGATGGAGTAGAAGAGAAGCCCTGGTTTCATGAAGTAAAAAGATATCTTGAGGCTCAAGAATACCCTGAAGGAGCATCTATAAATGACAAGAAATTCCTACAGAGGTTCTCAGCTAAGTTCTTCCCGAGCAATGGAATTATGTACAGGCGCAACCATGATTCAACTCTACTTCATTGTATGGACAAGAAGGAAGCAGAGAAAATTATGGAGGATATGCACCAAGGCATCTTTGGTACTCACTCCAGCGGGCATACTATGGCTAAGAAAATCTTGAGAGAAGGTTACTATTGGTCGAACATGGAAACCGACTGTCATAACCACTCGAGAACTTGTCACAAGTTCCAAATCTATGCTGATAAAGTCTATGTGCCTCCAGTACCTTTGAACTTCATGACTGCTCCTTGGCCATTCTCAATGTAGGGCATCGACATGATTGGAGAAATCAAGTCCACTGCATCTAATGGACATCACTTCATTCTCATTGCCATTGATAACTTCACAAAATGGGTTGAAGCAACTTCATTTACCTCAGTTACCAAGAGTGTTGTGGCTCGTTTCATTAAGCATAACCTCATTTGTCGATATGGTATCCCGGAGAGAATCATCACCGATAATGGTACCAACCTTAACAACACTATGGTCACCGAACTCTACATACAGTTTAAGATTAAACACCACAACTCTTCTCCATAAAGACCAAAGATGAATGGCACAGTGGAAGCCACCAACAAGAAGATAAAGAATATTGTGCAAAAATATATTTGTGACCTATAAAGATTGGCACGAGATGTTACCATTTGCTCTTCATGACTGTCACACTCCAGCGTGAACATCAACTGGGGCAACCCCATTCTCTTTGGTCTATGGCATGGAAGTTATCTTGCCTGTCGAACTTCTAATTCCTTCTCTGGGGATTATGAAGGAGGCAGACTTAGAAGAAGACAAATGAATTTAATCTAGGTCGGATCAGTTGAATTTGATTGACGAAAAAAGCCTTGTGATTGTCTGTCACGGTCAGATGTATCAAAAACATATGATCAAGGCATTCAACAAGAAGATCAAGCACCGGGTATATCAGGCTGGTGACTTGGTAATAAAGCGCATCATTCTTCTGCAAGGTGATCTCAGGGGAAAATGGACTCCCACTTAAGAAGGTCCATTTGTTGTCAAGAAAGTATTTTTGGGCAGTGCTATTATACTAACCACCATGGACGGTGAATATTTCCCACACCCTATGAACGCGGACATAGTCAAAAAATACTATGCATAAAAATGACCCGCTAGGTTGACTGGCCTGGGAAAACATAAGGGCATCCCGATGAATCAAAAGTGTTTGGGAAAAAATTAGGCATATATACAAAGATTGTACACCCGACAAGTCGAAAACCTAAAAAGGCGGCTTGGGCAAAAAAGGGTATCCCGGTGGACTGAAAACCTGAAAGGGAGGTCCAGGAAAAAATTAGAGATTAAAGCGTATGACTATGTCCCGTTGGATCACTTACAATCATCTTTATTACCAACGTCAAGTTCAAATGGTACAAATCAATTCAATCAACTTCTTCCGACAACAAGGGATGAGATGTTCAAAGACATAGGGGAAATAGCAGAGTTGGAACCCAACGAGATCATTTCCACATAGTTATATGTTTTGTTTTCACTTTGTATTCTTTTCATTTCACGAAAATTTCCTCTTACTAGGATTTATGTCTCTTTGTACAAAAAATGTCTATTTATAGGCAAATTATCAATACAAATACACCTCAAAGTTCAACCTTTTGTTTTCTGTTTTATTTTCCAAAACGTCCAATGACTAGAATTGAATGAACATATGCATATGAACATGATTAACTATTAACAAATATATGCATAAGAACAAAAATAAGCATTTACTCAAAATTCTAAGAGTTGGAAGGACGTTCAAGCTATCCATAAAGCCCCACGGAGCCACTTCTATGAGATTATTCCCACAAAGTGATCTTCACAAGTTCATCCCCGATAAGGATACATTCCCCGCATTTCACCTAACATACAGAGTTCCAATCAGTACAGTTCATGGAAATTCTCTTCCCCAGCTGAGTTTGAAAACTATAAATTCAATTTCCCCATGAGAGTTTTATTCCTCAGCAGAATATGTCTCTGTCAATAGATTTTATTTCCCCAACAAGGTTTATTATCCCAACAGATTATAGTCTCCCCAGCTTGAGTCTATTCCTCAGATTGCTACGAATCACCATCAAAACTCATCTCCATAGTGAAGTAGCTATTATCCCTAGAGAATTTCTACGTGTTGTACCCCAAAATTTGCCCTCCCATATTTCTCAACACATGGCAAGTGAGGTCTCCAAATTGCTCAAGGAAGTCCAAGAGTTGACCAGACAAGCTCTCTCCTAAGGCGATCTATCTCAAATTAGGGTTTCTATTTTCATCAAGATATGTGAACCAAAAAGGACTCAAATGATCACCATTGTCCTAATATGTTCTCAAGATCATCCATGTCAAGTTGTAAGCCTTGCAGAAGAAGTTTGCTCAGTCAATTGCTCAAAGGCCTGAAAATCAACCATACTAGGTCAAAAGTCAACTTGGGCCCACATACAGTCAAACTTCAATATTTTTAGTCAAAATCCTCATTTTGAAGTATTATTTATCATTTGATCAAGTGTTGATCATGATTCCTCAAGGCTTGCTCACAATTCATCAAAACCCAAAAGTTGATAAATTAGGGTTTTACAAGAAAAGTCAACTCAACTTTGACCAAGCATAACTTTCTCATACTTTATCATAAATGACCCATCCGAAGCTCATTTTGAAGAGGATGAAATTACCTCCAATTCATATTCATCTCCCAAGTTCTGAATATGCACTCACAAAAAGATAGGAATTTTGACATTATAGGTCATATTGAAAAGTCAACAAAAACACCTTTTGGGTCAAAGCTTCATACATAAACATGGAAGACTCAATTGAGATGAGACCAAAAGGGTTTCTTAGAAGACATCCTAAGCTTTCTAAAAAGTCAAAGAACAACTCGCTAGGTTTAAAATAGGAGGAGATATGCCTTGTCAAAGTTGACCATTTTTGTAAAATTGCCAAAAGTCAAATGTGCTCAAAAATACATTTTTTGTCAAATGGGCCTAGTTTTTCATGATCGAATCTTGCTTATGACATGGTCCACGATCCAAATCAGTACCCACACCTCTTTTGCTTTATTTATTTATTTATTTTATTTTGATTTTCATCATTTAAAAGTCAAATTAAATCAAATAAATAGCAAAAAAATATCAAAGATTTGTTTTGTGATTAGATTTTGGGTGAAATCAAATCCAATTATACTGACAAATCATATCCAAAACGTGCAAAATAAACTGAACCAAAATTGACATGATTTGGCTTGATATAGAAAGATATCATACAAGGATAAAGACCAAATCAAATCTTCATAATGGACCAAGATTCAGCTTGTTTTTGTTGACCTAATGTATTGCATTACATATACATAACATAGCCAAGGCAAGAGAAGGGGGTTAGAGGTCGTGCAGAGCCAGGAACAAAACTAAAAAAATTCAAGAAAATTGGTGATTCAATTTCCATCATAGAGGCTAATCCAAGCCCTTCTAACATTACCAACAGACTCCTGGACCTCTCCAGAAGGGATCTCAATCAATTGCAAGCCCTTTCACGCCTGGAATCGTAAGTACAGAGGCCACGATTTGTCCCAAAAATTTGATTTCGATTTCATTGATTTACACATCATTAGAACGTTTAATTTATATATTCTTGTTCATCATTGAGTTTTCAAGCTATTGGTATCGTTTAATTGTGTTTTCAGTACAAGAATCATGATACGCCATTGTTAGGGTTTTTTGGTTTGTTTTATGGCTTTGCAGTATAGGCTAAATTGGGCTTGGATTCTGGTACCATGATACTCGTGAGGATGAGACGAGTTGATTGGTACCTTTAAATTTCATTTATATTGCTTGTAGAGAATTTTTGAATGGCACAGGTTTGTAGCTACAGCAAGGTGTCTGTGGGTAAAAGTGTCGTTGGCTAAAGCGACGTAGAGAGGAAGAAGAAGCTTGCGTGGCAACATGTGACTCGCCCATTTGAATTTTCGCGCTTTTTTCTGATTACACCATGTGATTTGATTATATTGTTTATTTCTATTATGTGTATAAACAAACAAAGCAGCTCAGCTGGCAACGTGGTATTGGGAGCGAGCATAAGGACATGGGTTCGATCCCCAGGTCCCATATTTGTTTCATATTATTTTTCAACAGGTGATCAGGCGCGTTGCATTAGCGTACATCCACCATATGCCATCAAGATCCAACCATGAAACGCATCTCCAGCCAGATCCAATGCCTTTCCATTGAAGGTCCACCATGTACCCCAAGTCAACATACGCATCAAATCTGGCAAAGTCAAACAGGCCTTAGCCTTGTTGGGCCCAGAAATTCAGTTTCCACCCCTAGAATTGCTAATGATGCCGGGCCCATTTCTAATTTATTTCATACTTTTATTCTTTTAATATTTCTTTTAATTATTTTAATTGACATTTAATTACTATTTTTTCATAAAATCATAAAATCAAGAAATTAAAAAAATTAGAATTAGACTTTTTTTTTATCAAAATTAATTTTGTTAATTTAATTTAATTAGTTTAACTTAGGGAAACTTTAACTTTTTTTAATATAATTAAAACTAATTAGAAAATTAGGTTAAACTCTTGATTTAATTTTATTTTTCTCTTTTTCTCAAGTAAATAAAAATACAAAAATAGGTTTTAGATTGAATTAATTTATTTTTTAATTTAAAATTAATTAGAACTTAGGATTTTCTTCTTAATTTAACTATTTTATTACTTTCTTAAATAACAAAAAACATTTTTTTAATCAATCGTCGATAGGTTTAATCAAGGGTCAAAACCCTAGTCGTTTCGTATTTGATTCATCACACGCTTATTATTTATTTCGACAATATTTTTGTAACTGTTCATGGCTTGTAATAGTTTAATTTAGGGTTTTATTTATTGTTTAAATTCCAGGGTTTTTGGCTATGTAATTAATCCCCCACCCCGAAGCCTTGTAATAGCGTAGGTTTATTTTCTCACATTTTTAGTTCGCGCAAATATTTAACTATTTAGATATATGCTAATAGGATTGTATGGCAAGAATGCATGACAAATTAATACGGTTAGAAAACCCTAATGTACAAAGATTAAATAACTGAAAACAGATCACTCGCACATATCACTCTTAGGGTATACTCTCACTTCGGTTTCCTTCGGTAAACGATCATTAAGTATAGGATGCTTTAGTGGTTGCCCTCCTGTCTAAAAAGATCTAATATCCCGTTTGAATGTTGCCTCGGAAATGTTGCCTCGAAAAGACCTTAAGACTCTAGGGTTATTACTAAGGTATCCTAACATTGCTTTAGTGATCGTACGTTCCTTTCGAATTGACCCTTACAAACTCTAACGACGGTGATGCCTATTTCTCAATAGTGGGATAGCGCTGTCTAAAGGAAACAAGAATAGAAATGATCTTTTTTCGAGTAAGTAAATGCTAGTAGGTACTTGCTCAAATCAAAACCTTTTCACACTTACACATTGAAAAACAATTTTCAAAATAACTTCGTCACACCTTTGAGGACTGATACAAGGGTTATCACGAAGTAAAACATTTTCAAAAAACAAAGCACACACACAAGCAATTTTAAAAAGAAGAGCAAGTACCTAAGAGCCCATGTATAACCATGGATAGAAAGGGTGCTAACACCTTCCCTTTCTATAATCTACCCCCCGTACTCAAAATCTCGAAAAAGGATTTTTTTTGTACTTTTTTCCTTTCCGATTGGATGAAATAAAAGTCGGTGGCGACTCTTGCTTACCGCGACATTTTGCAAACACAAAGCGTAAAACGCAAACCAGTATTAAACAATCGGTTCTGCCACCGTATCACACTACAAAACCTGGAACCGGACCAGATATCAGTCAACTTTATCCTCCCCAGACAAGTTGGAAGGTTATCCATATCTTTTATCCTCAGTCAGGGTATATAAGAATTATCATCCCTAGACATGTCATAAGGTTATCCATCTCTTTTATCCCCAGTCAGGGTATATAAGAATTAAATTCCCTAGTAGAGCAATGAGCAACTAATGTTCCTAAACTATACTCCCCAAGCAGGAAGTCAATGTTCCCCCGCAGAGTTTCCTCAAACAAGTAAGCAGGAATCCCCAGCTGAAGCATTCTAGACAAGATTTAAGATATACATACTCTTCATTCCCAATAATAGTTAGGGATTTATTTTCCCAGACAAAGATACTACACAGGTTTACAAATACACTTCACATTCATTCGTCATAGCATATGCATACGAAACGCATATAGCACAGTCTCATTTATTTTGAGAACATAATTATGTAATGTATTTCATACACCATGACATTGCATACAACTAACTCTTTACCTTTTCAGAAAAGATCAATCAACAGACGAATATCATCAACAATTTTCAAACAGGTCCAAGATTAATTCTCGAAACAATATGGGGAAACCATCTCTACGAACGAAAATATGGTTCCAGGTTAATTCCCAAAACAAGACAAGGCAACTATCTAGATGACCAGCCACAAGTTAATTCCTGAAACAACACATGGCAACTATCTGTAAAAAAACAGATTGTAGATCAATTCCCGAAACAGGACAGGGCGACTATCTACATGAACAAATTGAAGATTAACTCCTGAAACATGACGGGGAAACTATATTTCTTTCTCTTGGGTTAGATAAAGATGAGTTCCCGAAATAGGACAGGGGGCGACTATCTTTATCCCAAATGATATGAACTCCCGAAACAGAATGAGTTTACCAACAAACTGATTGTAAATTAATTCCAGAAACAGGACGGGGCGACTATCTACATGACAGACATTTCTTTCAAGCCTTTGCTGGCTCAGATTAAATCGACCAAATATTTATTTTGATGCTTCTCCTAGTCAAAGATTTAAAGACCTCTGCTGGCTCAGATTAAATAGACCAAAGATTTATTCTGATACTTCTCTTAGTAGACCTTCTCCGGTTCAGATTAAATCGACCAAATATTTATTCTGATACTTCTCTCATTAGACCTTTCTGGCTCAGATTAAATCAACCAAAGATTTATTCTGATACTTCTTTCCAGTTAAAGACAGACGTAGATATTTCCTGGCTCAGTTACTTTGGGTGGCATCTATAATCCCATCTCTGAAAACTCTTCATTACCTCTCCAAATGGCATATTTAAGCCCATTCCCGACATGATCAACCAGCAACATTACTTCATGCACAAGCGAGTGCAAATTTCTGGGCACTTTAATGTTCAATCATCTTCTACCTTCAAGTCACGAATGGCTGACATGCCAATCTAACTCTCTAGGTTTAAGAAGATTGAAAAGGGGCAGTTGTTGTACCCTAAAATTTTCCCTCCCTTTTCTTCAAGACATCTCTCACAAAAAATTCCCAAAATGCTCAAGGATACTCAAGAGTTAATCAGACAAGCTCACCTCCTAAGCACTGAGTCCACAACTAGGGTTTTTGTTTCACAAGGAAAATTGGACTTTTAATGCCTCAAATGACATTCATGGTTCATAATAGGTCTCCAAGAATTCTCATGCCAATTTTCAAGTCTTGCATCACAAATTTGCTCAGACAATTGTTCAGATGACTAAAAATCAACTGTATTGGGTAAAAAGTCAACGGTGGTCAACATACAGTCAAACTCAAAGATTTTTGGTCAATATCAACACTTTGAAGTCATATTCATCATTTGATCAAGGTTTGATCATAATTCCTCGAGAAAATCCCTCAGATCAGTAAAGGGGCAAAATTGTCAAAATTAGGGTTTTGACTAAGAATGAATGATCATTGACTTTTGACCTAGTAGATGACCTAATAACTTGAAGCATGATATTAAGGACTCAAACACAACATCTTGACCTAATTTCATGGCTCAAATCATTTCTAACGATAAAGTGATTGATAGTTGAAAATTTGAATCAATTGATGAAAAGTCAACAGTCACACAAAATGCCAAACTTTGACTTTTTGGTCAACATTGAATTTCAAAGATCAAGAATCATCAAGACATTTAAAAATATCAAACTTTATCAACAAGAATAAACAAATTCAACAAAAAGTCAAGATTTCCAATACTTATAAAAATTCTAAGTGTTTTTGGCCTTAATAAAATCACTACTTCATGACTATTTTTCACTAAGGCGCAAGATGATTCAAGGAAAATTTTCAACATGAAAGTTGTAGAGCATGATGAATTATACAACTTTTTCCTTGAGGATTGATGTCCAAAAATGCTTGGATTAAGATATATAGGCCCATGAAGTCACGACATTTTTATCAAAACACTTAGAAAAGTTTTCAACAAATTTGGTCAGATTTTTATCCCAACTTCTTGGAAAATTTTCATCAAGTTTCAGTTTGATTTAGTCAAAATGGTCAACATGAAAGTTGTAGATATTGATTCAAGATTTCATAAATGTCCAAGAACTTGAAGATACCATTTTTGAGCTAGGAGATTCGAAGACTTGAAGTTGGCTTGATAAACTTGAATTATAGGCCATTTTGATGATGAACACATAATCTAATCTCCATGCTATGCTGCATAATCTTGCTTCGTATGCCTTCTAACTTGCAAACCTCACCATAATTAAATGCTTACACAAACTTTTGAGCTATGATCCAAGTGGCTAAGGCATTATCCAATCCATTTTGCCTTTTTTTGAAGAAAGGCACCATTGTCATTCACATAAAGCAAGCTTTATACACAATGTCAACTTATTGAGCCTCTCACCTGCTCCCTCTGCACACACTCAACATGTATGCTCAGAAGTAACATTTCTAAAGCTCCTAACCACCCTATGAGCCTTTGTACCATTGCATTGGAACCATGTATTGGCAAGTTGCTTCAAAACCAAGTCTCAAAACTATAACATGTGTCGTACCCCAAAATTTGCCCTCTCATTTCTCAAGTAATCTCTCACAAGAGTTTTAAACCATGTGCCTGGCCCGGGGAACATTGGTCCATCTGCCAAGGGTTTTATTTATGTTCATCTAATCATATGGTTATTCAATACAAATCATTGGACTCTTTTGCATTAAAATCTTTGTGTTCATTGTCTTTCTTTTCTTTCAAATACATTTTTCAAAATAGCCATGTATCTTACATGCACACACACACACACACACATACACACACACACACACACACATACACACACTCTTGAAGGTTCTCATCCACTCTGGATCTTATTGCTAATGACTCTACTATTGCCGACTATGACTTCGAATGTCCAATTAACCAATCCGAAGACGAAGGCGAGGAAGATTGTGAAATACCGGGAGAACTAGCCAGACTTCTATTACAAGAGGAAAAGTTATTCAGCCACACGAAGAGTCAGTTGAAGTCATCAATCTGGGTACCGAGACGGACAAGAAAGAGGTTAAGATCGGGGCTAACTTAGAAGACAGTGTCAAGAGCAGGTTGGTTCAAATGTTGCATGATTATGTGGAAGTATTTGCTTGTCTTATGAAGATATGCCAGGGTTGGATACCGACATCATAGTTCATCGTCTGCCGACCAAAGAAGATTGTTCTCCTATCAAACAAAAGGTTCGTCGCATGAGGCCTGACATGTCTGAGAAGATAAAAGCTGAAGTGATGAAACAATTTGATGTAGGGTTCCTAGCTGTGGCATCCTATCCCCAATTGGTTGCCAATGTGGTTCCAATACCGAAGAAAGACATAAAAGTTCGCATATGCGTTGACTATAGGGACCTGAATAGGGCAATCCCCAAGGATGACTTCCCTCTACCATACATTAACGTCTTGGTCGATAATACTTCTCAGCATAAAGTCTTCTCTTTCATGGATGGCTTCTCAGGATATAATCAAATAAGGATGGCTCCCAAAGACATGGAGAAGACTACTTTCGTTATGCAATGGGGCACCTTTGGCTATAAGGTCATGTTGTTCGGATTAAAGAATGCAGGGGTAACATATCAAAGAGCTATGGTAGCTTTGTTTCATGATATGATCCATCATGAAATAGAGGTATATGTGGATGATATGATTGCCAGATCACAAACTGAAGAGGAACATCTCGATCATCTGTACAAGCTATTCAAAAGGATGAAAAAGTACAAGTTGAGGTTATACCCTAACAAGTGCACATTTGGAGTATGATCTGGAAAGCTTCTTGATTTTGTTGTCAGTAGTAAAGGCATTGAAGTTGATCCTGCCAAGGTGAAGGCCATCCAAGAAATGCCAGTCCCTCACTCTGAAAAGGAAGTTAGAGGATTCTTGGGTCGTCTCAATTACATCGCCCTCTTCATATCTCACTTGACTGTTACTTGTGAGCCAATCTTCAAAATCTTGAAGAAAGGTCAGGTAGTCAGATGTAATAATGAATGCCAAGATGCCTTCGAAAAAATAAAAGAATATCTACAAGAACCTCCTATTCTCATGCCTCCAGTTGAAGGAAGACCCTTGATCATATACTTGACAATACTAGAGAACTCTATGGGGTGTTGTTGAACCCCAAAATTTGCACTCTCATGTTTTCCAAAGTCTTCCCCCTGCATGGTTGATCACAAACCCTTGCCTAAGGAAAAAGAAATTTTTTGAGTGGTGCTTTAAGTACCTTTCGATTGGCATTCTGAAAGACCCTTCGATTGGCATTCTGAAAGACCTTTCGATTGGCATTCTGAAAGACCCTTCGATTGGTATTCTGAAAGACCCTTCGATTGGCATTCTGAAAGACCCTTCGATTGGCATTCTGAAAGACCATTCGATTGGTATTCTGAAGGATCCTTTCAATTGGCATTATGGACAAGCACTTCGATTTGCATTATGTCAACACCTTCGATTAGCATTCTGAAAGAGGCCTTCGATTAGAATTCTGAAAGACCTTTTTGTTTGGTACCCTGGGCCAAGCCTTTCAATTGGCATGCCAAGGGATCCTTCGATTTAGCATTGTGTCAAGGCAGCTTCGACAGGGCCATTTGAAGAACTCCTTCCAGGCCATTCGAAAGAGGCCATCAAGAGGGCACTAAAAAAAACATGTCCAGGTACACTGAACATGAGAAAATGGCATGTTTCTCTTGCAAATGTAGAAATCCCCTTCCCTGGATCGAAGGTTGTTCATGCCCACTTCCTGGCCCAATCGAAAGAACCATGACCCTGTTTGGATCGAAGCTTCCATTCCCTCCTTGGCTCTAAGCTCCTTTTTTCCCTGGATCGAAGGATCCCCCTTGTATTTTTATTTTTGTTTTCATTGACATCTTTTTATCTTTTTAATTAACATTAAAACAAAAAAATCATAAAAACATTAGGCTAGTTTTTTTTCCTATTAAATTAACTTTGTTAATTAATCATTTAATTATCTTAACATTTTTCAAAAACTAAAATTAAGTAGATTTAGACCATTTTCCCAAAATAAAATAAAATAACAAAAATATTTTATTCTTAGATTTTTAAAGGTTATTTTCAGATTCGCGCGCGTTTATTTTATTGTAACTGCCTACTGGTTTGTAATAGCTTAACTAAGACTTTTACACTTTACTGCTTTTTATTCCCCCAATTTTTGGACATGTAAATAATCCCCCTCCCCGGAGCCTTGTAATAGCGTAGGATTTACAATTCCCGCACTTTAAATTCCTGTACATATATTAACTGTTTAGATGTATGCTAACTAGGATTGCATGACAAGATTAACTCTTAACTTAAAATCACCAGTAGCTCACCATGACATGTAAAGATAATATAACTGAAAATTGACACACTTGCACATGCCACTCTTAGGGTACACCTCACTTGGTTGCCTCGAACGTGGTCATTGAGTATAGGATGTTTTAGAGGTCACCCTCCTGTCCAAAGATCAAAGTTGCCTCAAAATGGTTGCCTCGGAAAAATGATCTAAGACATTAGGGTTACCACTAAGGCGTCCTAACATTGCTTTAGTAACCACACGTCCCTTAAATCAAATTGACCCGAAAACTCCAACGACGGTGCTACCTACTCCTCAATAGTGGGATAGCATTGTCTAAAGGACATTTGCACAGTTTAATTCCTTTTTGAGTAGGTAGAGGTTCTTAAGTACTTGCTCCTTTTAAAAACAAAACAAAACTTTTCGCACTTACACTCTCTTCAAAACAAAAAACTCTTTTCAAACCCACAAACACAAAGAAAAGCAAACTTTTGAAAACATTATGAGCAAGTACCTAAGAGCCCGTGGATAACCACGGATAGAAAGGGTGCTAACACCTTCCCTTTCTATAATCTACCTCCCGAACCCGAGAAACATCTCGAAAAGGAATTTTTCTGTGCTTTTGTCCTTTCCTTGTTGGATAAAATAAAAGACGGTGGCGACTCTTGCTTGCCGCGACATTTTGCAGAAACAAATGCAAAACGCGAACCAGCATTCCAAAATAGTCAGTTCTCGTTCCCACCAATCACAAAACTGGCGACTCTGCTGGGGACTATTATAAGTGAGGTGTACCTTAGGATTAGATCACTTGTGTTTTAAATTGTATTGCTTTTTATGCTTTAAATTTTGTGGGCTTGTATCGGAGTTCTATAGATCCTAACCTGGATCTGGGGATACCCTTTAGGTAAGTAGCAATAAACTGTGAGGGATCTGTCCGGCATAGACCGACACGGATGAAGCAGTAGCTACATTGGTGTGGCACCTTAGTCTGTACCGATATCCCTTGTGTTGGAACGAGGAGAATATGGGTCTTCTAAGGAGTCATTAAGCACCAACTGACCTTAGAATCTTAAATTGACCAACTTGGCCATAGAACAGTAGCAGTATGCTACACTCATTGAGACTAAACTCTCGCGATGATTCCGGCCGCAAGAAAAGGTTGCTAAACTGGAATTATGACCGATTGAGGGTAGTCAGTGATATTGAGATCCTCTAGAACCCGGTTACTATTTTTAGGACAGGTTTAAACCAACTAAACTGAAAGAGGGTAATGCCTAAACTCCATACCAGCCTAAACTTAAGGCTATATGTGTGACTTGTGTGCCTTCAAACTTGAACTACTTGCACATTCTTGTTATCTGACAACATGAGTTCCTTGCAGGTTTTGTTTACAGTCCTTATCCAATAATTTGGACTTATTGCAGGGTTTACTTACATCACCTCACATTTTTGCTTAAACGCATAGCATATACATCATAACATCATGCCTTAACATTTCTTTAACCATTTCAAGGATCTCAAGGGTTTGTGATGTAGGTTATGGTAAATCAAAAGTCTAGCAAGGGGCAAAGGAGATTTATTTTCCTCTAGCCAATGTTGTCTAGAAATCCAAACACGACAACTTGAGTCAGGGGCTATGACCCACTCGATATGGTGAGCTTGAATCTTGAAGAAGGACTCTCAGCAACATGAAGTTCCTTCAATCAAGCTACCAGATTCAGATTCTAACAGTTTCTTGTTTACCCCGCGAGATCCTTGAAAACATTGCATACATATATCATACATATCATTGCATAACAAGTCTCCCAGTACAGGTCTCTTATCTTCTGCGCTGTTTATTTCAGCAATCATCATGTCTACTGAACCTTCCACTGAGCAAGCTATCAAGGCCCTCCAGGCCCAGAATGCCCAATTTCAAGAGTTGTTCATGAATCTAGCTAAGGGTCAGCAGGACCTGAAGACTTTGATTCTGAAGGAGAAAAAGAAGAAGAAAAAGAGGACCATCCTGTTTAACACTGGACGCAGGTTTGGAAACAGACTACAGAATGAAGTTGATCTGACCACCTCATCTGGAGGGAAAGACAATCCACAAGAAAGGAGGGCTCCTAGCCCTATGGTCTCCGACAACGAGACGGACTATGATGAAGAACAGTATCCTCCTGCTGAGGATAAGTACAAACAGCTGGAAGACCGCTTGAGCGCCATGGAGATACAGAAGGTGCTCGATCTGGACTTTGGAGATCTAGGTCTATCCTCTGGGGTGGTGATTCCCCATAAATTCAAGGCACCTGCCTTTGCCAAGTATGACGGAGCTTCCTGTCCAAAGCTGCACCTCCGGTCATATGTAAGAAAGATCCAGCCTTACACTGCTGATAAGAACTTGTGGATCCATTTCTTTCAAGACAGTCTTTCAGGGACTCAGCTTGAGTGGTTCTATTAGTTGGACGGAGCCAGTATCTGCAGCTGGGAGGATTTGGCTACTGCATTCTATAGGAAGTATCAATATAACTCCGACCTCGCTCCTACGCGTACCCAACTCCAGGGTATGTCAATAGGGACGAGTGAAGGATTTAAAGAGTATGCTCAAAAATGGAGAGACCTTGCCGGAAGGGTGCAACCACCTTTAGCTGGTCGTGAAGTTGTTGATATGTTTTTGGGGACCCTGTCTGGTCCATTCTTTAACCACTTGATCGGAAGCTCTTCAGTCGGGTTCACCGAGCTAATACTGACCGGCGAAAGGGTCGAAGCTGGCATCAAAAGTGGGAAGATTAAGGAAGCTACACCTTCTGATGCTCAGAAAAATCCCTACAATGGAAAGAAAGAGTCCAATGCTGTGAACAGTCAAAAAAGTCACTGTCACCAACACGTAGGGGCAGTCCTGGTCTCTGGTTCTACGTCACACCGACAACAGCAAAATGGAAATCAACGAAAGCCAGATGAGCCTAAAAGACAGTTCACCAACATCAACATGCCGTTGTCTCAAGCATTGCAACACTTGTTGAGGATGAATCTAATTACATTGATAGGACCTCATCCAAACCTCAAGACTTCTTATCCCAACTACAATCCTAATGCGACCTGCGCTTATCATTCTGACAGTCTTGGGCATGATACTAACGATTGTTGGGCATTGAAGTACAAGATTCAGAATTTGATTGATGCCAAGAAGATTGAGTTTGGTCCTCCGGAGACTCAAGCATAATCATTGCTCCTACGCCAAATCATTGAAAGCTTTTGTTCATTTGAATTTTCAAGTTGTAATCTCTTTGTTATTCAAACAATTATGTATTAATGCAAAACTTTGTTTCATTAATGCATTGCATATGTTTGTCTTGATTTGATCCACTCATTTTCATTACATTTAAACTATGTTTTTTTTTACATTCAACTCTTGCTAAAAGTTACAAGCCTTTAGAGGGAGGATGACGAAACAATGCCATAATCTCATATAGTATGCTTTTGGATAGACCTTGCTGACGATGTACAGGCGTTTCTTTCAAATCCTAAACACTGGAGTTATAAGGAAGATAATCCCTAGTCAACCCCTTTGAGCCAAAGAAGTAGGAGTTTTTTGTTTTAAACACAAATTGAAACCTTTAATTTAAACCTGGGGCAGGGTAGTCTCTCAGTTAATTCAAAAAGATGTGCATTGAGGTCGCAAAACTCTTAGTTCATAATACAACAAACGACATCAAAAGCATTCCTCTGGAATCAAAAGTCAGTGGGGGTTCCTTATTTCATAGGCAGTCAATCTCTCAAAAGAGAAAAGCCCACTGAGCCAAAACCTATAAAGGAGGCTTAAGAAAGCTGGGGCATCCCGCTGACTGTAATCTCGAAAACAGGAACAGTCAGGCAAACGTTAGGGATAACAAATCAAAAGAACGAGGTCGCTACAAATCCTCAACAACATGAAAATGTTGCAAAAATGACTGCCTTCCAACAAATTCAACTTGTGTGAACCATCACCAAAACTTCGTTCCAAATTCGAATAGAGTTCAATGCATAATTAACTGAGTTTAGGATTGAAGAACATCACGAAGAGCGGGTGGGTACAAATATACTTTGAGCCTTTATCCTTTGTTTCTTAAACCGTGAACCAATCCACGTTACAACCCTTCAAAAGTCCTAACTGAAGCATGGGTTAGTTCAAAAGCATACTGTTACAAAAGGTATCCTGACTCCTATAAGGCTTTGCCCTAAATCTTATGTTGAATTTGTCTTATAAAAAGTTTTCTGCTAAAAAACGCATTTTTCAAAACTTCAAGACAAGCATAAACTTTGCATTATTTGAATATCACTGTTTGCATTTGGCTATTTGTTTGACAGTGGAGAAATTCACACAACGAATATTCGATGAACGAAAGCCCTATCAGTGAACAAAATCACTTCAAAAAGGATGACACTTCCAATCAAGGGGCATGGCATGATCATTGTCCATCACCTGGGGCAGTCCAATCAAGATTCCAGGAAATCTCTCAAAGAAGTGCAGAGTAACCAGGGGCAAGTCTCCATCTCCGTCACTTGGGGAATTGAACATCAATCTCGATGAAGGGTTACGTACAATTAAACATTTTCTGGCAATGTCACAAACACTTGCTACTAGGGGCAATGGAAAATCTCCCCAAAATCCTTCTCATAGGATGACTCCCAGCAAGGGTTTGATCTCTGATTTCCCCAGCTGAATCAACCTCAAGAACTCTCGAGGACTTCCCCCAACGAAGATGTCACCTCTCTAGCGGACTGACGACTGGGTTTGTTTCCCCAACAACACCAGGATTCCCCAGCTTGAGTTTGCATCTCCGACTACTACAAATCAAAGGACCACAACTTCTCTTCCCCAGTAGACTCTGGAAGCTTGTCCCATGCGAAGCACAAATAAGTCTCCTCAGCCAAATTCAGAGGTTATCCTCACAAGAGTCTAACTGGGTTATCCTCAGCAAGTTGCAACTGAAAGATCATCCCCAACGAAGTTCTTTCTATCCCCAGCGGAGTTCATTCCTTTCATAGACAGAAATTCAATCCCCAACAGGGTTCACTGTCACCAGCAACAACAATTCATCCCCAGCTGAGTTTTATTTCTCCAAATCAGCAGATCTTCTAGTAGAGTATATACTCCCCACAGAGTCATTTCCTCGTCAGTCCATTCCCCAGCAGAGTTATTCTCTCCTGTAGGATTATTCTCCCAATCATCTTTGGTCGTTATCTCCAGCGAGTGAAACTCTTTATTCTCCAACAACAGCCAGGGATTTATTTTCCCAAACTCGGACGTACCACAATAGCATTTCATGTTCATACATCATGACGTGCGCATACATATTGCATACAACATAATCTCATTTATTTTGAGAACATCATCATACAATGCATGACATGCATCATATACGATTAATCATGTACCTTTTCAGGAAAGATGGTTATCATCAACAACTTCCAGCAAGTTCAAGATTAACTCCGGAAACTAAACAGACTTCACACCGGTTTATCCTGAAAAATCCTACACGGGTCCTTTATCATATATTTCTGAATGAAGGTTTACACGAACTCATCCCAAAGTAACCTTACCCAGGTTCCTCCTGAAGTTTTACACGAACTTATCCCGAAGTAACCTTACCCAGGTTCCTCCTGAAGTTTTACACGAACTTAGCCCGAAGCAACCTTACCCAGGTTCCTCCTGAAGTTTTACACGAATTTCTCACAAAGTAACCCTACACAGGTTCCTCCTTTCCAGATGAAGTTTTACATGGACTCATCATGAAGCAACCCTACACAGGTTCCTTCTCAGGAAATTACAGATGCAGTTTTACACGGACTCATCGTCAAGAAACCCTACACAGGTTCCTCCTTCCCAAGATGCAGTTTTACATGAACTCATCATCAGACAACCCTACACAGGTTCCCTCTTTCCAAAGATGAAGTTTTACACGGACTCATCATCAGGAAACCCTACACCGGTTCCCTCTTTCCAAAGATGAAGTTTTACACGGACTCCTCATCAGGCAACCCTACACCGGTTCCCTCTCTTTCCAAGATGAAGTTTTACACGGACTCGTCATCAGGAAACCCTACACAGGTTCCCTCTTCCAAAGATGAAGTTTTACACGGACTCGTCATCAGGAAACCCTACACAGGTTCCCTCTTCCAAAGATGAAGTTTTACACGGACTCGTCATCAGGAAACCCTACACCGGTTCCCTCTTCCCAAGATGAAGTTTTACACGGACTCGTCATCAGGAAACCCTACACCGGTTCCCTCTCTTTCCAAGATGCAGTTTTACATGGACTCATCATCAGGCAACCCTACACAGGTTCCTCCTTTCCAGATAAAGTCTTACACGGACTCATCATCAGGCCACCCTACACCGGTTCCCTCTCTTTCCAAGATGCAGTTTTACATGGACTCATCATCAGGAAACCCTACACAGGTTCCTCCTTTCCAGATGAAGTTTTACATGGACTCATCATGAAGTAACCTTACCCAGGTTCCTTCTCAGTCCAGATATGCAGTTCACCTCCAAAGTTGGACTTCCCCAGCGGAATCTTCTACAACAATAAGTATGCAAATTCTCGCTAAGGAATCTCTTATGCGATCGACACTCCTGCAGATGGCATCTATAAGCCCATCCTCCTACCAACAATCTCCAAATGGCATCTGTAAGCCCATTCTCGATGTCACAATGTTGATACTACACCATACGAGTGCAAATTTCTGGGCACTCTAGTGTTCAATTATCTTCCACCTTCGGATCACGAAAGGCTCGAAAGCCAATCTATATCCTCAGGTTTAAGAAAATTGAACAGGGGCAACTGTTGCACCCAAAAATTTTCCTTCTCATGTTTTCCAAAGTCTTCCCCCTGCATGGTTGATCACAAACCCTTGCCTAAGGAAAAAGAAAATTTTTGAGTGGTGCTTTAAGTACCTTTCGATTGGCATTCTGAAAGACCCTTCGATTGACATTCTGAAAGACCTTTCGATTGGCATTCTGAAAGACCCTTCGATTGGCATTCTGAAAGACCCTTCGATTGGCATTCTGAAAGACCCTTCGATTGGTATTCTGAAGGAGCCTTTCGATTGGCATTATGGACAAGCACTTCGATTAGCATTATGTCAAGGCCTTCGATTGGAATTCTGAAAGAGGCCTTCGATTAGAATTCTGAAATACCTTTTCGTTTGGCACCCTGGGCCAAGCCTTTCAATTGGCATGCCAAGAGATCCTTCGATTTAGCATTGTGTCAAGGCAGCTTCGACAGGGCCATTTGAAGAACTCCTTCCAGGCCATTCGAAAGAGGCCATCAAGAGGGCACTAAAAAAAACATGTCCAGGTACACTGAACATGAGAAAATGGCATGTTTCCCTTGCAAATGTAGAAATAATTAAATGCTGATTGTGGATTTAATTCCTGAGTTAAAAGCCAGATTCTTGCCTTTTCTGTTCCTAAAGAGCTGATTCGACCAGAGTGACTCTCTTCAAATCAAGCAGTCGAAGCAGAAGAAGTCCATTCGAAAGAGGCAACTTAAGACCAATCGAAGAGCAGGGCCTGAAGGCATTCGAAAAACAGAAGTGTCCAGGTTCATTCAAGATTCCAAAGAGACAGGAATATTTTAAAAAAGGAAATCTTTTAATATGTTTGATTCTTGTCTCATGGCATTAAAGGCCTGGTTAAATGGCTGTCTCTTGCCGTTACTAGACCCCCACACTCCTATAAATACCAGGGCCAGCATACAGTGCAGAGGACGAACAGAAAAGAGAACAAACAGGACACGAAAAAAACACACAGAAAAAACAGAAGGGAACAGAACGAAAAAAGGAGAAACAGGGAGGATTTGGAGATACACTACCAAAGGTCATCAGCATTTTCATAAGGTCGTCCAAGCCAAAGCAGCCATTTAGCAAACATCTCCACGCCCATAAATCTCAGATTGAAAGTGCTCCCATCCAGCCAGTACCCAAATCGAAGATTCAATCTGCTGGTAAGAGAGGGTAAATTGTCAAAACTTTTCATTTTGCGTAACACCTCTATATTTTCTATCCCATTCGATTTGCCATCCTAGACAGAATTCAAGGGCTTGGGTTTGGCCCCAGGTCATGTTCTTCGTTTGCTAACATTTGCTGCAGATTTAGCCTGAAAAGACTCAGCGCACGCAGGATCGAAGGGCCTGGGTTCGATACCAGGCCCTGAGTTTTATTTTGCTAATATACTTTTGCAGGTATAGCATCCCAGATCGAAGGAGACACCTTCTCTGGATCGAAGCTTCCCATAGTCCTCCTGGATCGAAGAAGGCATTTTTCCAGGATCGAAGGGAAATCCCCTTCCCTGGATCGAAGGTTGTTCATGCCCACTTCCTGGCCCAATCGAAAGAACCATGACCCTGTTTGGATCGAAGCTTCCATTCCCTCCTTGGCTCTAAGCTCCTTTTTTCCCTGGATCGAAGGATCCCCCTTGTATTTTTATTTTTGTTTTCATTGACATCTTTTTATCTTTTTAATTAACATTAAAATAAAACAAATCATAAAAACATTAGGCTAGTTTTTTTCCCCTATTAAATTAACTTTGTTAATTAATCATTTAATTATCTTAACATTTTTCAAAAACTAAAATTAAGTAGATTTAGACCATTTTCCCAAAATAAAATAAAATAACAAAAATATTTTATTCTTAGATTTTTAAAGGTTATTTTCAGATTCGCGCGCGTTTATTTTATTGTAACTGCCTACTGGTTTGTAATAGCTTAACTAAGACTTTTACACTTTACTGCTTTTTATTCCCCCAATTTTTGGACATGTAAATAATCCCCCTCCCCGAAGCCTTGTAATAGCGTAGGATTTACAATTCCCGCACTTTAAATTCTTGTACATATATTAACTGTTTAGATGTATGCTAACTAGGATTGCATGACAAGATTAACTCTTAACTTAAAATTAATAGTAGCTCACCATGACATGTAAAGATAATATAACTGAAAATTGACACACTTGCACATGCCACTCTTAGGGTACACCTCACTTGGTTGCCTCGAACGTGGTCATTGAGTATAGGATGTTTTAGAGGTCACCCTCCTGTCCAAAGATCAAAGTTGCCTCAAAATGGTTGCCTCGGAAAAATGATCTAAGACATTAGGGTTACCACTAAGGTGTCCTAACATTGCTTTAGTGACCACACGTCCCTTAAATCGAATTGACCCGAAAACTCCAACGACGGTGCTACCTACTCCTCAATAGTGGGATAGCATTGTCTAAAGGACATTTGCACAGTTTAATTCCTTTTTGAGTAGGTAGAGGTTCTTAAGTACTTGCTCCTTTTAAAAACAAAACAAAACTTTTCGCACTTACACTCTCTTCAAAATAAAAAACTCTTTTCAAACCCACAAACACAAAGAAAAGCAAACTTTTGAAAACATAGTGAGCAAGTACCTAAGAGCCCGTGGATAACCACAGATAGAAAGGGTGCTAACACCTTCCCTTTCTATAATCTACCTCCCGAACCCGAGAAACATCTCGAAAATGAATTTTTCTGTGCTTTTGTCTTTTCCTTGTTGGATAAAATAAAAGACGGTGGCGACTCTTGCTTACCGCGATATTTTGCGAAAACAAACAAAAAACGCGAACCAGCATTCCAAAATAGTCAGTTCTCGTTCCCACCGATCACAGGTGTGTTTTGGGCCAATATGACGAGTCTGGCCGAAAAGAGCATGCTATTTATTACCTGAGCAAAAAGTTTACCGACTGTGAAACCAGATATTCACTGCTCAAGAAAACTTACTGCACTCTGGCATGGGCTGCTCGCCGGCTAAGACAGTATATATTGACTCATACCACTCTGTTGATTTCTAAGATGGACCCAATCAAGTACATCTTCGAGAAACCTGCTCTCTCCGGAAGGATAGCCAGATGGCAAATGATTTTGATTGAGTACGATATTAAATACACGACACAAAAGGCCATTAAAGTAAGTGTACTAGAAGATCATTTGTCCCATCAAGCTGTCGATGATTATCAGTCTATGAACTTTGACTTCCCAGATGAGAACATCATGCTAGTGACCGACTGCGCGAAACCTGGACCATATGACGGACCTGAACAAGGATCCCGATGGACTATGGTCTTCGACGGGGCTTCCAACGCCTTAGGTAACGGAATTGGTGTTGTGATCATCTCCCCTGAAGGTTGCCACACTCCTTTCACTGCCAGACTATGCTTCGGTTGCACGAACAATATGGCTGAGTACGAAGCATGCATCTTGGGTCTAAAAGCTGCCATTGATCTAAGGATCAAACATTTGAATGTGTTTGTGGATTCCGCTCTAGTGATTAGCCAAGTAAAAGGAGATTGGGACACTAAGCACCCTAATCTCATCCCTTACAAGGAACTTGTGCTATCCCTAATTCCTTATTTCGAAGAGATCACATTTGAGCACTTTCCTAGGGAAGAAAATCAGTTGGCTAACGCCTTGGCAACCATGTCTTCAATGTTCAAGGTCAGATGGGACAACGAAGCCCCTATGATTATAATTGAAATATTCGACGAACCTTCACATTTCTGTGAGCTTGACACTGATACAGAATAGCCATGGTACCATGAGGTGAAGAGATAGAGTACCCCGAAGGAGCATCCATCAACGACAGAAAATTCTTACGAAGATTTTCAGCCAAATTCTTCCTAAGTAACAGAATATTATACAAGCGCAACCATGATTATACTCTACTCCGATTTGTGGACAAGAAGGAGGTAGAGGAAATTATGGAAGACATTCATGATGGTCTCTTTGGCACTCACTCAAGCGGACATACGATGGCCAAGAAAATCTTAAGAGCTGGCTACTATTGGTCAATAATGGAGACTGCTTGCCATCAATATTCAAGAACTTGTCACAAATGCCAAATCTATGCTGACAAGGTCCATGTGTCTCATGTCCCTATGAACGTCATGATCGCTATGTGGCCATTTGCAATGTGGGCCATTGAAATGATTGGAGAAATCAAGCCCACCTCTTCCAATAGACATCACTTCATTCTTGTCGCTATCGACTATTTCACCAAATGGGTCGAAGCCGCCTCTTTTGCCTCAGTCACCAAGAATGTGGTAGCCAGATTCATCAAACATAACCTCATCTTCCGCTATAGTATCCCCGAAAGGATCATCACAAACAACGGGACTAACCTCAACAATGGTATGATTACCGAACTTTGCACTCAGTTCTAGATCAAGAATCATAATTCTTCTCCATATAGACCCAAAATGAATGGCGCAGTTGAAGCGACCAAAAAAAACATTAAGAAGATTATGCAGAAGATGGTAGTGACCTATAAGGACTGGCACGAGATGTTACTGTTTTCTCTACATGGCTACCATACTTCAGCTAGGACATCAACTGGGGCAACTCCCCTTTCCTTAGTCTATAGCATGGAAGTTGTTCTGCTGGTGGAAGTTCATATTCCCTCACTAAGGATTATGAATGAAGCAGGCCTAGGCAAAGACGAGTGGGTTCAGACAAGATTGGATCAGTTGAACTTGATCAACGAAAAACGACTGGCTACTGTTTGTCATGGTCAGATGTACCAAAACGTATGATCAAGGCTTTCAACAAAAAGATCAAGCCTTAAGTATATCAAGTTGGTGACTTGGTGATAAAGCGCATCATTCTGCCACAAGGCGACCCCAGAGGAAAATGGACTCCCACCTACGAAGGGCCATTTGTTGTCAAGAGAGTGTTCTCTGGCAATGCCATGATGTTGACTACCATGGATGGTGAAGACTTCCCATATCCTATAAACACGGACATAGTTAAAAAATACTACGCATAAAGGACCTGCTAGGTTGACACACCTAGGAAAAAATAAGGGCATCCCGACAAACCAAAAGGTTTGGGCAAAATTTAGGGATATATGCAAAATATTATACACCCGGCAAGTTGAAAACCCGAAAGGGCGACTTGGGAAAAAATGGGCATCCTGGTGGGCTGAAAACCTGAAAGGGCGGTGCGATCGGTGGAAATAGAACTGACTGTTTAAAGCTGGCTCGCGAAATTTCGCGGTAAGCAAGAGTCGCCACCGTCTTTTATGTTCTCCAACAAGGAAAGGACAAAAGCACAGCAAAATTCCTTTTCGAGATGTTTCTCGGTTCGGGAGGTAGATTTATAGAAAGGGAAGGTGTTAGCACCCTTTCTATCCGTGGTTATCCACGAGCTCTTAGGTACTTGCTCTTATGTTTTCAAAAATGTTTGCTTTTCAAGTGTATGTGGGTTTTGAAAAAGTTTCGTTTGAAAAATTTCGGAATAACTCTTGTATCTGTCCTCAAGAGTGTTTGAAAAATTGTTTTGAAAGCTTTGGAAAGTGTAATGTGAAAAGGTTTTTGTTTTGTTTTTATAAGAGATCAAGTATCTATGAGTCATCTACCTACCCTAAGGAATTAGGCTGTGTATAAGTCCTTAAGGTAGTGCCATCCCACCATTGAGAGGTAGGTAGCACCACCGTTGGAGGTGTTCGGGTCAATTCGTTTGTAGGGACAGTGTGGTCACCAGAGCAACAGTAAGACACCTTAGAAGCTACCCTTATGTCTTAGATCCTTTTTTAATCTGAGGCAACCGTTTCGAGGCGACTGGATCTTAGACATAAGAGCGACCGCTAAAACGTCCTATACTTGACGACCACGTTTCGAAGGTAAGGCAACAAGTGAGGCGTACCCTAGAGGTGGTGTGTGTATTTGTGTGTTATTTTCAGTTTAACAATTATCTTTGATCATGGCATTGTGAGCTACGCTTGTTTTTAATTAACATTCATTCTTTCATGCAAGTTTAGCAGTTAGGAGTGCGGGAATTTAAAAGACGGAAAGATAAAAGCTACGCTATTACAAGGCGCGGGTCTATACATCGCCAAATTATAAAGACCTGTTTTTGATAAAGATGCGGAAAGTAAATAAATGCGGTAAACCTAATTATTATTACATCCTTGGACAATTACATAATGATCAATTAAGAAAATAAATGCGCGAAAAGAATTAAAATTGAACGTCCGAGGGTTTTGACCCTTTGCTTGAAATTAAATGAAATTAAAGTCTATTTAATTATTTAATTAAAGAAAAGTGTTTTTTATGTTTTTGAAATAAAGAAAAGAATTTACAAGGAAACCCTAATTCTAGATTATTTTTAGTTATTAAAGAAAATATTAAAGTTAACCTAATTTACGCTAATTAATTAATTTACATGTTTATTTACAAAAATAATAATTAATAATAATAATAAATAATGAGGAAAAATTAATTAAGAAAAAGATAAAATGTCAAAAAAACCTAATTCTATGTATTTTTTATTTGTTAGAAAAAAGATTAAAATTTGAACCTAAATTAACTAAGTTAATTGTTAGCTATTTATTTACAAAAATAAATTAATGATAAATTAAATATTAATTAAACATATTTTACAATTTTGATTTTTTCTGATTTTTATTATGAAAAGTTGATTAATGGTGAATTAATGAAAACAATTAAAACAATTAAAGAGAATTAGAAAGAAAAGAAAATTAAATTAAAAAAAATACAAACAAAGGGGGGTGTCTGGCCCATGTGGAGGTAAACTGAAGTAATTTTGGCCCATTGAAGCATAGAGCTCGTTTGACTTTCCAGATCGTGTGTACGCTGGTTGACTGGGGTATACCCTGGACTGCATCATCTGGCCACTGGATGGAACATCAGGGGGCACTTGGCAAGCCAGCATGTTAGGACGTATGGTAGTCCTTTGAGTGAACGCTGCATGGGAATAGGTTAAGAAAAATAACAACAATTATATGGGGGGACCTGGGAATCGAACCCAGGTCCCAGCGTTTACCAAGCGTGTCATCCACCATCCAGCCATTCAAACGCGTTTGTACATATAATGGACAGTAAACATAATATATGAAAAAGTAACCACTATGCTGGGAAACGCGCGCAGATTCAAACCTCCCAACCACACAGAGCCACGTATGTTTCTTCTTCGTTTTCCTGCAATTATATAAAACAAGTAGCGGGGGTTTTAAACCCCCACAAACTGAAAGTCATAGAAATAGCGATTAGCCCTATGCATTACATAAATTGAGCGCGAGTAGATGGTTGAATTCGTCTGGCCTTGACGAATTCAACCATGGTCATGGCTTAATCCAATTTTTCCTCCTGTAGAAAAACCCAATTTTCAAGCTTATGAACCCTAGATTTTATCCATGGTGGATTTCGATTCAGGGGGCTATAATTCAATTGAATGGTACCAACAGCTTCAGAAAGTCCCTATGAGCATGAATCAATCCAAAAAAATTGTTAAAAGCGCATGAATGATGATATACGAATTTAGAAAATATAGCAAACCGTGTCACTTGTATCTTCTGATTCTTTGCGTGTTTGGACTGGTTCTTGATTGCAAAAGCTTCCTAGAGACTCAAGCAATACGTTTGGATCACTTTTAGGCTTCGAATCCACCTGCAAATGGGAAATCAGTCTTCAAGTTTTTATTGAAATTTTGCAAAGTGATTATAGTGTTGCAGCAGCTTTTTCGTGTCCTTCTGAATTAGGTTAGGTCTTGCATATGTATGTGATGCAAATTAGGTCAAAATAAAGCCCATGAATCCATGAATTGATGACTTGAATCTTTGATTGCTAATCATATCTTTTTTCAATCTTTTTCCATGGAAACTTTGCCAATTATGGAAGATCTTGTCTTGTTGATTGATGCACGAAATCCTTAGCATGTGTGGAGTATATTTGCTGCATAAAAAGATTTGACAACCATTATTTGATATTTTTCTACAATTAAAACTAATTAAATGAATTAATAAGAATAAAAATTCAATTAATTAATTAAAAATAAGAAAATAAATCCTTTTAAGCTCAATGGGTCGTGCATAGGCTTTGGGTAATGATTCAAGGAAGAATTTGAGGCCCGTTAGCAAAACTGAAGTGTTTTAGGCAAAGTTGACTTTTGAAAGTTCCCAAAAATTTCCCAACTTCTCCAATGCATATCTTGCTCAATTTTGAAGCTATAAACATGTTCTTGGACATTTTGGAAAGGTCTTGAAGTCATCTAACCAATGCCTTTGGTCCCTTGTCATTTTTATTTACCAATCTCAAGTTATGGTCTTTGACTTAAAGTGCCTTTTTGTTGACTTTTGAAAATGACCTATAATGTTGTAATTGATAACTTTTTGTGAGAGCATTTCTTGGACTTGGAGTGTGAAGATGAGTTGTAGGGAATGTTATCCCCTTCAAAATGATCTTTGGATGGGATTTTTCTAATGAACCATGAAAAAGTTATGCCTTGGTCAATTTGCAGTTGACTTTTCAGCTGGCCAAAAATAGAAACTTTTGCATCTTGAGACTTTTTGAGCCATGCTTGTGGAATCATGATCAAGAATTGATCAAATGATGTTTGTGGCTTCAAAATAAGATGTTGACCAAAAATTCTGACTTTTGACTGTCAAATAACCATTTTGCCCCTGCAGTTGACTGTGAAGCATTTAGGGTTTTTGACTGTGCAATTTGATGCTGTGAGTCTTGAAACTTGACATATGGATGCTTGACAATGTATATAGGCATATGGGACTTGTTTGGACCCTTGAAAACCTCAATTTCTTTGCCAGAACCAAAACCCTAATTTTGACTGTGTTAGGAGGCAATTGGACTGTGTAACCCTGGAGAGATTTTGAACCCTTTGGAGATTGATCTTGACAAATCTTGAAGAATATCGGAGGGAAAATTTTGGGGTACAACAGGTGGTCTAGGAAAAAATTAAGGATTGAAAGCATATGACTATGTCTCGTTGGAATCACCACAGTCAACTTTATCACCAAGGTCCGAATTCAAACGATCCAAGATCAATCCAATTAACTTCTGTCAACGGGAAGGGGCATTCGAAGACATTGGGGAAATAGTAGAGTTGGAGTGCAATGAGATTATTTCACATGGCTATTATTTTTGTTTTCAATCTTTGTTATCCTTTCGACGATTTCCTCTTGCTAGGATCTCCGCCTCTTTGTACAAAAAATGCATATTCATGGGCAAAATATCAATACAAATATACTTTGAAGTACAAAGTTTTTGTTTTTATTTTGAATGCAAAAATTGTCCGATGACTAAAATTGAACGAACATATGCATATGAACATAATTAAAACTATTTGGCACATATGTCTTGCTAAGCAGCAACAAGCATCTCTTTAATGTATATGGAATACCCCCACAGAGTTATTTCATTAGCATTACCCCCACAAAGATGGACACAAAAAAAACCAATCATCAACAGAGTTACCCACAAAGTCTCTTTGCACAGGTTAATATCCAACCAGAGTCTCAATCTCTTGGCAGCTCTCTCCCAGCTAAGTTGATCCTACAAGTAGAAGCCTTGTGGATCTGTTTCTCAAAGAACTCACCTCATTATCAGTTCATCGAGTTTTCATCAACAAGGTTTATTTCCCCAACATGGTTTATTTCCCCAACAAACAACGAGTAGCGTAACTCCCCAGCCGAGTTTGTATTCCCCCCGCATAGTCTATCTTCCCCAATGGAGTCTGTCATCCCCAGATGAGCCTGTCCTCCCCAGCTGAGTATATCTTCCCAAGCTGAGTTTGTCCTCCTCGACTGAGTCCATACTCCCCAGCTTGAGTTTTCCTTTTAGACTATAACAAATCATAGGGCCACAACCCCTAATCCCCAGTAAATACGCCAATAAAGCCTTTACTATCTTCAAAAGATACTTTGAAGACTGGGCCCGACCAAATATTAGTAAAAATCTCAAAGCTACTATGAAGACTGGACCCGAACAAATATTAGTACAACTTTCAAACTACTATGAAACCTGGACCCGACCAGATATTAGTACAACTTTCAAGCTACTATAAAGACTGGATCCGACCAGATAATAGTTAACTTCGCAAAATACTATGAAGCCTGGATCCGACCAGATAATAGTTTAAATCTTCAAAGATATAGAGGAACCTGAACTCAACCAGACCAGGGTTTAACTTCTTTTCCCCTGTAGAGTTTTCCTCTACCCCAACAAGTTACTACGAAAGCCTGGATCCGACCAGATACCAGTTTTCAACTTCACCTTTTCAAGACAGTTATTGTGAAACCTGGATCCGACCAAATAGCAATTCCCCTCAGAAGCTTGTTGTGAAACCTGGAATTCGACCAGATAAAAACTAAGTTCCAAACAAGTTACTATAAATCCTGGACCCGACCAGATATCAGTTCAACTATATCTCCTCAAACAAGTTTATTGTGAAACCTGGACCTAGCCAGATAGAAACTAACTTCATCCACCTCAAAATCTGTGAAGCCTGGATCCGACCAAGCAAGTTATTGTGAAGCCTGGAGCCCGAACAGGTAGCAACTAGCTACAATTCCAGCAAGACACTATGAAGCCTGGACCAGACCAGATAATAGTATAACTTTAAAAAAAAACTATGAAGCCTAGACCCGACCAGATATTAATTACCACTTCAAGTTACTAGGAAGCTTGGACCCGACCAGATATCATTTCAACTTCATCCTTTCTAGCAAGTTACTGCAAATCCTGGAATTTGACCAGATAACAGTTAACTTCCTTATCTCGGACAAGTTGATTGTGAAGCCTGGATCCGACCAGATAACAATTCAATTTCAAGAAATTTTTTGCGAAGCTTGTAATCCGACCAGATAACAGTTAATTTATCCTTCCCCAGTAAGTTACCATGAAGCCTGGACCCAACCAGATATCAGTTGACTTCCTCATCCTTAGCAAGTTGTGAAGCCTGGACCCGACCAGATAACAACTAACATACAAGAGATATTCCCCAACGGAAGCATCCTTTCAACAAAGTTTGAAGATATGTATATTCTTCATCCTCAACAGCAACCCGGGATTCAACTTTCCAGGAATTCCTCAGCAACAGTCAGGGATTTATTTTCCCAGACAAACATACATCTCACATTCATATATCATAGCATATACATACAAAGTGAATTTATCATGATCACATTCATCTTGTGAACATCATGCATACATCTGCATTTAACTAACCTTTTTTCCACAAGTAAAACATCGAGTTTCAGTATAAATCAACCAGAGATTTATGTTGATACCTCTTCCAGTATTTACCAACATTCCTCCAAATGGCATCTATAAGCCCATTCCCAATCCATCTTCGAGTGCAAATTTCTGGGCACTCTAGTGTTCAATCATCTTCCACCTTCAAGTCACGAATGGCGGATCCGCCAATCTAACTCTTCAGGTTTAAGAATATTGAACAGGGGAAGCTATTGTACCCTAAAATTTTCCCTCTCATTTCTCAAGTAATCTCTCACAATATCTCCTTTGATTCAAGACCGCACAAGGTTTAATCAGCTCAAGACACATCCTCAAGCACTGATGACTGAAAATTAGGGTTTGAGATTGCACAAGGACAAATGGACTTTTAATTCCCCAAATGACTTTCGTGGATCATTTTGGACTCTTAATATTGCTCATGTCAAGTTTCAAGTCTTGGATCACATTTTTGCTCAGTCAATTGATCAGTTGACCTAAAATCAGTTGTATTGAGGAAAAAGTCAACAATGGTCAATTTATAGTCAAAATTCATAATTTTTTATCCCTATCAACATCATGAACTCATATATGTCATTTGATCAAGTTTGGATCACAATTCCTCAAAAAATTTGATCAGATCATCAAAAGGGCAAAATGGTCAAAATTAGGGTTTTGATTGAGATGGTGCAATTTCTGATTTTTGACCTAGAAAATGATTGATTGGTTTAAGTTATGATCTCAAGGATTCAAATGCATCATTTTGACCTAATGGAATGGCTCAAAACATCTCTCAAGATCAATTGGTTGACAGATAAATTTCAGTCAACTGATGAAAAGTCAACTGTACACTGAAAAGTCAAACTTTGACTTTGTAATCAAAAACAAGTTCCAAAGATTACTATTCATCAAGACATGTCAAAATATGAAAAATTTTCATCAAGAAATTAAAAAGTCAATATTTTATTTTGAAAAGTCAAAATTTCTAAACTTAGAAATTTTTCTAAGTGTTGGAAAATTCATATTTTTTTCATAACTTTGAGCCAAATTTTTACCATGATGCAAGAAGATTAAAAGGAAACTTCCAATATGAAAGTTGTAGATCTCAATGTGATATAAAACATTGTATAACACAACTTCTTCTATAAATGCATGTATTTCAAGTTATGATTTTAAGAAGACATGTTCATGAAACTTGAAAACTTAGTGAAATTTTGCCCTAGTTTAGGCAGGATTTTGACTTAACTTTATGGCAATTTTTCACATAGTTCCAAGATGAATTTTCAAAAATGTCCGACATAGAGGTTGTATAGGATGTTACAAGCTTTCCAAAATGTCCAAGAAATCATTGAGATCATACTTGAGCAAGGATAATCAAAGGCAAGAAGTTAGGGTTCATTATTGAATTACAAGTCATTTCTTGATGAACACATAACTCAATTTCAATATTAGGCTGCATAATCTTGCTTTGTAGGCCTTCTAACTTGTGTGTATATCCATCATTAATGGATTACACAAACTTTTGAGCTATAATCCAAGTGGTTTAAGCTTTATCCAATTCACATTGCCATTTTGGGAAGAAAGTGAAGAATGACATTCTTGAAAAGCAAGCTTTATGCACAAAGTCAATTCTTGAGCCTCTAACTTGTTCCCTATGATCACACTCCATCTACAAAGTCAGAAGCAAACTTATTTAAAGCATAACCACTATACATTAGCAAGTACACAAGGCATTGAAACTTGGATTTCTCAAAAATCACATGTTGAGTTTAAGCATTTGTTTTTGAATTTTGATCAACAACAAGTCTCCAAACTCGTTGCTGATAAATAGAGTCACTATTTGTGAGTTAACACACGAGCATTAACACCCTGAAACACTCCCAAACTCCCTTAAGCCATAAATATCCCAAAAACTCCATTGTTACACAGTTTCTGACTTTGAACTTGTAACTTCCATTTCCCTCGTGCGTTCTTTGGCCTTTTAGTTCCTAAAGCTCTTACACATGAAGTATAGCCTATCCTTGTCCTTGTTTCATCACTGTAACACGATTTACCATAACCTCCATAACCAAAAAACAGAGTATGCACATTGACTTCTTCAAGCCATTCCAGCCATCCATTGCTCAAGCTAATCATTGCATTAGCTTCCTGGGAACTTCAGGAATCTAACCTGATCATCACAACTCCTTGAAAGCAGCTCAAACTCATTTCACGATTTTCAGTTTTGAGGTATTTTTTTTTGAACTTCTATTTTCTCATTTAGGCATTGTTAGACTTGTATTTGTGAAGATAAAATGTAGACACCATTGCCCTGAGACTGAACATGTCCATAGATTTTAATTATATTGCTTGAGTAGTGAGGATTTTGAGTTTGAACTTTCTGAAATATTTAGGTCAGAATTTGGTACTTTTAGAAATTCTCATTCATCTTTGATTTATAGCTTATGATATTTATATTGTTGGATTCGTATGGAAAAATAGAGCAACTTTCATGTTTGCATCTTTCATTTTTGTTGAGAAACGGTGAAGTTACATGATCCATGGCTGGAGGTTGAAGATGAAGTTCATTTCTGGAACTTTTTTTGTATTATGTATTTATTATTTCAGTTAAGTTAACGGATGTATAGTCACCCCAGTGGTAAGGCAGCGCACGTTTCATGCTTAGGGCGTGGGTTCAAGCCCTAGCGCTGCCACTTTTCTCATTTTTCACATTTTTTCTCTCTTTTTGTCACATGCTTGCAGCGCTGGGCCTCAAGCTATTGGGCTTTTGTCTTTTTGCTTATTTCTCACCCCTGCTTTCACATTCACACACCTAACCCAAACCATATTTATTTTTCATTTTATTTATTTTCTTTTATTATTTTATATTATATTTTTATTTTCTTTATTATTTTTTTTATTACTATTATTATTATCATTATTATTATTTTTATTAATAAAAAATCCAAAAATATTTTTATTTATTATTTTCATATTTATATTTTGTTTTTCTTCATAAAGACAAAAAGAACACAATTTTTTTTTCTTTTAACAAATTAATTTCTTTTTTATTAAAATAATTAATATTTAGACTTATGTTTAATTATTATTTTATTTTCTTAATTAAAATTAACTTCGAATTTATGTTTCTTTTAATCAATTTATTTCTCATTTTATTTTTATTAATTTAAAACCTTTTCACAAAAAACCCAAAAAATACTTTTAACTTAATTTCTTTCTTAATTAGTTTAAACTTAGTTTTGTTAAATTTTTAACTAATCATTTTCTTAATTAGGTCAAGACCAAACCCTTTCATAAAAAACCAAAACAAAATCATTTCTTTTTCCATTTACATTCTTGCATTATTTATTCAATTCTTGTACATATTAAATATGGTTGTAATAGATAATTAGGTTTAATTTTCTTGCAAAATCTCCATTTGTAAATTTGTATACCCCCTCCCCTAATGATGTAATAGCGTAGTAATTTTACTTTTCGCAATTTATCGCTTTATAAATGCTAGTAATTAGGGTTTATATGGAAAGAATAAAATCAATAAGTTAGTAAATCCTAATTAAGATAAACAATGCATGTAAATCAAATACACTTGCACCCTTAGGATTGTTCCACTTTGTTGCCTTACAAAAATGGCCATGTTATGCATGTGGGATATCTTAGCAAAAAGCAATAAAAAATACAAGATCATAGTCCCTCGATGACGCTATCAATGTTGCCTTTCAAAATGATCTTAGTCCCTCAAAGAGAAATGCTAAGATATCTCACAACATTAATATCATGGCTATATGATGACCCACACCCGTTCCTTTATATCCAAAGATAAGGCTTCTCACCAATCAATAGCAAGATAGCAATATCAAAGGAAAGGAATAAATGAACTAAGACTTTTGAGTAGGTAGGTTATTCCTAGTTGCTTGCTAACTTTTAAATCAAACATCCTTGTTTGTTTTCAAAAACAAACACCAAACACTTTCAAAAACACTTTCAAAACATTTTCCAAAACATGAAACATTTTCAAAAGATCAACACTTTGTATACATTCTTACGAACGAGAACTATTACAAAGTTTTCCTAAACGATGATGCCTTTTTAAAATACTTTCAAAAACCACACAAAGCACATTTTCAAACAAAAGCAAGTGCTCTAGAAAGCAACTAAGAGCCCATAGATAACTATGGATGAAAAGGGTGCTAATACTTCCCCTTTTCATAATCTACCCCCCGAACTCAAGAAATAATCTCAAAGGTATTTCCTGTTCTTTTCAGCCTTTCCTTTTGGATAAAAGAAAAGTCGATGGCAACTCTTGCTAACCGCAACATTTACGATAAAACACAAAACACCCAAGTCAGTTCTCCCATCGTATCACAACATGCTATCTTGATTTTATGATTACTTCAAGCCCTTTATATATAAATAGAGAGGTCATTTGTAAGCTAACACACGAATTCATAAAGCCCTATAACTCTCTCAAACTCCCTGAAATCATAATTTGCATACAAATCCTCCATTGTTGCAACTTCTGACCTTAAACTCCAAACACCTAATCCACTTGTGCGTTTTCATTTTAAATCCATTACAAAGCTTCTATAACTCATTTAGAACCTATCCAAAGCCTTATTTCATCACTGTAACATCATCTTTACCATCCTCCGTTTTCAAAAACTCAACTCTGCAACTTGAATTCTCCAGAAGAATCCAGACACTCTCAATCCAAAGTAAGCATTACAATAGCTTCCTGAGAGTTCAATGAAGCTATCCAGATCATCATAACATCTCCAGGAGTGCTCCAACTTTAAACACGACTCTCACTTTTGAGGTAAGTTTTTCTAAACTTTGAACTTTCTGTACAAGCATCATTAATGTTTAATTTCTGAATAAAAAACGTAGACATCATTTCCCTGAAGTTAACCATGCCTTTAGTTTTTGTTTATGTTAACTGTACGTGGAGAATTTTGAAGTTGAAGTTTCTAAAAAAATTAGGTTTCAGTTTGGTACGAAACAAAATTCATCTTAGTCTTTGATCTTTATCTTTTAAAAGTTATATGGTTGAATTCGTGGAGAAAAATCAAGCAACTCTCATGTTTACATTTTTAAAAATGGTTGAGAAATGAAGGAGTTACAGAATTGATAATGAAGTTGTTTTTCTTAGTGCGCGCGAGGAAGAAGAAGATGACTTGTTCAAATATTCAGAAATGAGTTTGTAATATATTGATTGGTTTGTGCATAAGCTAACAGATGTATCACCACCCCAGTGGTTAAAGCATGCGCATGTGACTATAGGGACCCGGGTTCGAGCACCAGTGATACCCTTTTATTTGTTTCACATTTTTTTTGTTTCAGATTCAATGCAAGTAGGCCTAAGGGGCACGCGCTACACCCTCTCATCATCACCATTTAATCTCCCCGTGGCCAGATCATATGCGCTAGATGAGCAAGCCCATGGTACATCATCATAAGCCAGCAACACTGGGTCTCACAGGGGCCAGGACTTTTGTTTTGGGCTTGGCTGAAATTTCTTTCTCACACCTCCCATTTTGCTTTACCAACGTAGGCCCACATTTGTTTTTTTTACTGATTCAAACAAACAAAAAAATCTGTTTGGGCCTAACATTTTTATTTTTATTTTCATCACCCCCCTGATTTCTTTTACAACACTGACCCAATTAATTTTCTTTTTTTATTATTTTCTTTTTAATCATTTTCTTTTCAAAACAACAAATATCATTAAAAAATCATGAAAAATTTAGATTTAGTTTTCTAATTAATTAGTTTAATTTTTGACAATTAAAAATTATTTTAATTCAATCACCTTGACTTAATTAATTAGAATTAAGTTTTATACTTCAATTTTTTTTCTAAATAAAATATCAAAAATATTTTCTAAAACAATTATTTTCTCTTTAAAAATTAGAGATAAAATAGATTTAGGTTTTATTTAAATTCTATTTCTTTTTAAAACCAACATAGATTTTTTTAGTTTAATTAACTAATTAATTTCTTTTCAATTACGATTAATTTCTTAGGTTAACCATCAAGCTTCTTCTATCAAAAACCACAAAACAATTTCTTTTCTCTTTTCTCCATCCTTGCATTTTTGTGCATTTTTATTATTTCGCATTATCATTTATGTATATGGTCTGTAATAGATAATTAGGGTTTATTACTTTCCTTCCATGTTCACAAATTTGTACCCTCCATTCCCAAAACATTGTAATAGTGTAGGGCATTTAATTTCTGCAATTTTCCGCGTTCCTTATTTTTGTTAGTTTAATAGGATTGTATGGCAAGATTAAAATCAATCATAGCAAAACCCTAATCCCAGACAAATAAATTGAATCAAGCACACTTAGCACACATGCACCTCTAGGGTTAACCTCACTTGTTTCCTCAGGTATAAGCAGTCATGCCCCTCGAACGTGAGATGCTTTAGCAAAGACCCTCTGTTAAAAGATCGCAGTCCCTCGATGACCCTTTGATGTTGCCTTTGTTAAACGATCTTAGTCCCTTATAACAAATTTCTAAAGTATCCTACAAGTTGCCTTCTATGACTGTACGATGATCCACGCCTGTCCCTCACATCCAATGATATGGTTTCCTACTAACTAATGGTATGATAGCACTATCTAAAGAGGAGGAAAAGAACAAAGACTTGTTGAGTAGCTAGATCGCTCGTAATCGCTTTCTCACAAACTAAAAAAATTTTCACACTTCACACTTTTAAAACAACCATTTTAAAAACACTTTTCAAAACAAACATTTTGTATACATTCTCAACGATACGAGAATCATTACAAAATTGCCTTACATTGGCATTTTCAAAACATCTTTCCAAACACTCTCTTTCAACAAATATTTTTAAAATGAACATTTTGTATACATTCTCAAGGATACGAGAATCATTGCAAAATTGTCTCACTTAGGCATTTTGTCAAAATATTTTCAAACACACACAAACACAAAGCATTTTCAAAGTGAGCTAGAAATTAAGAGTCTGTATATAACTACAGATGGAAAGGGTGTTAACACCTTCCCTTTTCATAACCTACCCCCCGATCTCAAGAAAATTCTCAAAAGGTCTTTCCTGTTCTTTTCACCCTTTCCTTTATTGGATAAAATAAAATTCGATGGTGACTCTTGCTATCCGCAACATTTGCGATAAAACGCAAAACACCATGTCAGTTCTCCCACCGTATTACAAAACTGGTGACTCTGCTGGGGAGATTCTAAACTAAAAGGGGGCTTACCTTAAGAGCTAGATCACCTTTATTTACTTTACTTGTTTGATTTGTATGCTTTACATTTTTTAGGTTATGCCCGGGTTTGTTTCTTGTATAGATCCTATACCAGGATATGGGGCCTTTTAAGTAAGTAGCAATAGATCGTGAAAACTGTATGACATAGACTGATATGGTTGAAGCGATAGCTACATTAGTGTGACACATTTGTTGGTATTGTTGTCCCTTTAGTTGAACCAAGGAGAATACAGGGCCGATGTGTGGTGTCATAAAGCACTAACTGACCATAGAACCTTAGTTGAACAACTTGGCCATTTGAAAGTAGTGATATAGCTGGATTTGGTGCAGACTAAAGTTTGTTAATACTCGATACTACACTCATTGAGATTGGACTTTCGGGATATTTTGGTTGCAGTTCCGATGCTTGTGCTGAAACAATGCCCAATGAAGAAAGATTAATGATATTGAGATTCCTAGAACCCATTTACTTCTTTAAGGACATGTTAAGCTAACTAAAATTTCAAGAGGGTACTTACCAATAAACCACATGCAAGCCTAAACCTAATGCCTTGTGTGCTTTGTTTGCGTATGATTAACTATTTAAACATGACATAATGCCATAGCATTTTCACTAACAATTTCAAGGACCTAGGGATTTATCTTTGTTCTGTTTTGTAGGTTATGGATTTCGCTCACAGAAACACTATCTGAATCAGCTTTGTAAGGGTGCCTTCTCAACTTAAGAAGTTAGTCTCAAGGGTTCCTGAAAATTCTCCATTCATTAAAAGGCATGGTCGACTACTCATTTTGGTTTCCTTGGGTTTTGAAGAAGATATGATGATTGTCCTCTTCCAGTTCTTTGATCCCGCTCATCACTGTTTCACCTTTCTGGAATCTCAACTGGTACCTACAATTGAAGAATTCTCCGAGCTGCTGGGAATACCTGTTTGTGACTGGACAACTTTCACCGGTTTAGAGAAAGATCCACAACCTGAAGAAGTTGCATCTGTTTTACATTTGAAGCGGTCCGACATTGTAGCTAATTGGGAAACAAGGAGTGGAGTCAAGGGTTTTCTAGCTAAATTTCTGTTAGAGAAGGCTCAAATGTTTTTGGAGGCTTTGAATTTTCAAGATTTTGAAGAAATCTTGGCTCTTCTAATCTATGGGTTAGTACTGTTCCCTAATCTAGACTAACTCATAGATGTGAATGCTGTCAAAATCTTCCTTTCTCGTAACCCCGTGCCTACTTTGCTCGGAGACATTTTGCATTCTCTTCACACTCGTACTATTAGGAAGAGAGGGGCTCTTATGTGTTGTGTACCATTGCTATCTAGGTGGTTTATTTTGCACCTTCCCCGATCAGTATTGAAGAATGAACAAGGTTTGAGGTGGTCTCAAAGGATGATGTCGCTCTCTTATTCGGATATTTATTGGTGTTCCCGATCTCTGGAAGATGTTACTATCATTAACCGCTTTGGAGAATTCCCTAATGTTCCGCTCCTTGGCATTAGGGGAGGTATTACTTACAACCCTTCTCTGGCTATACGACAATTTGGTTATGCTCGAAGAGATGGTCCTCATGAAGCGCTTATCCAGGTTATTATGTTCGACTACGAGAATGATGTTCAAGGTTACCATCAAAGATTTATACGAGCTTGTGGCATGGTTAGAAAGATTGATAGAAAGACTTTGGGGCATAATAATTATATCCCTCTGGAGCCTTATCTCAAATGGGTACGAGCTCGCGCATAAAACCTCATGATGCCATATCCAGCTATCCTACCAGTGATCATGGAGCCCATCATCGAGGGGGGTATTCCTTATACCATTCTCCATCCGGACATGCCTATTGACCTCGAAGAATTATAGAAATATGGGATTCAACTCAAGGGAGAACGAGACACCTTTGAAACTCAATTCTATGCAAGCGAGAAGAAAGTGATGGAGCTCACAAAGCGACTTCACGAGGAGCAAAGCCTTAATGCATACATTGACACAAAGAGGAATCGTTCGTGGGAGACTTGAGCCTTAGGTCTTAGGAGTTTTTTTTTTTCTTGTTGAGACCCTTTTTTCTTTTTCATTGTAAGCCCCAGAAGCACTTGTACTTTTTGAACTTATTAATGCAATCTTTGTTTCTGTTTCCTTTTTGGCTAGCAAATTTAAATCTCTTAAGATCCTTGAAAACATTTCATCCACATATCATGCATCATTTCATAAGCATGTTTTCCAATACAGGTTTCCTCATTTATTTACTGTTTATTTTAGTATAAGATGGCTCTCGAGCAAACCATCAAAGATCTGCAAACTCAACATGAACAGTTTCAAGAGACTCTCCTAAACCTAGCCAAAGGACAACAAGAAAGAATGGCGTTCCTCGTCACAAAAAAGAAGACTAAGAAACGGGTTGTTATCCTCAACATGGGAAGAAGGTTCAAAGGTCCTGCTCGATTGGCTCAAGTAGAAGATGTTTCCTCTGAGGAGGATGATAATAAAGAAGAGGATGTTAAAAGCACCAGGGATAGGGGTGGAAATAACAAGATTTCTGAGGATGAAGACTAATTCGACGAGAAGTACCCACCGGCAGATGACAAATACAAACAACTTGAAGACCGACTCAAGGCTGTGGAAATCCAAAAAGTGCATGGTTTGGACTTTGGAGATTTAGGTTTGGTCCCAGGGGTGGTCATCCCTCAAAAATTCAAAGTCTCTGTCTTCACCAAATATGATGGGATCTCTTGTCTGAAACTCCATTTAAGGTCATACGTCCAAAAGATTCAACCACACATTGCTGACAGGAAGCTATGAGTTCATTTCTTTCAAGATAGCCTATCTGGAACACGGTTAGAATGGTTCTATCAACTAGATGGGACTAATATCCACACATGGGAGGATTTGGTTGCTGCCTTCTACAAACAATACCAATACAATGCTGACCTTGCACCAACTCGCGTGCAACTATAGAGTATGACTATGGGCTCGAAAGAAGGCTTTAAGGAGTATGCCTAGAAATGGAGGGACCTGGATGGAAGAGTGCAACCCCCTTTGATTGACCGAGAATTTGTGGACATGTTCATGGGTACTCTGACGGGTCCATTCTTTAATTTGCTGATTGAGAGTTCTTTATCAGGGTTTACTGAGCTGATTTTGACTGGCGAATGAGTTGAAAGTGGAATCAAAAGTGGGAAGATTCAGATGGATGCATCCTCTAGTACTATGAAGAAACCATTTGTTGGGAAAAAGGAAACTAATGTTGTTTATGGCTAGAGGAGTTGTATCAAGAATGATCGTCATCAGTCGGTAGGAGCAACATTGATTTCTAACCCGACCTCAGTTCAACGACCACAACAATAAAACAATCAGCATAGGCCAGACGCCTTGAGGAAACAGTTCACTAGGATCAATATGCCATTGTCTCAAGATTTACAACATCTGTTGAAGGCAGAATTGGTAACGCTGCGAGATCCTCATCCTAATCCCAATACTTCCTCTCTCAAATATAATCTGAACGTGAAATGCGCTTATCATTCAAATAGTCTCGGGCATGACACCAACAATTGTTGAGCATTGAAGAACAAGATCCAAGATTTGATTGACAACAAAGAAATTGAATTTGACCCTCCACAGACCCCTAATGTGATCATTGCTCCCATTCCAAGTCATGGTAAAGGTATTAATGATATTGACGATGTCTCATATGTCTCCACCATAAGTGACTTGACCACTCCCTTGATGACCGTTAAAAAGAATTTTTTAAGAGCCGGTTTATTTCTGGATTGTCCTGAAAATTGTTACCATTGTGCTTCCCAAATTAATGGTTATATGTGGCTGAAGAAGGGTATTCAACGCCTGGTTGATATCCATGAAATTCCATTCCAGAAAACTTTGTCCATAAAGAGTTTGCATGAAAGTATACCTCCAGAACTGAGACTTGAAGATGTTTCTATAACCCCAATTTCCAATACTCCTATAAGGATCACCTCTAGAGGCCCTATAAGGATTCCTGTTGAGCCGAGAGTGGCTCCCCTAATCATCACTGCACTAGGGCCAGTCCCCTATTCCTCTGACAAAGCTAATCCCTGGAACTATGTGGCAGAAGTTTATTATAATGGTGTTAAGCAAGAGCCATGGATTACCGAAGATGAAGATTCTGAAGTGACTAATCTCAATGTTGATAATATTGTCGGAACAAGAAAAGTTACCTGAACAGGAAGGATCTTCTCCCAAAATATCTCTCCTCCAAAGACTATCACAACACATGTTCATATTGTTGTTGCTGGGTCAATTGCTGACGCCCGGGGCAAAGAAAAAGTGACTGAGCCAGCCCAGACGAAGGCACCCTCAAAAGATGTTACAATTGAAGACCCTTCTAAACAAGAAATGGAAGAAATATTGAAGATCATTCGTAAAAGTGATTACAAAATAGTTGAACAATTGGGGCAGACACCCTCCAAGATATCCATGTTGTCCTTGTTATTATGCTCCGAAGCCCATGCCCAGGATTTGTTGAAATTTATGAAGAATGCTCGTGTACCACAAGAGACCTATGTTGATCAGTTTAAGAATTGTGTTGCAAGCCTAACAGTTGACAATGGTTTAGGCTTTTTCGATGCTGACTTAACTCTGGCGGGGAAGAATCATAACAAGGCTCTGCACATCTCTATTGAGTGTAAGGGTACCACTTTGGCGCATGTGTTAGTTGATACAGGTTTCTCCCTGAATGTTTTACCCAAAGGTGCTCTGGAGAGATTGGACTATGAAGGGTTGGTGCTGAAACCCAGCGATATTGTGGTAAGAGCCTTTGATGGATCAAAACAACAAAAAACATTAAAAAATCATAAAAAATTTAGATTTAGTTTTCTAATTAATTAGTTTAGTTTTTGACAATTAATTTTTTTTAATTCAATCACCTTGATTTAATTAATTAGAATTAAGTTTTATACTTCAAAGTTTTTTTTCTAAATAAAATATCAAAAATATTTTCTAAAACAATTATTTTTCTCTTTAAAAATTAGAGATAAAATAGACCTAGGTTTTATTTAAATTCTATTTCTTTTTAAAACAAACATAGATTTTTTAGTTTAATTAACTAATTAATTTCTTTTCGATTAGGACTAATTTCTTAAGTTAACCGTCAAGCTTCTTCTATAAAAAACCACAAAACAATTTATTTTCTCTTTTCTTCATCCTTGAATTTTTGTGCATTTTATTATTTCACATTACATTTATGTATATGGTCTTTAATAGATAGTTAGGGTTTATTGCTTTCCTTCTCTGTTCACAAATTTCTACCCCCCATTCCCCTATCATTGTAATAGCGTAGTGCATTTAATTTCCGAAATTTATCACTTTCCTTATTATTGTTAGTTTAATAGGATTGTATTGCAAGATTAAAATTAATCATAGCAAAACCCTAATCCAAGACAAATAAATTTAATCAAGCACACTTAGCACACATGCACCTCTAGGGTTAACCTCACTTGTTTCCTCGAATATAAGCAGTCATGTCCCTCGAACGTGAGATGCTTTAGCAAAGACCCTCGGTTAAAAGATCGTAGTCCCTCGATGACCCTTCGATGTTGCCTTCGGTAAACGATCTTAGTCCCTTATAACGAATTGCTAAAGCATCCTACAAGTTTCCTTCTATGACTGTACGATGACTCATGCTTGTCCCTCACATCCAATGATATAGTTTCCTACTAACTAATGGTAGGATAATACTATGTAAAGGAGGAGGAAAAGAACAAAGACTTATTGATTAGGTAGATCGCTCGTAATCTCTTGCTCACAAACTAAAACAAGTTCCACACTTCACACTTTCAAAACAACCATTTTCAAAACAAACATCTTGTATACATTCTCAACGATACGAGAATCATTACAAAATTGCCTTACATTGGCATTTTCAAAATATATTTCCAAACACTCTCTTTCAACAAATACTTTTAAAACGAACATTTTATATACATTCTCAAGGATACGAGAATCATTGCAAAATTATCGCACTTAGGCATTTTGCCAAAATATTTTCAAACATACACAAACACAAAGCATTTTCAAAGTGAGCTAGCAATCAGGAGCCCTTAGATAACTACGAAAGAAAAGGGTGCTAACAACTTCCCTTTTCATAACCTACCCCCCGAACTCAAGAAAATTCTCAAAAGGTATTTCCTGTTCTTTTCACCCTTTCCTTTATTGGATAAAATAAAAGTCAATGGTGACTCTTGATATCCATAACATTTGCGATAAAACGTAAAACACCAAGTCAGTTCTCCCACCATATTACACATGGGAGTCGGGGTAGTTTTCATGTTGCCTCCATGTTATCTCAACCGTGGTATTTTTAGCGGGGAAAGTTCTCTAGGTCTTCATGAGGAGGAAAGGGAAGCAATATTGTCAGAGGATAAAGAAACTCGACGAAAGAACATGTCAAACGACGTGGCCACCGTGATGAGGGTTCTTGAAAAAGTTTTAACATTGAACAATGAGGCCGCGGGCTCCCACGTTTCTCTTGAAAAAGCTTATTCCTGGATACAGAAACTGCAGGGGGTAAATGAAAAGCTGAAGGGTGACATCCTCAACCAAGAGATAAAGTACGAGGCGCAAATCTAACTCCTCAAAGATCTGAATGAGCTACGACCTCAACTAGAGGCCGTGACTAAGGAGAATGAGCGACTGGCCTCCAGGGTAAAAGAGTTGGAGGGGATCGTGAAGCTTGCCTATGAGGAGACTGACGCAGAGAAAGCCCTCATGATTAGGTGAGATTTAATCGTGCGGAGTCACGTACTCAAATAAGACGATGGATACTCTTAATTATGGCTTCAACACAACAGTGGAGAAGATCAAGATCCTTAACCCAGGGGTTGAGTTAATGGTTGAAGGTGCGGGGCCATTTAACTAGGTGGTTGATATGAAGATTTTTTATCCCCCCCGGTGACAATCTCGGGGAGGAGAGTGATGGGGGAGGATGAGATTTGACTAGTTTCTGGGTTTGTGTGCTCGCTTTTGTTTTAACTTGGGTTAGTGGCATGTGTGCCCATATATTTTGTTTTGTAAACATGACAGGGACTTCACCTGTTTTCTTTCGTTTGGGCCTACGTGCCTGTATATATTTATAATTATTTGGACAATGTCGGCCTTTATGGTCGTCCATTATAAATGCCTTATTTAGACTTTTTATGTTAGTTGTTGCTCGTTATCATGTTTAACTTGATTATTTTGTGAAATGTGGCGTTTCGATGAGTGGAGATTTGTGCTCGACCTTAGTTGGGGTTGAAATGTGTTGGAATGTGTCAAGGAAATAAATTAGTAGTCCGTAGAAACGAGTTCAAGATCACGGTCGGGATCTTGATTTCGTGGCGTGAACTGCCCATCACGAGCTGGGTGTCTTTCCTGTTAGGTACTTCAATAGTGGTGCTCGATTAAGGTGTCCCCGTTGGGCTAAAGTTCTGCCCGACCAATGAGCAACAAACCCGCCTCTCGTTATTGGCTTGATGTTATGTCCGTACCTCAACATGCCTCAGTGGTTGAGCGTGTCTCATTGTTTGTCGAAGAGGGCACGTCGACTGTTAGGCTCTGACGTTTCTCAGGGACCTTGCTGTAATATTGTTTCAATTTTGTAGCGTTCCATGGTCGAGGTAGTGCTTCTCCACATAGGCGTTCGATGTCATTGGCTCCAGTTCCCGTAGCCCCGCAAATGCAGTACGACCCTTCCCAGTTTGCGGCCAGCTTTCCTTCACGGGAATCTTTCTGGTTCCTCTGCAAGACTAGGTTATCTACCTAGAATTCGCGTTTTATGACTTTACTCTCATGACGAAGGGCTATCTGCTGTTTCAGGGTGGCTTCGTGAAGAGCTGCTCCTGATCGGATTTCCTCAACCAGGTCGAGCTCTTCCCTTAGGGCCCCGTCATTTAGTTCCTCGTCTAGAGGGACTTCAGTTCGCCTGGATTGCTCCATGATTTCAATGGGGATGACGCCTTCGGTTACATAAGTTAGTCGAAATGGGGTCTCACCGGTCGTCGAGTGTGGTGTTGTTCGATATGCCCACAAGACGCTGTGCAGCTTTTTGACCGACCCCCTTTTGGCTTCGCCAATCCCGTGCTTAAGTCCTTGCAAGATGACTCTACTCGCGGCCTCGGCTTGCCCATTGGTTTAAGGGTGTTTGACGAATGTGAAGTGTTGTTTGGTGTCGAGCTTGGTGATGAAGTCTTGGAAACTTTGATCGATGAATTGTGTCCCGTTGTCGATGACGGGCGCTTGTGGTATGTTAAATCAAGCAAGTATGTTTCATTTGTAGAAATGGAGTATATTGTGTGATTTGATTATGGCTAGGGCTTCAGCCTTTATCGACTTCGTGAAATAGTCGACGACCATAATCAGGAATTTATTTTGATATGATCCTGGTACGAATGGTCCAAGGATGTCCATTCCCCACCAAGCGAACGACCATAGGGATGATAGTGTTTTGAGTTTGTGTGGGGTGTGAGGTGCATGTTCGTGTGTCTTTGACATTTGTCGCACTTTTTGACGTGCTCCTTCGTGTCCTGTTGCATCTGGGCCAGTAATAGCCTGCTCGTAGCACTTTCGTGCCAGAGATCTTCTGCCCAAATGTTAGGCGTTAATTCCCTCGTGGATTTCCCGCAATATGTCGGGGATTTTGGCCTCCTCGACGCTCAGGAGTGGGATGGAGAATCCCCGTTGGTAGAATTTGTGCTCGACCACGACGTAAGAGCAAGCTCATCGTTTGGTTGCACTTTCCTCTTCCAGGTCGGCGAGCAATTCACCCTTCATGAGAAAGTTAAATATCGGGGTCATCCAACACGATGTGTCCTCGATGGCATCCACCTCATATGGTGAAGTGGGTTTTTCGATGCTCGGGTGAAAAAGGGATTCTTGGATGATGAATTTATTCCCACCTTTATTCTTTGTGCTCACGAGTTTCAAGAGTATGTCATCCTGTGTGTTTTGTTTGCGGGGTACGTGTTTGATTTCTGCCTGATCGAACTTTTTCATCCATTCTTTGAAGAGGTTCAAATATTCGATGAGGTTATCTTTCTTAGCCTAATATTCTCCTCGAACTTGAGATGTGACGAGTTAAGAGTCCTTGAATATTTGTATTTCTCGGGCGCCTAGATCCTCGGTCAGCCTTAATCCTGTGAGCAGGGCCTCATATTCAATCTGGTTGTTTGACGTGGGAAACGAGAGGGGCGAGGGAATGTTCAACCACGACGCCTTCTTTGTTCTCGAGGAGGATTCCTGCTCCACTCCCCGTCGAGATGGAAGCTCCATCCACGAAAATGGTCCACTTGCGTTTCCCTTGTGCGGGGGAATCGTGAGTTGTCATCTCTGCGTCAAAGTAGGCTAATGCTTGGGCTTTTAGGGCTTTCCTGATCTCGTATTGAACATCGAACTTCGAGAGCTCCAGGGACCATTTTGGCATTCAACTGGCCATGTCTGGTCGACCTAGGAGTTGTCTCACGGGTTGGTTTATTTGTACGACAACCGTGTGGGCCAGGAACTAATACCTAAGTCTTATCACCATGTTGATGAGGGCTAAGACTAATTTTTCAATCTGTTGATACCTAACCTCGGGTCCTTGTAATACTTTGCTCGTGAAGTACACTGCTTTCTACCAGTCTAATGTCTCGCGAATGAGGTTCGCGCTTACAGCCTCAGTGGAGACAGCCAAATAAAGGAACAATGTTTCCCCATTCTCTACTTGTGGTAACAAGGGTGGTTGTGAAAGACTTTTCTTGAGGTGGATGAGGGCTTGTTCTCACTCCTCGATCCACTCGAAAGCTGCCTCTTTGCGCAGGAGTTTGAAAAATGGTAGTGTAAGCTGCGCAGACTTTGCCACGATACAGGAAAGCAAGGTGAGAATGTCGTTTAGGACTTGTATGGATTTTTTAAGTTTGGTGTGGAAATCTCGGAGAAGGCTTGGTATTTGTCGGGGTTGGCTTTGATTCCCCATTCAGTTAGATAGAAACCGATGAATTTTCTCGCCTTGACCCCGAAGGTGCATTTCTCTGGGTTAAATATCATTTTGCATTGCCTTGCTTGGGCGAAGACTCTTTTGAGGTAGGCAGCATGGTCGGTTTCTATTAAAGATTTGACGATCATGTCGTCTATGTATACCTAGAGCATGTCTCTGATCTCATTGTAGAAGACTTTATTCATCATCCGCTGGTATGTTTCCCCTGCATTTTTTAGACTGATGGGAATTACGTTGTAATAGTAATTTCCTGAGCCGGTCATGCAGGCGGTGCAATGTTTGTCACTCATCACCATGGGAATTTGGTTATAGCCCGAGTAGGCATCCATAAATGACAAAATTTTGTAGTCGGTCGAGTTTTCGACCAGCATATCGATGTTAGATAAAGGAAAAGCATATTACATGCCCGATTAATATCAGTATAATCAACATACATTCGCTATTTTCCATTATTTTTCTTGATAAGTACAATGTTTAAGAGCCAGGTTGAATACTGGGCCTTATAAATAAAATTTTCCTCTAGGAGGTCTTTTACAACTTTTTCAATAGCCTCCGCTTTTTCGAGAGACTGCCTACGCCTATGTTGCATTACTACCCTAGCAGTCGGATCCACGACGAGTTGGTGACAGGCGACCTCAGGGTTGAGTCCGAGCGTTTCTGCAACACTCCATGTGAACAAGTCAGTGTTCTCCCTTAAGCAGGCTTTGAGTTACTTCCTCGCCAGGTCGGGGAGTCCAGCGCTACTTTTCACGCCTCTGTGAGGGTCTTCACCGAGGGGGATGAACTCAAAGTCTCCATCTGGGATGGGCCTGAGAAGATTATATTTGCCATTGGGGGCTTCAACTTCATTTTTGTCGAAGCAGGTGTCGAGTGAAATGGAGCTGACCTTTGATGGAGCCCGTTGTCCGTCTATCCGAGCAATCTTCGATTCATGTCGAGCAGTGGTTGCTCTTTTGGCATGTCGCGCTTCATTGTTGACCATGCTTTTCGCTTTGGAAGCTGCGGGAAAATATCTCCTAGCAGCTGAGATGTCCCCGTAAATGGTGGCGACGTGGGCCCTTATGGTGTAGAACATCATTTTCAAATGGACCGTGGAGGGTACGAAGGTCAACTCGGCCAGTGTTGGTTTCCCCAGGATGCAGTTGTAGAGAGACAGGAAATCGATCACCAAAAACCGCACCTTGACCTGTCACGATGCAGTTTCTTCCCCGAAGGTGACAAAGAGCTCAACATAGCCCTAAGGTTTTGAGGTTCAGCCGTTGAATCCTTGCAGGTCAAACTTTGTGTATGGTGATAGGTGGGTATCGTCGAGCTGCAAGGTACGGAAGAGGTGACTATACATGACAACAATGGAACTCCCCTCGTCGACCAAGATGCGATGTATGTCAAAGTTGGCTATCCTTGCCCTTGCTAGCTGAGGAATGCTTGAGTTTGGGGCCCCACCAGGGAGCTCCTCAAGGTAGAAAGTGATCGGCTCAGATTTTCCTTTGAACCTTTCAAGGGTTACTTCCTGGGTTGGGGTCGTGTCCACCAACTCGTCGAGATTCCTCTTTGCCGAATTTAGTGAAATGTCATTGAATCCCTCGCCATATATGACCATGGCGGAGGGGAATTTCTCCTAATTGATGTGCATGGACAAGGGTTCATCTTCATAGTTGTCGAGGATGTGGAAGTCCTCGGGCCTCCTCACGGAGAAAGACACCTGGAAGGGACCTGATTCATCAAATGGTCAGCTTTCTTCCTCAATTTCTTTTACCTCGTTAGTATCCCGACGAGGGGCGTCATTTCTTCTGTACTGCACGAGTCTCCCACCCGTGATGAGAGTCTCAATGGCATCCTTGAGATGGATGCAGTCTTTCGTCAAGTGCCTGTGGCTCTGATGGTACTGACAGTATTTTGTTCTATCTGCACCGGGCTTAGCAGGAGCGGGTCGAGGACATCTGACACCTCCGTCCTTGAACTCGGTATTAGAGCACTCCACAAGGATACGCTCGTGGGAAGCGGTCAGCGGGGTGTATTCTATGAACCGTCCTGCTGGTCCTCTATGCTTGCGGGGATCGTGCAGTTTCTCCTCCCTTTTCTTCACCCCAACCCGTCGAGAAGGGCCCGAGTCCTGGTGCCACAAAATGTTAGCTGGTCCACGGTTCCTTGAATCATGGCTGCTTCTTTCTCCTTGTAGTCCATGTATGCATGAGCCTTTTCGAGGAGAGCGTCGAAAGACCTGGGGAGCTCAATGCTGACGACCTTTCTGAATTCAGTGCCCGGAAAGAGTCCCCTCTCGAGCAGGTATCTTTTCATGTGATCGGCGCACGGGACATGAATGGCCTCACATTTGAACCGCTCAATGTATTCCCTGAGGGTTTCGTCGCTTCTCTGACGATTTCCTCGAGGGCGGCTTCGGTCTTTAGATGTCGATGAGACGTGGTGAAGCTGCTGATGAACTAGTTTTTGAGGCTCCTCCAGAAGGTCATCGACCTAGGGGAAAGGTTCTTGTACCAGTCCATGGTTGTTCTTCTCAGCATCATGGGGAATAACCTACATTTAATTGTCCCCCCGATGTTATGGTAGTGGAGCATTGCTTCAAACCCGTCGACATGGTCAACAAGATCAACAATTCCATCGTACTCCTTCAGTATGGGAGGTTTCTCCATTCCCCTGGGAATGGAAGTCTCCATGATGGCTTGGGATAATGGATCACGAGGATCGTCTTCATCGCTCCTGTCTGGAGAGAGGGAGAGGGACTGGTTGTAGCGGCGGTCGTTGTGACGGCCTTGGCCACGGGGAGGATCCCTTGGCCAAGATTGTCTTTCTTTATTCCCCCCTGTTTCTTTTATGTTCAGGGGATTGTCGTTCCCTGCGCGCGCGCGGTGGGGGGCTGGGGGGGGGTGACCGCGCCTCCTCGCAGCTTCGGGCTGGCTTCTCTCTGACGCAGGGCCTCACCCAGTTCGTCGAGGAGAAAGGCTTCGCGAGACATCCCGTCTGTGTCTTCACGAGGGAGATCGGGGAAGGTTCTCATTCTGTCGGGGATGAGGAGGTGTATTAGGTCTCATTTGTCTTATGGGGGCCCGACAAGTCTGCTCGAGCATCATCAGCCTCTCACCCTAGGAGAAGATCATATAGTTGGTCTGGTTGATTTCCGCGAATAGAGCTCTGGTCGTGGCGTCGGCACCTGCAGGGAAGGGGGTCTCCGAATATGTATTGGATTCATAGTTCTGTGGAGGATAATAGTCGTCCTCGCACGGTTGTGAGCGGGTTGATGAAGAGGCGGTCAGTTTGTTTCTGTAGTCTTGCTCGGGACCGGCCACGTCGTTGTTTTTTCTCGCATTATTATTGCCAACGTTGTTGTTGTTAGGTTCGGCGAGATGGGCATTTTGGTTATCATTGACATCTTGGTCGGCCATGACAATTGTACGGTTTGATGAAGAGTTGCTTTGATCTTGAGAGGGAGACGTGGAAGCTGGATTCCCACAGACGGCGCCACTGATCGTACCTGATTAGAAGGGATTGTCAAAGCCTACAAGCTTCAATTTGAGCGGCAGTTGAATGTGAAGTGGATGGGTAACTGCAAGACACTCTGATGCCAAAGTAAGGTTCAGAGCAAATGCAAGCAAGTATGATAATATGAGTGTATGATTGAATACTTGACTCTCTCAAATGAGAGCCCCCAATGCTGGGTCAAGGTCTTCAGTAATGGGCCACGATGAAGCCCAACAATGAAGACTTCTAGGATTTAAGGGTGTATGAGGTCCAGCACGTGGCCCCCTCCCTCGTCAATTGCCCCGAGAAAGTAGGAGTTGGACCCGTTATTCTCGGAGGGCAAGATGATGATGACATGAAAACGTGAGCTACGTCCTCCTAGTGGACACGTGGGGAAGTGCCCAACGATCCTCCGCTTGGACTGCATGCTTTTGGATCTTTGATAAAGGCGGTGGATTGGACTTCCTTAACTGTGTGGCAAGTGTCGGCCCTGTCCAAAACAAATAGAATGAATAGAAATGGTACTCAACCCATTACAAGATTGAAAACGACTTGTTCCTTTCAAAACAAGACAATGTATTTAGAATATAATCCGCCAAATTACAGTCTAGTTTCCCAATGTTTCTAGATGCATACGAATCCCAATCGACCAATTTTAACCGATACAAAGCTTTACCAACATCTTTGAGACCCCGTAGAAAACTACTTCATTCCTACTATGCCAAATCGACCAACAAGTAGCGATCCACTAAAGACCATTATGACCACACTTAAACCTGCTATGAACTTTTCTTCTAAACACTTTGATGTGTTTTGCTGGTGAGCCATCCATTCCCATTAAAATCATACCAGTCTAAAAGAACACCCTCTTCCATAATTTATTAGAAAAATCTTAATTCAGGAATAAATGCTCCACTGATTCATAATCTCCAAAATAGTATGGACAAATTAAATTGTGGCAACCACTAATGACATTCCTCATACCTAGTTCCAGTCGAGTTGGAAACTTATTAAGGAATAATATCCAACCAAGCACACTAATCTTACTTGGTAATTTCAACTTCCAAAGCATATCCAACTTAAGATGATCCAAATCATCCATCAAAGATTTTAAAGTTTAGGCCTCTGCTAACTTTTGGTAGCTTGATTGAACAAAAAATCCTCTTCAATCCTTCCGCCAAATGAACCTATCATCTTCTTCCTTCTTTAACTCCACATATTGTAGGATAACTCTCAAAACCTCCAATTAAAACAAACTTGTTTTAGCCAACTTTTCTTCCAAAACCTGAATTTGTCAACTCCAATGATTGCCACACCACACCCCAATATCATCTACATTAATATCTAAACCATCTGCACTAGCAAACAATTCAATAAAAAGGTTACATAAAAGTTCATTACCAAGCCACCTAGACTTCTAAAAATCCAATGATTTATCCTTCACAGCCCTTCCTCTAACACCACTAGCAAACAAATCTTGGTCTTCTACCTACGTTGGTCCTATAGTCTTGATATCCCTCCACCATAGAGATTATTTCCTACCACTCCGGTTGTATGTGCCTTCAAGAACTTTCCTTTTGATATCACCATATCTAAATTCTAGAAGGCCTTTCCATATTGACTCCTTCTTATTTAAAATTCTCTATTTCCACTTATTGAAAAGATGTAAGTTAAAAAGTTCACTATTTAACCTGACACGAGTTCAAACCCCCTCTAGAATTATTAAATACTCCACAAATTTTACCAAGTCCCATCTCCTATAAAGAATGTATCATCAATAAATTGCCGGACCTCAAAGTGTATTTTCTCATTGATTTTAAAATCCTGAAAATATTCCAAATGAATTTCTTTGCTCACCAGTCCTGGCAATCCTTCTATAGTAATCAAAAATAGAAATGGAAAGAAAGGATCTCTTTGACACGGTCCTCTTTGAGCTTGAAAATCCTATGTGGAGATTCCATTGACTAGAATATATAAACTTCTCAAAAATTCACATGCCTATGTCCATCTTAACCATCTAATACCAAATCCAATCCTTCTTATAATATACCAAAGACATTCTCAAGACACACTATCATAATCTTTTTCAAAATCAATCTTAAGAAGTATTCCATCCTATTCCTTTTTTTCATATTCATAAGTTCATTGATAACTAAAACACCATCTAATTTTATTCTATAATCCTTTTTTTCATATTCATAAGTTCATTGATAACTAAAACACCATCTAATTTTATTCTATAATTATGTGTTTGCACTCTATTCATTTTTATTCGTATTGTAAACGCTTCGGCTATTATGTTGTTGTATCTCTAAGAACCATTCTTACATATTTAATAACAGTGTTTGATCCTTGATATTTTTTCTTTTTTGAGTCTAGTTAGTTTTTTTTTTTGTTTCATCAGACATAGCTTGAATTACAAGTTAGAACTCTTAAATCTAGCTTTTCAGTTGTTTGATTCGAATCAAGTGTAAAACATGATTCATATCAGAAACTGTTTGGGAAATTGGAATTGCCTCTAGACCATTTGATTCGAATCACAAAATAAACATGATTTGAATCATAAAATCGTGTAATCAGAATCAAGTTTAAAAATATATTTGAATCAACTGATTCCATGAAGATATATTCATGCTCTGCTCAAATTAATTTGAATCACATTTTTCTACTTGATATGAATCAAAGCTTTACAAGACTCATTTTCCTTCCTTGATTTAAATAATTGTTTCTTTGGTGAAAACAACAAATGAGTGAAACATATGGGTAAAACCCCATAGAGACAAAGAGTGATTTTTTATTCTCTTCTTAGTGTCTCTATATCCATCAGCATGAATCTTTCTCTTCTTTTCTAGAACAACTTCTTGATTATGAATTCATGTCAGATTCAGTCTCCTTTTTTGTTGCATCTTGTTGTTGTGTTGATTGAATTAGAGAGATAGAATTGACTAATCTTATTGTGTTATTCATGATAAATTAAGATCTTGATAACAAACAAAAGCAAATACCCATTTATCCATAAATTTGAGAGAACCTTGTGTATGTGCTCTTCATTCACATTCATCTAAACCATTAACTAACACCTTGTGTTTTTAGAGTGATTGTGAGATATTTTAACACTGTTCAGCATCTTCATCCTTAGTATTTTTCCATTGTTGAGGACCTTCACTTCTAGATATTGAGTGTTGAGGGAGACTAGTGGTACATTTGGGTATCTAATGTTTTTGTGTGAAGTTTGATGTTTGTTATAGGAGCATATATCATTTCTTGAATGAAGTATGGAATTTTTTGTTATTCATTGTTGTACCCCAAAATTTTCTCTCCCATTTTCTTCAAGGCATTCTTTCAAGGCTTCTCAAATACTCAAGAATTTCAAGGGATGACCAGTCAAATGCTCCTCCTAAGCCAAAGGTCTACAACTAGGGTTTTGAGTTTCTCAAGGAAATTTGGGTTACAAAGGTCTCAAATGATTTTCATGGTTCATCATAGTCCCTCAAAAGGTTCATGTCAAGTTTCAAGTGTTACATCACAAGTTTGCTCAGTCAATGACTCAGATGATTGAAAATCAATTGTATTGAGCAAAACGTCAACTATGGTCAACATATAGACAAAATTCAAAAATTTTGGTCAACATCAATATTTTGAAGTGATATTCATCATTTGATCAAGGGTTGATCATGATTCCCCAAGGAAAGCTCTCAAATCATCAAAAGTCAAGAAATGTCAAATTAAGGGTTTCCTTAGGAGAAGTCAACTGAACTTTGACCAAGCACAACTTTTACATGCTTTATCAATCTTTCCCTAACCAAAGCCCATTTTAAATAAAATTCAATTATCTACAACTTTGTTTTTATGCTCGAGTCCAAAAAATGCTTTATTTAAAAGATATGAGCTAATACATTATAGGTCATTTTCAAAAGTTAACAAAAGACACTTTTTGTCAAGGCAACTTACATCAAGATAAAGTCTCCAAATGCAAAAATGATAAAAATAGAAAGTATAGAGAACATCTTGAGATTTCTGAAAAGTCCAAGATCACCTTCAAAAGATGAAAATTGAGCAAATTATGAGTTGCACAAGTTGGAAAATTTTGAAGAAATATATGAAGTACAAAACATGCAAACTTGAAATTTTGGATATATGGCCTAACTTCTTGAGCTTCAAACATGTTCATGATCTCACAAGAGACTCTTAAACTCACTCACACCTTGCCCTATATTTTCTCATTATTTTATTTTATTTTATTTTTATTTTTATTTTTATTCAAATAAGCTCAAAATAAATAAATAATATAGGAAACAAATGGGCCAAGCATGTGGTTTGATTTCTTAAGGCCCATACATCATACTACAGCCTGTAAAATGTGCCAAATTTGTGCAGCTTCAAAAATGGCAAGAGAAATAACTCAAAATGGAAAATTTTCAAATGTTAATTCTTGGTTTTAAAGCATGGCTTAATGATTTAATTCATGCCATATTTGTGAATCCATTTCATTTCTCTATATAATGCAAGCAAGGCAAAAGCAAATGGACACAAAATTATTATCTAAGCAAACCACTCAAATTCTCCAAAATTTCAAAGTTTAGGGTTAGCATCCATCTTGTTCCTCAAAAGTCCTCAAGCTGATTTAAATATTCCATCGTCCTCCTGAAGTTGACAGGAGTCAGAATAACCGCTACCCTTTGCAAATCAACCCCAAAAACTTCCCTCATATTAACTCTAATTGGTAAGTTGGTAGGTTTCGTTTTCTCCAGATTTTCATAGTTTAAACCCTTGTAAACATGATTGTTTCATTCATATGCATTTTCTGAAGTTTTCTAACGTTTTACATGTAAGTATGGATGCAGAAATAACATCATGCCATAGTTAGGGAAAAGAGCTTCTTAAGCTTCAGATTTCACGTTACAAGGACTTTCAACCTAAACGGATCTCAGATTCGGATTCAGGGGGATATGGTGCCTTGTGTGCTTCGATTTTACATTTTTGCAGGTTTTATAGATTTCTTCTGTCCGGAGAAGAAGGTGGAAAACACCCTCCACGATGGTTTGAACCTTTGACCAATCGCGTGGCAGGTTGGAGCATCCTGGTTGGATGATTCATATAACAATGGTCCACTTAAGCGCACACGTTTTTGCCTATCTGGCATTAACGTGCATTTTGTATTATATTTATTTTGTTTAATCCATATACTGGATGAACACACCACCCCAGTGGAAAAACACTTGCACATAAGACCCTCATACGCCTGGTCCTGGGTTCCATCCAGGCGTGAGGCGTTTTTATTTTTCTATGTTTTCATTCTAGATCCAGTGTAGGCAGTCCCAGCGTGCGCATGGTGCTCCTCCAGACACCTCCATCAGATTTCATCAAGCCAGATCTGAAGGCCTCAAACGCGCGTTCCCACCGCGGATCATCAAAGACCATCCTCACTGGATCCAACACAAGCTTCTGGACTCCTTTGTTAATGGGCCTGAAAATTTTGTTTCTAACACCCCCAGTTCCTTTTTGCAGCGCAAGCCCATTAAACACTTTTTTTTTTTAATTTAACTATTTCATTTTTATTATCTATTATTTAATCAAAAAATAACAAAAATCAGAAAATCACAGAAAATATTAGATTTAAGTTTTTATTAATTAATTTAATTTTTGATAATTTTAATTAATTAATTTAACCACTTTAATTTTATTTTATTAATTAAATTTTAATTATAATTAGGCTTTAATTATCATGAAATATTTTTCTAAATAAAAACAACAAAAAACATTTTTATAATCTTAGGAATTTTTAGGTTTTCTTAATACTTCTTCCCTCTTCAATCTCCGCACACTCGTTTATTTTTCATATTTTTTTTCATAATTATTGTAACTGCTCAGATATGTAATAGATAATTAGGATCCCTTTACATTTTTATCCCCAATTTTTTGTTTTGTACTCCCCATCCTCGAAGCATTATAATAGCATAGATTCAATTCCCCGCATTTTTACTTTCTACACTACTGTATGAATACTTGTATATATTTAACTGCTAGCTTAATAGGATTGCATGGAAAGACTTAAAAGCAAATGTTAGAGAACCTAACATCCAAGATAAAAATAACTGAAACATAACACACTTCACACACGCGCACCTCTAAGGTACCCCCACTTGTTGCCTTCGGAAAACAACAGTCACCTCTCTCGAACGTGGGATGTTTAGCAAAGATCCTTTGGTCGAAAGATCGTAGTCCCTTGATGACCCTTTGATGCTGCCTCGGTAAACGATCTTGGTACCTTAGGATAATTACTAAAGTATCCTAGGAGATATTTTCGTGACTTTACGATGACCCGCGCTTGTCCCTCAAAACATCCAATGATAGGGCTACCTACTAATTAATGGTAGGATAGCACTATCTAAAGGAAAAGAGGAAAAGAGGAAAATAACAAAGACCTTTTCAATAGGTAGATAGCTTATAGTTGCTTGCTCACAAAACAAAACAATTTCTCACATATACACTCTCTTTTATAAATATTTTCAAAGACAAAACACTTTGTATACATTCTCAATGATAAGAGAATCATTACAAAGTTTGTCGCTATTGTACCCCAAAATTTGCCTTCTCATTTTACTCAAAACATCTCCTAGAGGTCCTCAATTGCTCAAGTTGACTAAGGATTGACCAGACAAATCCTCCTCCTAAGACAATGAGCCTCAAACTAGGGTTTCACTCCTTATCAAGATGTTTGAGTTCTAAGGATCCTAAATGGTTTCCATTGCCCTAATATGTCCTCAAGATAATCTATGCCAAGTTTCATGCCCTGCACAACAAGTTTGCTCAGTCAACTGCTCAAATGCTTGAAAATCAACTGTATTAGGTCAAATGTCAATTGTGGCCCAAATACAATCAAAATTCAATATTTTTGGTCAACATCAACATTTTGAAGTAACATCCATCATTTGATCAAGGGTTGATCATGATTCCTCAAGAAATGCTCTTAACTCATCAAAAGTCAAAAATGGCAATTTAGGGTTTCTATAGGAAAAGTCAATCAAACTTTGACCAAGCATAACTTTCTCATACTTTATGAGAAATTTTCCAACCAAGGCTCATTTTGAGAGAAGTCAATCAAACTTTGACCAAGCATAACTTTCTCATAACTTTCTTACAACTTCTCTTCAGCCCTCAAGGTCAAGAAATGCCTCAATCAAAAGATACAAGTTCCTACATTATAGGTCATTTCAAAAAGTCAACAAAAACACCTTTTGGGTCAAAGATCCTTACATGAACGTGGAAGATCCAATTGAGATGAAACCAAAAGGGTTGTTTAGAGGACAACCTAATCTTTATAAAAATTCCAAGAAAACCTTCCTAGGGTTAAAAATTAGAGAGATATGCATTGCTAAAGTTGACCAATTTTTGGAAATGTGCATGAAGTCAATATTGATCAAAATGACTTTTTTTTTTCAAATGCGCCCATGTTTTCTTGTTTGAAACTTGTTCCTAAGATGGCCCACGACCCCTAAGCTTATCCACCTATTATTTCATTATTTTTATTATTTATTTTGATTTTTTATTCATTTAAATCAAAATAAATCAATTTAAATAGTGGAATAATCAAATAAAATTAAAGATTTGATTTTGTGAGCACATTATGAATCCATGAACAGCTAGCAAATCAAGAAAATTCATGCAAGGGATAATTGATTGGAAAAGATAATGATTTGGTTTATTTTAGAAACAAATCATACAAGGCAAAAGAATCAAATCTTTTTCAACAATTTGCAAAGATTGAATACAGTTTTGTTAACCTAATTGCTTCTATTATATATAGACAACATTTCCAAAGCATAAAAACAAGGATTGGTCGTGAGAATTGGAAGAACAAAAACTTAAATTTTGGACAAAAAGAGGCCACCAGATTTCCTTCTACAAGGAGATTCAAGGTGTTTCAAGGCCAGCAATTAATTCCTGGAAGTATTTAGGATCTATTTGGACCATTACCAAGCCTCAACACGCCCAAAAATGCTCTACATGAGTACCACGGTTTGCCTTCTTTCTTGAAATTGATTTTTTGCAATTTAGGCCTGATAAATGATTTCTAACTATACATTCATGTTTGAATCATTATTTAGTACATGTTTGCATATTTAATTGTGAGTTTTGATGCGTATTGAACAACCTGCCATTGTTAGGGTTTATAGTTTCTTTTTAGGGCTTTTCGTTTTAGGCAAAATCAGGGCCAAAGATGAATACCACTGCATTCAAGAGATCAAACCCAATTGATCTGTGTAATTAGATTTGATTTATGTTGCCTGGATATGATTTTTGAGATGCACAGGTTTGTAGGTACAACCTATGTTCGTGGGTAAAAGTCCTGTCTAAAACGACAGTCCCAACGAGGAAGACGATGGTGTGTCCAAGCCTGGTTGGACAATTTTAATCTCGCACATTTTATTTATTAAATTGACTTTTCATTCTATATAATATATTATTTGTGTTTATATAAATGATTGAGTAGCTTGGTTCAGTGGCAAAGGGGAAGGGTTTGCAAGCCACGCGTGTAGGAGGTCAGGGGTTCGATCCCTGCCTCTTACATAATATTTTTCTCAATATATGTTTGTAGATTCAGTGGTTTCATCACATGTGCATACACCATACGCCTCCATATCATCATCATCATTAGATCATTCACTATCCATATCTAACACCTAAATCATGCAGGCGCATGGTGGACTCTCTTGGCACAAACTCATCAGATCCAGCGTTGGTGATGGGCCAATAAGACTGGGCCTGGAACAGAATTCAGCAACATCACCTCCAATTTGGGCCTACACCACCTCAGGCTTAATTTCTCATCTTTTCTAGTTTTTTTTTTGTTTTATTATTTTGTTTAATTATTTTTGCTAATCAATTTTTTTATAAAATAATAAAATCAAAATCACAAAAAAAATAGGTTAGTTTTTTTTATGTAAATTAATTTTTGTAAATAAATTAAATTCTTCAACTTTAATTTATTTTTCATTAATTAAAATCAATTAGAAATTATGTTAAATTCAAATCATTTTTCACAAAAAATCCAAATATATTTTAATGATCAAAGTAGGTTTTTTTTTTAGGGTTTTCAACTTTTTCCAGTTTTTTATTCTTGCGCGTAATTATTTTTGCCGTACGATTACTTTTTCAATATTGATGTAACTGCGTCCGGTTTGTAATAGATTAATTAGGGTTTAATTTCTACAAATTTACTTTCAGTCAATTCTTTATGTATATGTCCAAAAGTCTTGTAATAGCGTAGGACTCTTTTACTTTTTCGCTTTTATATCTTATGCTTGTATATAATTGTTAGCAACCTAGGCTTGTATGCTTAATCAATTAATTAGTAGATCACTTAATTACAAGATAAATAGCTGAAAATAAACACTGCTGCACACTTGTACCCTTAGGGTATACCTCACTTGGTTGCCTCGGAAACAATGGTCATGTCCCTCGAACTTAGGGATATCTTAGTAAAGACCCGCAATTCAAAGTCGTCATAAAGATCATAGTCCCTTACAGTCCCTCGAGTTGCCTACGAGAAATGATCTTATGATGATAGTCCCTTCGAAATGCTAAGGTATCCTTACATGTTGCCTTCAATGACCATTACATGCCTTTCGATAGTCCCAACATCCAACGACTAGGGTTACCTACTCATTAATAGTAGGATAACACGATCTAAAGGATAATAGGAAAAAAATGCCTTTTTCGAGTAGGTAGATAACTGTTAGGTACTTGCTCAAAATAATATTTTACACCATACACTTTCAAACATACTTTTCAAACAAAAGTTTTCAAAAACGCTTTATCACACTCTTGAGGACTGACGCAAGGGTTACCATAAAGTGAAACGCCGCACTAAGGAATTTTTAAAGCTTTTTCAAAACACACACAAAAACAATTTAAAAATGAGAAAGTAACTAAGAGACCATGGAAAACCATGGATAAAAAGGGTGCTAACACCTTCCCTTTCTATAATCTACCCCTCGTGCTCAGAAACATCTCGAAAAGGGTTTTTCTGTTCTTTTTCCCTTTTCCTTTGTTAGATAAAATAAAAGACAGTGGCGACTCTTTCTTACCACGGCATTTGCGAATACAAAACACAAACCAGTATTAAATAGTCGGTTATGCCACCATATCATAGAACTGACGACTTTGCTGGGGACAAAGATTATAAAGTGGGGTTTACCTTAGGGTCTAGATCATTTTAAATCGCTTTATTTTGTTTGCTTTGATTTCTTTTATCTTTGAGGGTTTTGTTGGGGTATTCTTGTAAAGATCCTATACCCGGATCTGGGGCACCTTATTAGGTAAGTAGAAATAAACCATGGAAGATGTACGACATAGACTGATATGGACGAAGTGGTGGCTACGTTAGCGCGATGCTTTAGATTATACTAATGTTCCTTAAGTAAGTTAAGGATAACATTAGGCTTCCTCATAGTGTCAATAAGCGCTAACTGACCTTTAGAACCTTTAAATTGACTCATCCTAGCCATTAGGAAGTAGTGAGATAACCAGATTTGGTTCCGATCGAAGATTGGTTGATACTCGATACTACACTCATTGAGGCTGGACTTTCAATATTTTTGTGCCTCAATACTTCGGTGCGGAGCTGAAACAATTTCTGAAGGGAAGGTCAGTGATATTGAGGCTCCTTAGAACCCGGTTACTATTAATAGGACAGGTTGAGCCAACTGAATATTCAAGAGGGTACATACCTTTAAATACTCATGCAAGCCTTTGAACCTAAGGTCTATTGTGTGATTTGCTTGTGTTTATCTGTGATTTTTAGCATAATCATGACATCATAAGCATTATGACATTCATACATACTAATCATTTCAAGGACCTGTTGGATTTACCTCTTATTTTTTTTGTAGGATGTGAATTCAGGTTGCAGAAAAACCATCCGGATTCACTTCACAAAGGTTCCTTCAAAGCTCAAGGAATTAGTCTTGAAAGTCCCCGAGGACTCATCATTCCACAAAATACGTGGTCACTTGCTCAGTTTGGTTACCACCGGGTTTGACGAAGGTTTGATGAGTGTCTTATTCTAGTTCTTCGACCCTAAGCACCATTGCTTCATATTCCCCGATTATCAACTGGTACCTACGCTGGAAGAATTCTCTAAGTTACTTGGTTGACCTATATTGGAGAGAGTGCCTTTCACCGGTTTGGAACAAGACCCAACTTCTAAAAATGTTGTCGTAGCTTTGCACTTGAAACCATCTGACATTGAGGCCAATTGGGAAAAAAGAAGTGGAGTTAAGGGTCTCCTTGCAAATTTCCTGATAAAGAAAGCTCAGATTTTCCTGGATGTTATGAGCTATCATGCCTTCGAATATGTATTAGCCCTCTTGATCTATGGGTTGGTCTTGTTTCCTAATTCCGATCAATTTATAGATGTGAATGCCATCAACATCTTTCTTGCTCACAATCTGGTTCCTACATTGCTTAGGGATATCCTACATTCTCTCCATACTCACACTCTGAAGAAGAGAGGAACTCTCATGTGTTGCACTCCTCTGCTATATAGGTGGTTTATTTTGCACCTTCCTCGGTCAGTAATGCAAAATGATTTGGGCTTAAGGTGGAGTCAAAGAATAATGTCTCTCTCTCACTCTGACATTTATTGGTGTCCTCGCTCTCAAGAGGACATTTCTTTTATTGATCGTTGCAAAGAATTTCCTAATGTTCCACTCCTTGGCATTAGGGGAGGCATCACCTACAATCCTTCTTTAGCACTACGTCAGTTCGATTATGCACGGAAAGATGGTCCACCGGATATGCTCATCCAGGGTATTGTGTTCAACTACTCAGATGATTTGCATAATTATCGTCAAAGGTTCATTCGCTTTTGGGGTATTGTTAAGAAGACTGATATTAGGACTTTGGGGCATAAGAACTCCATCCCTTTGGAACCTTACCTCAAATGGGTAAGAGCTCGAGCCCAAAGTCTTATGATGCCATATGATTCCATCTTACTGGTGATCTTAGAGCCTATTGTTCAAGGGGGCGAGTCCTGTATTATTCTCCATCCTGATATGCCAACCAACTTTGAAGAGTTTCAAAAGTCTTAGATCCAGTTCAAGGAAGAACGAGATACTTTTGAGGCTCAGTTCTATGCAAGTGAGAAAAAGGCGCTCGAATTAACAAAGCAAATTCATGAAGAGAGGAACCTCAACACCAAGAGGAAGCGTCCATGGGAGACTTAGGAATTTCCTTTCAATATTTATCCTTGTGTAATATTTTGTTTTTTTTTCAAAAAAAAAGAACCTTGTTAATAAAAGGTTTTGCTTTTTGTTTTGTTTAAAAGAGCTTGAATCCAATAAGGTCCTTGAAATCATTGAATACATATGTCATACATATCAATGCATAAACAAGTTTCAAAGAAGGATTCTCATCTTCTTCGCTGTTTATTTCAGCAATAATGACTTCTGAACAAAGTATCAAGGATCTTCAGGTACAGAATGCCCAATTTCAGCAAATGTTCATAGCTTTGGCTAAAGGGCAGGAAGATATGAAGGCCCTTATTCTGAAAGATAGAAAGAAGAAGACGAATAAGACCGCTGGTGTGGTAAACTTGGGAAGAATATTTAAGGGATCATTGAAGAAAATGGTTGATCTGACCTCTTCATCCAAGGAAGGAGAGAATCAAGAGGGTGAGACAAGGGAGGAAGACCCTAGTCCAGGGGAATCTGATAATGACATTGATTACAATAAAGATAAGTATCCTCCGGCTGATGAAAGGTACAAACAGCTAGAGGATCGTCTGAATGCAATGGAGATCCAAAGAGTACCAGGGCGTGATTTTAAAGAGCTGGGTTTGGTATCTGGGGTTGTCATCCTACAAAAGTTCAAGATTCCGATATTTGCAAGGTATGATGGGGTTTCTTGTTCCAAGCTTCATCTCTGTTCTTATGTGAGGAAGATTCAGCCTCACATTGTTGATAGGAACTTGTGGGTCCATTTCTTTTAAGGCAGTCTGTCCGGGACTCAACTTGAGTGGTTCTATCAGTTGGAGGGAATCAATGTCCGCAACTTGGAAGATCTGACTGCTACTTTTTATAAGCAGTATCAATATAACACTGATCTTTCTCCTACCCATACTCAACTCTAGAGTATGTCTATGGGTGCAAGCGAAGGTTTTAAGGACTACGCTCAGAAGTGGAGAGATTTGGCAGGGAGAGTCGAACCCCCTTTGTCTGATAGGAAGTTGGTAGACATGTTTCTTGGTACGCTATTTAGTATGTTCTTTAATCACTTGATTGGTAGCTCCTCAACTGGTTTTACTGAACTGATATTGACTGGAGAAAGGGTAGAAGTTGGGATCCGAAGTGGCAAGATCCAGAAAGACACCTCTTCAAGTATAGTGAAAAAGCCATTCATGGGTAAGAAGGAGGTCAATGCTATTTACAATCCAGGAAGTCAGAGTAGAACTGGGCACCATCCAATGGTAGGGGTTGTGATTATACCTAGGCCTGTGGCTACTCAACAACGAAACAATCAGCCAAGGGTAGAAATACCTCGAAGGCAGTTCACCCGGATCAATATGACATTGTCTGAGGTTTTACCCCATCTGTTAAAATCTAACTTGGAAACCTTAAGGGAGGCTCTCAAGAACCCTAACACCACATCTCCTCGTTATAATCCAAACTCTCGATGTGATTACCATTCTGAGAGTCCAGACCATGATACAAACGATTGTTGGGCTCTGAAGAATAAGATACAGGATATGATCGAAGCAAAGGAGATTGAGTTTGATGCTCTTGAGATGCCTAATGTCATAACTTCTCTCATGCCCAAGCACAACCGTGGTGTTAATGCCGTTGATACTGATATATTTGTTACTTCTGTTAATGAAGTTTCTACTCCTCTCATAACCATCAAGAAGAATTTGTTGCTAGCCGGTTTATTTTTGGGCTGTGGTGAAGGTTACCACGTGTGTTTATCTCTGCCTTCTGGTTTTTATTTGCTGAAAGCATGTGTTCAACGCCTGATGGATAACAAAGACATTTTGTTTGAAAAGAATCTGGTTCCAACTATTCTACATGAAGATGTTGCTATCATAACCATTTGCGTCAATCCTTCCAAGGCCTCCTTCAAAAGACTTGTTAGGATTACATCTGCTCCAAGAATTGCTCCATCAATAATCACTTTTCCTGGCCCTGTCCCATACTCCTCGGACAAAGTTGTTCCTTGGAATTATGGTGTTGACGTTTACTACCATGGCGTCAAGCAGGATTTGTTAACCATTAAAGATGAAAAAACTGAAGAGACTGATCCCGATATCAGTAACATTGTCGGGACCAGCAAAGTTACTCGAAGTGGGAGGTTCTTCTCTCCCGAGATCTCCCCGAAGACTGTTGATAAGCCTGTTGTTATTCCATTTGTTGTTTCGGCTAGTACTTCTGCTACTACTCCCATCCTTACTCCAGTTGGTACCCTTGCCGATGAGTCACCTGGGACTCGGGGCAAAGAAGTGTAGGTGAGCCTGCCCAGACGGAGGCACCTAGAGAAGTTATTTTGGAATCCTCTAAACAAGAAATGGAGGAGATTTTAAAGATAATCAAGAAGAGCGACTACAATATGGTCGAACAGCTGGGGCAGAACCCTACAAAGATATCAATGTTGGATCTACTATTGTGTTACGAGGCCCATGCAAAGGCTTTGGTTACATTTATCAAGACTGCGCATGTGCCGCAAGAAACCTCAGCTGACCAATTCAAGGACTGTGTGGCCAATTTGACTGTTGATAATGGGTTGGGTTTTTCAGATGCTGATTTGACACCAAAGGGGAGAAAGCATAATGATGCTCTGCATGTCTCGATCGAATGCAGGGGCACTACTATGGCCCATGTGCTAGTGGACACTGGATCGTCACTGAATGTTCTGCCTAAGAAGGCTCTGGGTAGGCTAAATTGTGAAGGTTTGACCTTAAATCCCAATAACATTATGGTGAGGGCTTTAGACGGTTCAAAAATAATGGTGCACGGGGAGGTGGACATCCCTGTCAAAGTGGGTTCCCAGACCTTTGAATCCACCTTCTACGTGATGGATATCAGGCCATGTTATTCTTGTTTGTTGGGTCGTCCTTGGATCCATGAAGATGGAGCCATTACTTCTACGCTGCACCAAATGCTGAAGTATCCAGTGAAGGGAAAGATTATCACCGTGCATGGTGAAGAGGAGTACATGGTAAGCCACCTGAACTCTTTCAGGTATGTGGAAATGGACGGTGAGTTCATAGAGACCCCTTGTCAAAATTTTGAAGAGGTTCCCCAGACTATTGCATCAACCGAGACTATTACCAGTGTGCCAAAGATCACCAGACCTCCTTTGAAGATGGCTTCACTCAAGGATGCCAAAGCAGTAGTTGAAGAAGGTGGGTGTACCATTTGGGGACAACTCCCTGATTTTTCTTACAAAACTGACAATTTTGGTTTGGGCTTTACTTCAGGAGCTCAAAGGGCTGTTCAACGTGCTTGGGCTGGAGGACCTCCCCTACGCATTAGCAATCATGGGGTCAATGCTATAGAAGACAATGATCAGGATTCTGATATTGACAGTTGGATCTACCCTACTACCAACGGTGGACCTAGTAACTGGACGACCAAAGATTTTGTGTCGATTACTTTTGTTCATCAGTAATGGTCTTGCTTGTTTCAGATTTGTAATAAACAATATAAACTCTATGGCCTTGTGTCTTACCCAAGGCACAATGGTTTATTTGTGAGGGTTATTATATGTCATTATCATATGTCATTAATAAAACATTGGACGTTTTTGCATACAAATTTTGCACTCTCTGTTTTTCTTTTCTACTTTTTAATTTATCGATACAGCTATGCTCTTACACACACATTTCAAACTGCAGATCCATATCCACTCTGGATCCCATTGATAACAATTCTGCTATTGCCAATTATAACTTCGAAAATCCGATCAACCAAGCCAGGAACGAAGGTGAGAAAGATTGTGAGGTACCTGGAGAACTTGCTAGACTGTTACAGTAGGAAGAGAGGGCTATACAGCCTCATGAAGAGCCAATTGAGACAATAAACTTGGGCACAGAGGTAGACAGAAAAGAAGTCAAGATCGGCGCAAATCTGGAGATTAATGTCAAACAGCGGTTGATACAAATGTTGCATGACTATGTCGAGATATTTGCCTGGTCATATGAAGACATGCCAGGACTGGATACAGATATTATGGTCCACCGACTACCAACTAAAGAAGATTTCCCTTCCGTAAAGTAGAAGGTCCGTCGCATGCGCCGTGAAATGTCAGAGAAGATCAAAGAAGAGATTATGAAGCAGTTCAATGCTGGGTCTTAGCTGTCACCTCTTATCCCCAATGGGTGGCAAACGTAGTGTCGGTGCCTAAAAAAGATGGTAAGGTACGAATGTATATGCACTACAGAGATCTGAATAGGGCAATCCCCAAAGATTACTTTCCGCTCCACCACATTGATGTCCTGGTTGACAACACCGTGCATCGTAAGATCTTTTCCTTCATGGATGGTTTCTCTGGTTACAATCAGATCGAGATGGCACCCGAAGATATGGAGAAGACGACATTTGTCACTCAATGGGGCACTTTCTGCTATAAAGTGATGCCGTTTGGATTAAAGAATGTCGGGGCAACCTATCAGCGAGCCATGGTCGCCTTATTTCATGACATGATTCACCATCAGATAGAGGTATACGTGGATGACATGATATCTAAGTCTCAAACTGAGGAAGAACACCTTGATCATTTACAAAAGTTGTTTGATAGGTTGAAGACATACAAGCTGAGGTTGAATCCGAACAAGTGCACCTTCGGGGTAAGGTCTGGTAAGCTGCTAGGTTTCATTGTCAGTGACAAGAGCATTCAGGCGGACCCTGCAAAAGTAAAGGCTATACAAGAGATTTCGGCTCCTCACACTGAGAAGGAGTTCAGAGGCTTTTTGGGATGCCTAAACTACATTTCCAGGTTCATTTCCCATTTAAATGCTACCTGTGAGCCAATCTTCAAGCTCCTGAAGAAAGATCAAGTAGTAAAATGGAATGGTGAATGCCAGACTGCTTTCGAAAGAATCAAGGAATACCTTCAAGAACCACCAATTCAGATGCCACCGATTAAAGGAAGACCTTTGATACCAATTCAGATGCCTCTGATTAAAGGAAGACCTTTGATAATGTACTTAACAGTGTTAGACAATTCAATGGGGTGTGTGTTGGGACAACATGACGAGTCTGGTCGAAAAGATCATGCAATATACTACCTTAGTAAAAAGTTTACCGACTGTGAGACAAGAAACTCACTGCTTGAGAAAACTTGTTGCACTTTGGCATGGGCTGCTCGCCGACTAAGACAGTATATGTTGACCCACACAACTTTGTTGATATCTAAGATAGATCCGATCAAGTACATCTTCGATAAGCCCGCTCTCTCCGGAAGAATAGCAAGATGGCGGATGATCTTAACCGAATAAGATATCCAATATACAACCCAGAAAGAAATCAAGGGAAGTGTATTAGCTGATCATTTGGCTCATCAGGTCGTGGATGACTACCAGTCCATGAATTTTTAGTTCCCGAACGAGAATATTATGCTAGTGACTGACTATGAAGAACCTGGACCGGATGAAGGACTTGAAGAAGGATCCCGATAGACTATGGTTTTTGATGGAGCCTCTAACGCACTCGGTAATGGCGTTGGTGTTGTAATTATATCTCCTGAAGGCTGCCATACTCCTTTCACTGCCCGACTATGCTTCAACTGTACCAACAACATGGCGGAGTATGAAGCATGCATCATGGGTCTCAAAGCTGCTACAGACCTGAGGATCAAGTTCTTAAACATTTTTGGGGATTCAGCCTTGGTGATAAGTCAGATCAAAGGAGAATGGGATACGAAGCACCTGAATCTCATCCCGTACAAAGAGCACGTGTTGACATTACTTCCACACTTTGAGGAGGTAACCTTTGAACATTTCCCACGAGAGGAGAATCAGTTAGCGGGCGCGCTAGCTACCATGTCTTCTATGTTCAAGGTCAGGTTGGATAACAAGGCCCATCGGATCACTATTGAAAGGTTGGATGAACCGGAATATTGCTACGAGATCAACACTGAAGGAGTAGCGGACAAACCTTGGTTCTATGAAGTAAAGAGATATCTTGAGGCTTAAGAGTACCCTGAGGGGGCATCTGTCAACGATAAAAAGTTTTTGAGAAGGTTCACCACAAAATTCTTCCTCAGTAATGGAATCCTGTACAAGCGCAACCATGACTCTACTCTACTTCGGTGCATAGACAAGAGCGAAGCGAAGAGGATTATGACAAATTTACACGAAGGTACCTTCGGAACCCATTCAAGTGGACATACCATGGCTAAAAGGATCCTACGAGCAGGATATTATTGGTCCACTATGGAAGCAGACTACTATCAGCATTCCCGAACTTGTAACAAATGCCAGATCTATGCTGATAAGGTACATGTACCTCCAGTTCCTTTGAATGTCTTGACAGCTCCTTGGCCCTTTACAATGTGGGGAATTGACATGATCGGAGAGATTAGACCTACCTCTTCCAATGGGCATCGCTTCATCCCGGTGGCCATTGATTACTTCATGAAGTGGGTTGAAGCTGCCTCTTTTGCTACTATTACCAAGAACGTCGTGGCGCGGTTTATCAAGCATAACCTAATATGTCGGTACAGTGTGCAAGAGAAAATCATCACTGGCAATGGTACAAATCTCAACAATATAATGATCACCGAACTTTGTAAACAGTTCAAGATCCAGCATCATAATTCTTACCCTTACCGACCGAAGATGAACGGCGATGTGGAGGCTGCTAACAAGAACATCAAAAAATTGTACAGAAGATGACGGTGACATACAAAGACTGGCATGAGATGTTACCATTTTCTCTTTATGGGTACCGCACCTCCGCACGAACATTGACAGGGGAAACACCCTATTCTCTGGTATATGGCATGGAGGTTGTCCTGCCTATCGAGGTCCATATCCCTTCTCTGAGAATCATGAAGGATGCAGGTCTGAATGAAGATGATTGGATCCAAACTCGACTTGATCAACTGAATCTGATCGATGAAAAGAGACTTACTGCTGTCTGTCATGGTCAAATGTATCAAAAACGGATGATCAAGGCCTTCAACAAAAAGGTCAGACGCCAAGTATATCAAGTCGGGGATCTAGTGATCAAGCGCATCATACTGCCACAAGGTGATCCCAGGGGCAAATAGACTCCCACATACGAAGGGCCATTTATGGTCAAAAGTATATTTTCTGGTGGAGCCATGATTCTGACCACCATGGACGGTGACGACCTTCCTCACCCTGTCAATGCGGACATAGTAAAAAGATATTACGCATGATTAAAGACTCGCTAGGTTGACTAGCCTATACAAAAATAAGTACTTCCCGGCGAACCAAACGGGTTCGGGCAAAAATTAGGGATGAAAACAAAAAAAAAATTATACACCCGGCAAGTCAAAAACCTGAAAAGGCGGCTTGGGCAAAAAAGGGTATCCCGGTGGACTGAAAACCCGAAAGGGAAGTCCAGGAAAAAGTTAGGTATTTAAAGTGTATCACTATGTCCTATTGGATCACCTTGCGACCAGACTTCAATATCAACTATCAAGTTCGAACGATACCGATCAATCCAGTAAGCTTCGGACAAGCAGCAAAGTGATGAGACGCTCGAAGACATAGCTGGAATAGCATAATTGAAACTCAATGGGATTATTACACATAGTTGTTTTTCTTCTCTTTGTATGCAATATCGTATATCTTTCATTTTTACGGCGGTGTTCTCTTACTAGAGCGTCAGCTTCCTTGTACAAATATGCCTATTATAGGACAACTTCATAAATTAATACAAGTCATTTTTACAAAACCATTTGTTTTTCTTTTTCTGTTTTGTTTTGCAAAAACGTCCAATGATTTATTCTTGACATATGAATTTGAATATGATTGCTATTCACAAATATTTCCATAAGAAAGGAAAAGACAATTGTTTATAAAACAGGGGCAAAAACTAAAAAAACCATGTCAATCCCGACAGTTACTCCTTCCAGTAGGTACAGGGGCAGGGACAACTTTTGAACAAAGTCACCATTACACGCACCCCCATGACATCTACACTCCCCATAGAGTAGGGGCAACCAAAGCTTTGATATCGGCTTCCCCAAATAGGGGCTACTTTCCCCAGCAAAGTTCCTTCAGAGAGCCGACGTCCATATTCCCCAGCCGAATTTTATAATCACAAACGGTTTATAACGTTTTCTCCCAAGCAGAGTTTACTTCTCTGACTGTGGAGCCTCCTCCCGAGCAGAGTTTAATTCTCTAACTGCGGAAGCTCAATCCCCAACAGAGTTTATTTCTCCAGCTACGAAATTTTATCCCCAAGCGGAGTTTATTACTCCGACTCGACAAAGCATCTCCTCTCTCAAATAGAGTTATTCCCCTGTAGAGTTATGCTCAAGCAGAGTCTCTCCCCGGCAGAATATTCACAAACAGAAAGGAGCAAATCCACTGCTTAGTCATCTCCGTTCACCATCCTTAGCGGAAGTAGAAGAACCACTTTTGCTACAACGGTCGGGAATTCAATTTCCAGTACTCCCCAGCAGCAGTCAGGGATTTAATTTCCCAGACTTAGATATGTCACAATAGCATTTCATGTTCATACATAATGACGTGCGCATACATATTGCATACAGCATAATCTCATTTATTTTAAGAACATCATCACACAATGCATTTCATGCATCGCATATAATTAATCTTGTACCTTTTCAAGAAAGATGGTTATCATCAACAATTCCAACAGTTCAAAATTAAATCCATGAAGCTATACATGTCATAATTGCAGACAGCTAATGGGGAATCAGTTCCCGAAACCAAACGGTTCAACTAATCTACGCGATCAAATAAGGTAGCCCTACTACCCAGGCTTTTATTTTGAAGTAACCCTACTACCCAGGTTCCTTCTCATAGCCCTACTACCCAGGCTTTATTTTGAAGTAACCCTACTACCCAAGTTCCTTCTCATAGCCCTACTACCCAGGCTTTATTTCGAAGTAACCCTACTACCCAGGTTCCTTCTCATAGCCCTACTACCTAGGCTTTATTTCGAAGTAACCCTACCACCCAGGTTCCTTCTCATAGCCTTACTACCCAGGATTTTATTTCGATGTAACCCTACTACCCAGGTTCCTTCTTATAGCCCTATTACCCAGACTTTATTTCGAAGTAACCCTACTACCCAAGTTCCTTCTCATAGCCCTACTACCCAGGCTTTTATTTCGAGGTAACCCTACTACCCAGGTTCCTTCTTATAGCCCTACTACCCAGGCTTTATTTCTAAGTAACCCTACTACCCAAGTTCCTTCTCATAGCCCTACTACCCAGGATTTTATTTCGAAGTAACCCTACTACCCAGGTTCCTTCTCATAGCCCTACTACCGAGGCTTTATTTCTAAGTAACCCTACTACCCATGTTCCTTCTCATAGCCTTACTACCCAGGATTTTATTTCGAAGTAACCCTACTACCCAGGTTCCTTCTTAGAGCCTTACTACCCAGGCTTTTTCGAAGTAACCCTGCTGTTGTACCCCAAAATTTGCCCTCCCATATTCTTCAAGATTTGTCAAGAATCATCTTTAAATTACTCAAGATGGCTCAAGAAGTAGACAGTCAAACCATCTCCTAAGACAGCTGAAATTAGGGTTTTGGTTCTTTCAAGGAATTTGAGGTTTTCAATGGTTCAATCAAGTCTCATGTGCCCATATACATCCTCAAGCACCTACATGCCAAGTTTCAAGACTCACAGGGCCAAATTACACAGTCAAAAGCCTCATTTGATCTACAATCAACTGCAAGGGCAGAATGGTCATTTTGCAATCAAAAGTCAGAATTTTTGGTCAACATCTTATTTTGAGTTCACAATAATCATTTGATCAAGTCTTAATCATGATTCCACAAGGATAGCTTAAAAATCATCAAGATGCAAGAAGTTATTATTTTTGGACAGTAGAAAAGTCAATTGTATCTTGACCAGGGCATAACTTTTCCATGGTTCATCAGAAAAATCCCATCCAATGCTCATTTTGAAGCGGATGCGATTTCCTACAATCCATCTTCACACTCCAAGTCCAAGAAATGCTCTCATAAAAATTTATCAATTTTTACATTATAGGTCAAATTCAAAAGTCAACAAAAGTGCACTTTAAGTCAAAGGCCATAACTTGAGATTGGTAAATCTAAATGACATGGGACCAAAGGCATTGGTTAGAGGACTTCAAGACCTTTCCAAAATGTCCAAGAACATGTTCATATGATCAAAATTGAGCAAGATATGCATTGGAGAAGTTGAGAAATATTTGTGAATTTGCAAAAGTCAACTTTGCTCAAAACACCTTATTTTTGCTAATGGGCCTCAAACCTCTTCTTGAAACTTCATCTATGGCCTATGCACGACCCATCAAGCTTAATGGAATTTATTTTCTTATTTTTATTAATTAATTGGATTTTTAATCAATATTAATTCATTTAATTAATTTAAATTGTAGGAAAATACAAAGATTTGATTTTTCAATCTTTTTGTGAAGCAAGTATGACCTAAAAAGGCTGGCAATTTCGTGCACCAAGTCAAAGATGCAATATCTCCAAAATTGGCAACTCTTTTCCAATCATGAAAATGCAAAAAGATTTGATTTTCAATCAAATATTCAATCATCAATTCAAAGGATTTTGGCTCAAGATTGTGACCTAATTTCATTCCTCTATATATGTACAAGCTAACCCTAATGCCACACACGTAAGAAAGCTGCAGAAACAGACCCAAGCGTATTGAAAAAAACTCAAGAAAATTGCAAACTGACTTTGGCTTTTGAGGGCGATTCAAAAGGTTTTATTGGTTCTAATACATTGTAGGAGGTCCCAGGGATAATTTGGAATCCAATTCAGGCCTTAAAGCTAACAGAATCGATACCTACAGAACCACGGTTTGCTTTTTATTTTCAGAATCGCACAGCTTGATTCATGCATATTTAACATGATTTCTTGTTTGTTTTGTGTTACTAGCAATCATATGAAGCTGATGGTATAACTTAATTGGATTAAAACGCCATAAATCAAACATTGCCATGGATGATTTCTAGGGTTCTTGAATTCTGAAATTGGGGCTTTCTAAACCCAGAAAAATCAGGACTTGTAAGGCACAGGGTTGGATTCGTGAGAACCAGACGAACACATTGGAACCCTCGCGAAATATTTATGTGCATTGTATCTCTATTCGCTATTTTTCCTCATGGCATATTGTGGGGGTTAAAAACTCCCGCTATCTAACATTGTTTTTGCAGGTTCAGCGAGGAAGATGATGATGTGTTGATACATCATTGGTTAGTTCAAATCAGCGCACGCGTTTTTGTGTTAACAACATATGAATTGATTTTTTATATATTATATTTGCTTATTATTATAATAACAAAAGCGTGCACATGGTGTAGTGGATGATGCGTTGGCTCGGAATTATTGGGACCTGGGTTCGAATCCCAGGTCCCCCAAAACTCTTGTTATTATTTTCTTGTGTGTGTTCACATGCAGCTTCCCAGATGATGTCCATCATGTACCTCAGATATCCACGCGCAAGATGTCCCTAGACTCAAATCCAGTGGTCATGATTGGAAGACCACCATGCTCCCAGTCAACCATGCGCTTGGACAATCACTAAGATCAAACGGACTGGCTGCTTAATGGGCCCGGCAATTGACAATAACACCTCCTAATGGGCCAACACCCCCCTCCCCCTGGTTTATTCTTCTTATTTTATTTTTTTTTTCTTTTAACTATTTTACCAATTATTATTATTATTATTTAATTAACATAATTAACTATTTTAATAGTAAAATTCAGAAAACTAAAAATGTAATATTTTTATTATTATTTATTAATTTCACCTTTAATTTATTATTTTTGTAAATAAATACTAACCAATTAATTTAGTCCTTTTTTTAATTAGGTTAACTTCAATAGTTTTTTGCAGTAAATAAAATAAATTAGACTTAGGGTTTTTACTAACTTTTGACTATTTTTTTATTTATTTTCCTTAACACATAAAAAACCAAAAAATATTTCTTTTCTTTTAATTAATTAATTAGTTTTAGGTTTAATATTAATTAAATGCCAAACAACAAAAAAACTCATTCTTTCTCAAAAAAGGGTCAAAATCCTAAGGACTTTTCCAATTCAATTCTTTCTCGCACATGTGGTTATATTTTATTAATTTTTGATCATATTTATGTAATTGCTCCGAGGATGTAATAGCGTTAATTAGGCCTTTTTATCACTTTCTTTTATTTTCTCACATTTACTTTTCAAGGGTTGTTTTTGGCGATGTAAATACCCGACGCCTTGTAATAGCGTAGCTTTACTTTCCGCAATTTACTTTCCGCAACTATTAATTGCTAGATGTATGTTAATTAGGCTATGCATGACAAGACTTATCTCTGAAATTAAAATCAACCCGTAGCTCACCATAACATGTGCAAAGATAAAGATAAAATGAATCCTGACACACTCGCACATGCCACTCCTAGGGTACATCTCACTTGGTTGCCTCGACGTGGTCATTGAGTATAGGGTGTTTTAGAGGTCGCCCTCTTGTCTAAAGATCCAAGTTGCCTAGAAACGGTTGCCTCGGATAAAAAGGATCTAGGACATTAGGGTTACCGCTAAGGCGTCCTACTATTGCTTTGGTGACCACATGTCCCTATAATCGAATTGACCCGAATAACTCCAACGAAGGTGCTACCTACTTCTCAATAGTGGGATAGTACTGTCTAAAGGACATTTACACAACTTAATTTCTTTTGAGTAGGTAGAGGTTCTTAGATACTTACTCTTTCAAAACAAAAAAAATACTTTTCGCACTTACACTTTTTCAAACAAAAAGTTTTCAAACAAACACTTCATACACTCTTGAGGACTGATACAAGAGTCAAATCGAAGTTTTCAAACAAACTTTTTCAAAACCCACAAACACAAGAAAAGCAAAAAAAATTTGAAAACATAGTGAGCAAGTACCTAAGAGCCCGTGGATAACCACGGATAGAAAGGGTGCTAACACCTTCCCTTTCTATAATCTACCTCCCAAACCGAGAAACATCTAGAAAAGGAATTTTGCTGTGCTTTTGTCCTTTCCTTGTTGGAGAAAATAAAAGACGGTGGCGACTCTTGCTTACCGCGACATTTCGCGAACCAACATTTCAAAACAGTCAGTTATATTTCCACCGATCACAGAACTGGCGACTCTGCTGGGGATTCTTATAAGTGAGGTGTACCTTAGGATTAGATCACTTGTGTTTTCAATTGCATGCTTTGTATGATTTATATTTGTGGGCTTGTATCAGAGTTTTATAGATCTTAACCCGGATCTGGGGATACCCTTTAGAAGTAGCAACAAACTGTGAGGGAACTATGCGGGGTATACCGACATGGTTGAAGCAGTTGCTACGTTGATGTGGCACTTTGGTGAGTACCGGTAACCCTTGAGTCAAGTCAAGGAGAGTACGGGGCCGACGCGTGGTGTCGTGAAGCATCAACTGACCTAGAACCTTACTTGACCATCCTGGCTTCTTTAAGGGTAGTGAGATGACCGACTTTGGTGCAATTCGAAGTTGGTAGATACTCGATACTACACTCATTGAGGGTTGTTTTCTTGGAATATTTTGGTCGCCAGTTAAGTGGCTAAATCAAAACAATGAACATAGAAAATAATCCAATGATATTGAGCTCCTTAGAACCCGGTTACTATTCATAGGACAGGTGTTGAGCCAACCAACTTCAATAGGGTAGTACCTAAACTTCATGCCAGCCTGAACTCTAAGGGCTGTCTTGTGTGACTTGTGTGCCTTACCATGTTTGCCTTTTGTGAATACTTGTGGTGTGCCTTTATCATAACATCATAACATCATAAAGCATCATGTGCATTTGCTAACCACTTCAAGGGTTCGAATCTTTATCTTTGTTCTTGTTTTGTAGGACATGGAGTCTCTCTGCAGAAAAAAAATTCAGGTCAACCTTGTAAGGATCCCTCCTCAGCTCAAGGAGCTTACATCCAGGATTCCTGAGAGCTCTCCCTTCAGTGAAAGACATGGTAGACTACTCAGCTTGGTCAACACCAACATTGAAGAAGATATGATAAAAGTTCTCTTCCAGTTCTTTGACCCCTTGCATCACTATTTTACTTTCCCTGATTATCAATTGGTGCCTACTTTGGAAGAGTTTTCTCAACTTCTAAAAATTCCTATTCTTAGTCAACTACCCTACAACGGTACGGAAAAGGAACCAAAACTTGAAGAGGTTGCTCAAGCATTACATCTGCAACCATCTGACATCAAGGGGCATTGGGAAATCAGAAGTGGTATCAAAGGATTCTTGGCAAAGTTCCTGTTTGAGAAGGCCCAAGAATGTTGGAATTCTCTCGACCTACAAGCCTTTGAAGAGATTGTGGCACTCCTTGTCTATGGGTTGGTGTTGTTCCCAAATCCGGATCAACTTATAGATATAAATGCCGTCAAGATTTTCATGTCCAGGAATCCTATACCTACATTGCTTGGGGACATCCCCCACTCATTTTACACTCGAATAATGAGAAAAAGAGGTGTTCTCATGTGATGTACTCCTCTCCTAGCAAGGTGGTTTATTTCTCACCTTCCATAATCAGTTTTGAAGAACGAGCGGGGTTTAAGGTGGTCACAACGATTGATGACTCTTACACATTCTGATATACATTGGTGTTCTCGGTCCAAAGAAAATGTCACTATCATTGATCGTTGCGGAGAATTTCCTAATGTTTCTTTACTTGGAATTAGAGGAGGCATTACTTACAACCCCTGTCTGGCTTTGAGGCAATTTGGATATGCTCGAAGGGATGGCCCTCATGACATGCTGATCCCTGACATAGTTTTTGACTTCGACAACGATGCGCAAGGACTTCGCCAAAGGTTCATCAGAGCTTGGAGGATGCCTAACAAGGTAGATAGTAAGACACTGGGGCACAAGAATTCCACCCCCCTTGAGCCTTACCTCAAGTGGGTACGAACCCGCTCCCAGAAGCTTATGATGCCATATCCTCACATTCTCCCCGTGATCAAAGAGCCTGTTATGGAGGGAGAGGTTCCATACACCATTCAACATCCTGACATGCCAACATCTTGGGAAGAAATGCAAAAGAGCTGGATCCAACTCAAGGAAGAGCAGAATTCTCTTGAAGCCAGTTTACATGCCAGTGAGAAGAAGGTCTTGGAGCTCACCCGCCTACTTCACGAGGAAAAGACCCTCAACACTTACATCGGTCCAAAGAGGATGTGCAGTGTCTTTTGGCATTAAGTATTTTGTAATATTTCGCCCATGAGGCACTGATGTACTAAACAAATTACTTCTTAATATGACGTGTGTTCCTTTTTTGTTTACAACGAATTTGAATTTTCGAACCCTTGAATGCATTGCATAAATAGCATACCATGCATCATATGCATAACAGGTACCCTTTTTACAGGTCACTTATCTTCTTCGTTGTTTATTTCAGCAATCATCATGACTTCTGAACCTACTACTGAACAAGCTATCAAGGCCCTCCAGGCCCAGAATGCTCAGTTCCAAGAGTTGGTTATGAGCCTAGCCCAGGGTCAACAGGAGTTGAAGACTCTGATTCTGAAGAAGAAGAAGAAGAGGACCGTCTTGTTCAATACTGGACGCAGATTTGGGAATGGACTACAAAATGAGGTTGATTTGACTACTTCCTCTGTAGGGAAAGACAGTCCCCAAGAGAGAAGGGTTCCTAGTCCCGTGGTCTCTGACAACGAGACGGATTATAATGATGAACAGTACCCTCCTGCTGAGGACAAGTACAAATAGATGGAGGACCGCTTAAGTGCTATGGAGATTCAGAATGTGCCCGGGTTGGACTTTGGAAACCTAGGCTTATCCTCTGGGGTGGTGATTCCACATAAGTTCAAGGCACCTGCTTTTTCCAAATACGACGGAGCTTCCTGTCCTAAGCTGCACCTCCGGTCGTATGTAAGGAAGATCCAACCTTACACTGCTGACAAGAATTTATGGATCCATTTCTTTCAGGATAGTCTTTCAGGGACTCAACTCGAATGGTTCTATCAGCTGGATGGGGCCAGTATCCGCAACTGGGAGGATTTGGCTACTATGTTCTATAAGCAGTATCAATATAATTCTGACCTCGCTCCTACGCGTACCCAACTCCAGGGTATGTCACTAGGGAATGGTGAAGGATTTAAAGAATATGCTCAAAAGTGGAGAGACCTGGCTGGAAGGGTGCAGCCGCCTTTAACTGACCGTGAGCTTGTTGATTTGTTCTTGGGGACCCTGTCTGGTCCGTTCTTCAACCATTTGATTGGAAATTCTTCTTCCGGGTTTACAGACCTTATCTTGACTGGTGAGAGAATAGAAGATGGTATCAAGTCCGGGAAGACACAAAAGGGTGCCTCCTCGAGTACTAAAAAGAAACCCTTCAAGAAAGAATCTAGTGATGTCTATGGTTCAAGGAGACAGAATAAACCGGAACGCCGCCAAGCTGTCAATGCGGTGGTTATTTCAAAACCTGTTGCTGCTCCTCAGCATTATAACCAACAAAGGGGGGAGAGACCCAGAAGGAAGTTTACTCGTCTCAGTATGACCTTGTCCCAGATATTGCCGCAACTACTAACAACCAATCTGGTGACTATAAAAGAAGCTCTGAAGGTTGTAAACACAACATCTCCAAAGTACAATCCTAACGCCTGATGCGCTTATCACTCTGACAGCCCGGGGCATACTAAGGATGATTGTTGGGCTCTGAAGAATAAGGTTCAGGACCTTATTGATGCTAAAGAAATAGAGTTTGAGGCGCCCGAAAGGCCCAATGTTGTGACTGCTCCCATGCCCAAGCATGGAGTGAATGCTGTAGAGGAGGACCTGTATGTAGCCTCTGTGGATGATATTGTTACTCCATTGTTGACTGTCAAAAGGAACCTGTTGCTAGCCGGTTTATTTCTGGGATGTAGTAAAGGTTTCCATCTATGTTCTGTGTCACCTGCTGGTTGTCCATCTTTGAAGACAGGTATCCAAAACCTGATGGATAATAAAGAGATCTTGTTCGAGAAGGTTGTTGTTCCTGCTACCCCTACTGAAGAAGTGTCCATTGTTACTATTTTCAACAATTCTCCCAAGGCTCCCCCAAAGAAGCCTGTCAAAATTACGTCTGTTCAGAAGATTGCACCTATAATTATCACCGTTCCGGGGCCCATCCCCTATACATCTGACAAAGCTGTCCCTTGGCACTATGGGGCAGATGTTTATGTGCTTGGAGTTAAACAAGAGTTTGATACTAGTATCGGCGTCAGCAACATCACCGGGCCTGCCAAAGTCACCCGCAGCGGTAGGCTTTTCTCACCAGATATTGCGCCACCAGCTATCCAGAGACCTATTTTCATCACACCTGCAAGTGTGCCTACTTCCCTTCCTGATCAAAATCCTATTTCTACCCCTGTTGCTGAGTCATCTGACGCTCGGGGCAAAGGGATCGCTACTGATACGCCTGCCTAGACGGAGGCACCAAAGACAACCATTGTTGAAGCTTCCAAGCAGGAAATGGAAGAGATTCTTAAGATTATCAAGAAGAGTGATTTTAACGTAGTTGAGCAACTGGGGCACACCCCATCTAAGATTTCTATGTTATCATTGTTGTTGTGTTCAGAGGCCCATGCCAAGGCTCTGATTACCTTCGTGAAGACGGCCCACGTGCCACAAGAGGCATCAGTTGATCAGTTTACCGATTGTGTGGCCAACTTAACTGCTGACAATGGTTAAGGTTTCTCCGACGCCGATCTGACTGCTAAAGTGAAGAACCATAACGATGCCCTGCATGTCTCCATTGAATGCAGGGGCACTACTCTTGCACATGTGTTGGTTGACACTGGGTCCTCACTGAACGTATTTCCCAAGAAAGCTCTAGACAGGTTGGATTGCGAGGGTTTGGAGCTAAAGCCAAGTAACATTGCTGTCCGGGCCTTTGACGGGTCTAAAAGGATGGTGCATGGTGAGGTCGACATTCCAATCAGAGTTGGTTCTCAGGTCTTCGAGTCTACATTCTATGTGATGGACATTCGGCCGTCCTATTCTTGTTTGCTGGGTCGTCCATGGATCCACAAAGCTGGAGCTGTGACCTCCACACTACACCAGAAGCTGAAGTATCCAGTCAAGGGGAAGATTGTGACAGTTCAGGGGGAGGAAGAGTACATGGTCAGCCACCTTAACTCGTTCCGGTACATAGAAATGGATGGGGAGTTCATTGAGACTCCATTTCAACACTTTGAAGAGGTCCCTCAGACACTGGCATTAGCTGAAACTGTGATCGAAGATCCTCCTTTGAAGATGGCTTCCTTAAAGGATGCCCGGGCTGTTGTTGAGAAGGGTGAGTGTGCAAACTGGGGCCGACTTCCTGATTTCACTCAGAAGACTAACAAGTTTGGTTTGGGTTTCACTGCAGAAGCTCAAAGGGCTGTTCGTCGTGCAAGGATTGGAAGACCTCTTGTGTTCATCAGCAACTCGAGAGTCAATGCCATTGAGGATGACGTAGATGAATCTGAGTTCGACAGCTGGATCTACCCTACGACCAACGGTGGACCAAGCAACTGGACAGCGAAAGACTTCGTACCTATTACTTTTGTGACTCAGTAATGAACTCCTTTGTTTTGAATTTGTAACAAACAATAATTTGAAACTTTATGGCCCGGTGTCCTACCCGGGGCACCGTGGCTTCATTTGTGAGGGCTTTTGCGTGTCATTTTCATATATCATTAATAAAAGCATTGGACGTTTTTTGCATTTCAAATCTTGCGCTCCTTGTCTTTCTTTATTATATATTGCAAAATAACTATTTTACACACACTCACATATACAGGTCCCAATCCACTTTGGATCTCACTGGTAACGACTCTGCTACTGCCAGTTATGACTTCGAAAATCTGATCAACTTAGCCGAAGACGAAGGTGAAGATGATTGCGAAGTGCCTGGTGAGCTTGAGAGACTGCTACTCCAGGAAGAAAGGGCCATTCAGCCACATGAAGAGCCAGTGGAAACGGTAAATCTGGGTACTGAGACAGACAGAAAGGAAGTCAAGATTGGTGCCAATCTGGAGGCTAGTGTGAAACAACGGTTGATTCAGATGCTGCATGACTACGTGGAAATCTTTGCCTGGTCTTACGAAGACATGCCTGGGTTGGATACCGACATTGTGGTTCATCACCTGCCTACCAAGGAAGACTGTCCTCCGGTAAAACAGAAGGTTCGCCGTATGCGTCCAGAGATGTCCGAGAAAATCAAAGCCGAGGTTATGAAACAATTTGACGCCAGTTTTCTAGCAGTAACTTCTTATCCTCAGTGGGTTTCCAACGTGGTTCCAGTGCTGAAGAAAGATGGTAAGGTCCGAATGTGTGTTGACTACAGGGATTTGAACAGGGCGAGCCCTAAGGATGACTTCCCTCTGCCTCACATCGACGTTCTGGTTGACAACACTGCTCAGCATAAGGTATTCTCCTTCATGGACGGGTTCTCCGGTTATAATCAGATAAAGATGGCTCCTGAAGACATGGAGAAGACCACTTTTGTTACTTAGTGGGGCACCTTTTGCTACAAGGTCATGCCTTTTGGGTTGAAAAATGCTGGGGCAACCTACCAACGTGCCATGGTTGCTTTGTTTCATGACATGATCCATCATGAGATTGAAGTATACGTCGATGATATGATTGCAAGGTCCCAAACGGAGGAGGAACACCTTGACCATCTACAGAAGCTGTTTGATCGTCTGAAGTTGTACAAGCTGAGGTTGAACCCGAACAAGTGCACCTTCGGGGTGAGATCTGGAAAACTGCTAGGATTCGTCGTGAGCGACAAAGGTATTCAAGTGGACCCTGCCAAAGTGAAAGCCATACAAGAGATGCCAGTTCCCAAGACAGAAAAAGAAGTCAGAGGATTTCTAGGACGGTTGAACTATATTGCTCGATTCATCTCACATCTAACTGCTACCTGTGAACCAATCTTCAAGCTACTGAAGAAAGATCAAGTAGTACGTTGGAACGATGAATGTCAGGCCGCTTTCGAAAGAATCAAAGAGTATCTCCAAGAGCTACCCATTCTTATGCCACCAGTTGAAGGGAGACCTCTAATCTTATACTTGACAGTACTTGACAGTTCAATGGGATGTGTGCTGGGGCAACATGACGAGTCTGGCCGAAAAGAGCACGCTATTTATTACCTTAGCAAAAAGTTTACCGACTGTGAGACCCGATACTCACTGCTCGAGAAAACTTGCTGCGCTTTGGTATGGGCTGCTCACCGGCTGAGACAGTATATGTTGACTCACACTACTCTGTTGATTTCAAAAATGGATCCAATCAAGTATATCTTCGAAAATCCTGCCTTGTCCGAAAGAATAGCAAGATGGAAGATGATCTTAACTGAATATGACATCCAGTACACGACTCAAAAAGCAATCAAGGGAAGTGTATTGGAAGACCATTTGGCACATCAGGTAGTGGATGACTACCAATCTATGAACTTTGAATTTCCAGACGAGAATATCATGGTAGTGACTGATTGTGAAGTACCTGGACCGGATGAAGGACCTGAGGAAGGATCCTGATGGTCTATGCACTTTGACGGAGCCTCAAACGCTTCGGGTAACGGCATTGGCACTGTGATCATATCTCCTAAAGGCACTCATACCCCACTGACCGCCCGGCTATGTTTCAACTGCACCAACAACATGGCAGAGTATGAAGCCTGCATCATGGGTCTTCAAGCTGCAATTGACCTAAGGATCAAGTTTCTGAGTGTCTTCGGAGATTTCGCTCTCGTGATCAGTCAGATCAAAGGCGAGTGGGATACGAAACACCCAAATCTTATTCCTTACTAGGAGTATGTATTGACGTTGATTCCCCATTTCGAGGAGATAACTTTTGAACACTTCCCAAGAGAGGAGAATCAGTTGGCGGACGCGCTAGCTACGATGTCTTCTATGTTCAAAGTCAAATGGGACAACGAGGCTCCCCGAATCATTATTTGGAAATTGGATGAACCTGCATATTATTGTGATCTTGAGACCGAAGAGGTAACATAAAAGCCTTGGTATCATGAAGTAAAGAGGTACTTGGAAGCTCAAGAATACCCCGAGGGCGCATCCGTCAATGACAAGAAGTTTCTGAGAAGGTTCGCGGCGAAGTTCTTCCTCAGCAATGACATTCTTTACAAACGAAACCATGATTCAACTTTACTGTGTTGTGTGGATAAGACTGAAGCAGAAAGGATCATGGCAGAGCTGCATGAAGGTACCTTCGGAACTCATTCCAGTGGACATACCATGGCAAAGAAAATCCTTCAGGCAAGATATTACTGGTCCACAATGGAAGCCGACTGTTATCAGCATTCTCGGACATGTCACAAGTGCCAGATCTATGCTGATAAGGTGCACATTCCTCCAGTTCCTCTGAACGTCTTGACATCACCTTGGCCTTTTGCAATGTGGGGTATTGATATGATCGGCGAGATCAGACCTACGGCATCCAATGGACATCGCTTCATCCTGGTAGCAATTGATTACTTTACGAAGTGGGTTGAAGCAACTTCCTTTGCTACCATAACCAAGAACGTAGTGGCACGGTTCATTCGGCACAACCTGATCTGTCGATACGGTGTACCAGAGAGGATCATTACGGATAATGGTACCAATCTTAACAACAAGATGATCACTGAGCTTTGTGAGCAATTCAAGATACAACACCACAACTCTTCTCCCTACCGGCCGAAGATGAATGGGGATGTAGAAGCAGCTAATAAGAACATCAAGAAGATTGTGCAGAATATGACAGTGACCTACAAATATTGGCACGAGATGTTACCATTTGCTCTTCATGGGTACCGTACCTCAGCACGGACGTCAACAGGGGCAACACCCTTTTCCTTGGTCTATGGCATGGAGGCAGTCCTACCCATTGAAGTTCAGATACCCTCTCTCCGGATCATGAAGGATGCAGGTTTGAGCGAAGATGACTGGATCCAGACTCGGCTTGATCAATTAAACCTAATCAACGAAAAGAGACTCACTGCTATTTGTCATGGTCAGACGTACCAAAAACGGATGATCAAGGCATTTAACAAGAAAGTCAGGTGACAAGAGTATCAAGTTGGGGACCTGGTAATCAAGCGCATCATTCTACCTCAAGGTGATCCCGGGGGCAAATGGACCCCCACGTACGAAGGGCCATTTGTGGTTAAGAACATCTTCTCAGGAGGAGCAATGATTCTAACCACCATGGATGGTGACGACCTTCCTCACCCCGCCAATGCAGACATAGTAAAAAATACTATGCATAATCAAAGACCCGCTAGGTTGACTGGCCTAGGCAAAAATAAGGGCTTCCCGGCGAACCAAAAGGGTTCGGGCAAAAATAAGGGATGAAATAATAAAAAAATCTGTACACCCGGCAAGTCGAAAACCTGAAAAGGCAGCTTGGGCAAAAATGGGTATCCCGGTGGACTGAAAACCCGAAAGGGCGGTCCAGGAAAAAGTTAGGGATAAGCGTAATACTATGTCTCATTGGATCACCCTGCATCCAGACTTCGGTATCGACTATCAGGCTCATACGGCATCAATCAATCAGATTCCTATTCAACTAAGCAGCAAAGTGATGAGACGCTTGAAGACATAAAGGCGATAGCAGAGTTGGAACCCAGTGGGATTTTTCACATAGCTGTTTTGTTTTCCTTTTCACAAATTGTATAAACTCTACTTTGTTCGGCGGCGTTCTCTTACTAGGACGTCAGCCTCTTGTACACAAAACGCCTATTTACAGGTAAATTTCAAAATCAATACAAATCCACTTTTCCAGACAAATTGCAAATTGTTTTTCCTTTATTTGTTTTATTTTGCAAAGAACGTCCAATGTTCATTTTTGATATATGCATTTGACATTAAATTAAATTGTTGTTCATAAATATTTGCATACGAAACAAAGGACTAATTACGGGTGACATCGGAAGTAGGGGCAATAAGAATTGCCTAAGCGTTCTATTTGCTCTGTCCACCAAGGTACCAAGGTAAGTTCAGCTGAAGAATATGACCAAGATACCTTCACTCCTCGCAGAGTAAGACAAGAATCAACAAAATACTCTCCCCAAACGGAGTTGGTCTCCCATCAGCCCTAAAAAGGCACAGTATCCCCAGCAAGTCAGCAATACTCTCCCCCGAGCAGAGTTGGTCTACCATCAGTCCTGGAAAGTTGGGTATCCCCAGAAGATCTTAATATTCCCTAGCAGGATATACAGATATTCCTCAGCAAGCATCCCCGGCAGTCTTAATATTCCTCGACAGAAATATAAGATTGTTTCCCGGCGGAATATAGACACCCCAGTGGAGCCATTTCCCAAGTACAGTCCAAAAGTTTCCCCAGGAGAGTTGAATCATCTCCCCAGTAGATTCTGGAAGCTTGTCCCTTGCAGAGTACAAAAAATCTCTCCCCAGCCATATTCAGGAGGTTATACCCACCAGAGTCTAACTGGGTTATCCTCAGCAACTTGCAACGGAAAGATCATCCCCAGTGAAGTTCTTTCTATCCCCCAGCAAAGTTTATCATCAAAATCCCTAACAGGGTCTATCAACGGAATCCCCGGCGGAGCTATCGTTAAAATCTCAGCGAAGCATCTCTTTCCCACAGAGTAATTCCCCGCAGAGTAACCTCGTCGCCATGTTTATTCCCCAACGGAGTCATCTTCTCCTACAGGTTTATTCGTGCAACCAGCTTCGTTCATCATCCCAAGCGGAAACGAAGAATTCAACATCATTCTCCAGCAGCTATCCGAGATTTAGTTTCCCTAGCTAAAACATCACATTTTCATATATCATGATACATGCATATATGCATCATATCATATAATCTCATTTATTTTTGAGAACATCATGACATCATGCATTTCATACATCATGACATTGCATGTAACTAATGTTTTGCCTTTTCAGGAAAAGGTCAATCCAAAGATGATTACCATCAAACCTTTGAAGTTCCAGATCAACACCTGTAACTAGCCAGGAATTATCTGTGAACGACTGATTGTAGATCTATACCTGAAACTAGCCAGGAAAGTATCTACATGAAGAGATTGAAGATCAATACCTGTAGCAAGCCAGGAAGACTATCTTCTTTCTCAAGTCAAAGATTAATACCTGAAACCAGCCAGGACAACTATCTCATTGACCAAACTCTTCGAAGTTCCAGATCAACACCTGTAACTATCCAGGAAATATCTGTGAACGATTGATTGTAGATTCGATACCTGTAACCAGACATGAAAGTTATCTACATTGAAGAGATTGAAGATCAACACCTGTAGCAAGCCAGGAAATCATCTTTCTTTCTCAGGTCAGAGAGTAATACCTGAAACCAGCCAGGAAAGCTATCTCCTCGACCAACCTCTTTTAAGTTCCGGATTAATACCTGTATCTAGCCAGGAAATATCTGTGGACGACTGATTGTAAATCTACACCTGTAACTAGCCAGGAAAGTATCTATATGAAGAGATTGGAGATCAACACCTGTAGCAAGCCAAGAAATCATCTTTCTTTCTCAGGTCAGAGGTTAATACCTGAAACCAGCCAGGAAAACTATCTCGACCAACCTTTCTTAAGTTCTAGATCAACACCTGTAACAGGCCAGGAAATATTTGTGGACGACTGATTGTAGATCTATACCTGTAACTAGCCAGGAAAGTTATCTACATGAAGTGATTGAGGATCAATACTTGTAATAGGCCCGGAAACTATCTTTCTTTCTCAAGTCAGAGATTAATACCTGTATCCAGCCAGGATAACTATCTCCTCGACCACCCTTTCTCAAGTTCCAGATTAATACCTGTAGCAAGCCAGGAAATATCTGTGGACGACGGATTGTAGATTAATACCTGAAACTAGACAGGACAACTATCTACTTGACCATTATGAAGCAACCCTATGCCGGTTCCTTCTCTCTTTCAGATGCAGTTTTACACTGACTCATCATCAGGCAACCCTACACAGGTTCCTGCTTTCAACCTACCAAGTCACAATTCAACAAACATTTCCAGATGGCATCTATAAGCCCATCCCCGACAAGATTATGTTACATTCTCAGATGGCATCTATAAGCCCATCCTCCTATCCATCATATCTCCAAATGGCATCTGTAAGCCCATTCCAGACATCACATTGCTGATATTATACTATGCGAGTGCAAATTTCTGGGCACTTTAGTGTTCAATCATCTTCCACCTTCGGATCACGAAAGGCCCGAAAGCCAATCTACACCCTCAGGTCTAAGAAGATTGAACAGGGGTGTGATCGGTGGATCTGGAACTGACTGTTTAACGCTGGTTCGCGAAATGTCGCGGAAGCAAGAGTCGCCACCGTCTTTTATTTTCTCCAAATGGAAAGGACAAAAGCACAGAAAAATTCCTTATAGAGATTGCTCTCGGTTCGGGAGGTAGGTTATAGAAAGGGAAGGTGTTAGCACCCTTTCTATCCATGGTTATCCATGGGCTCTTAGATACTTGCTCATATGTGTTTTCAAAATGGTTTGTTTGCTTTTCAATGTGGGTTAAAAAAGTTTCTTTGAAAAATTTCAGTTCGACTCGTACGTCAGAGTGTTTGAAAAGTTTGCTTTGAAAGTTTTTGAAAATGTGTTGGTGTGAAAAGTCTTTTTTTGTTTTGAGATTAGAGCAAGTATCTACGAGAATCTACCTACCCTAAGGAATTCGTCTGTGTAAATGTCCTTAAAGTAGTGCCATCCCACCATTGAGAGGTAGGTAGCACCACCGTTGGAGGTGTTCGGGTCAATTCGAGTTTGTAGGGACATGGTGATCACCAGAGCAATGGGAAGACACCTTAGAAGCTACCCTCATGCCAGGTTCCCGGATCATGAGGACTTACTAAGACATCCTCTACTCGACGATCACCTTTCGAAAGGCAACAGTGAGGCGTACCCTAGGGGTGGTGTGTGCGAATTGTGTGTTATTTTCATTGATATTTGTCTTGTCATGTTTGTTGTGATCTAGCTTGATTTTAATTAAGTCCATTCATTCTTGCATGCTTATTTAACAGTTTAATATTTGCGAGGAAAATAAATCTACAACTATTACAAATGGCGCGGGTCCACATCGCCAAAATTAAACCGGACCCGATTTGACTGAAAAATAAATAAAGCGAATAAAAGTGCGAAAAGTTAAATTGTTACAATGCTTCGGGAGAGGTACATAATTAATTAAACGACATAAAATAAAATACGCGACATTAAATGAATTACGAACATGGGCGTTGGACCCTTTTGCAAACAATTAAAATTAATGAGGAATTAAAATTTAAAAGAAAATGTTTTTTTTAGTATTTTATGTTTTTTAAGATTTAAAAGAAAAAAATTTTATTAGAATGAAAATTGAAATGTAAACCCTAATTCTAGTGTTTTTTTAGATTTATTATGAAAATATTAAAATTTTAACTAATTTAAACCTAAGTTAATTTACATGCCTTTTTTTAATTTATGAAAATAAATAAAATAAATATTATTATTGTAAAAAGGAAATTAAAAGGAATGAAATTAACAATTAAACCTAAATTCTATATTTTTGGATTTTTAGTTATTAAAAGAATTAAAGTTAAAACCTATTTTACTAAATTTATTTACATGTTAATTATTTACAAGAAAATAAATAAAATAAATATTTTATTATTTTTTTATCTTTTTTCTGATTTTTTTGTGATGTTTTTATATTTTATAGCAATAATTAATTAAATTAAACAATCAAGAAAATAAAATTATAAATTAAATAAAACATAAGAAAAATAAAAAGAATGGCAAACCAGGGGGGGTAGCCCCAATAAGGAGGTTTTGATGGTAAAGCCTGGCCCATTAAGATTCAGATTCGTTGACTTTTCCAAGCATTATGTGGCATGTTGACTGGGGTGTAGGGTGCTCTTTGAATCTGAGCCCTTTGGTTGATCTCCCAGGACACGTGGGCATCTTGATTATGAGCGTGCATGATGATCCTGGCCTTGGGCGCTGCATGGGAAGATAATTGAAAAAATATTATTGAGAATGTAAGAGACCTGGGGTTCGAACCCAGGTCATATACCTTGCTAATGCCTTCCCTGACCAGTTGTGCCAATTAACGCGCATTAACATTGAGCATTAAACAAATAATATAAAATAAGTAACGCATATAGATAAGATTTTAGCGCGAATTTCAAAAGGGACCAATCACTCCCTGACACGGTATCGTCTTCTTCGTGTGTTTTTTCTTTTTCTGAAAACAAAAGCATATGGCAACGGTTTGGCAAACGTTGCCTAAGACCATCTACCAAAAAATAGCGACTAGACCCTCGACGCTCATAAATTGAGCGCGAGGGTTGGAATCTCTTCGTCTGGACGTGCTAAGTGCAATGGCAATAGTCTTGAGCTCCAATTTTGCTTCGTCTCAAAAACCCCATTTTAGCAAACCTGTAAACCCTAGGATGCATTCATGGCAATATCACGTATAGAGCATAAAAACGCAATCAAACTGCATGGTTAGCATCAGAGACTTATAACAAACATGAATGAATCAATCAAAATGACAAAATATGCATAAATTATGGTGCACGATCCCAGAAAATTTGGGACACAGTTGAGGTTCAATCTACCAATTCTTGGAGCTTTTGTTGTTGTTTGTGATTGGCACACGTTCAGAGAACCACAATGAAGCTATTGGGATCAAGATTAGGGCTTGAATCGTCCTCTAGAGTGCTTTTCAGTTTTGCACTTTTTTGCCAAAAATTCCAAGTTTGTTCAATGGTTTTTTGCGCAGCTTTTTGTCTAATGCCATTAGGTTTGTGATTCTGAATATGTAGTAAAGCTTTTAGGTCAACAAAATTGAACAATATCCATGGCATTCAATGATTTGCATATTTGATTTTCTAAGAATCTTTTTGAATCCTTTCCATGTGCATCTTTGTTCAATCATGCTCAAATCAACCAAATCTTGCCATATTTAGTTGTACACGAAATCTTGAGTCTAGAATGTGTACAAAAAGATTTTTTAGATCAAGTTTGATATTTCTCATGTATTTAAATAACTTAAATGAATTAATATTAATATAAATTCAAATAAATAAATAAAAATTGAGAAAATACTTCCCTTTGGGCCAAGTGGTCGTGCATAGGCTTGGAGTGATGAATCATGGAAGAAAAATAGGCCCATTAGCAATTTTAGACCATTTGAATCAAAGTTGACTTTTCAAAATTCCCAAAAATTTCCCAACTTCCACAAGGCATAACTTGCTCAATTTTTAAGCTTTTCACATGTTCTTGGACATTTTGGAAAGGTCTTTGAGTCCTTTAACCAATGCCTTTGGTCCCATGTCATTTTGATTTACCAATCTCAAGTTATGGCCTTTTACTTAAAGTCCCTTTTTGTTGACTTTTGAAAATGACCTATAATGTTGAAATTGATAACTTTTTGTGAGAGCATTTCTTGGACTTGGAATATGAAGATGAATTGTAGGAAATGTCTTTCTCTTTAAAATGAGCTTTGGATGGAATTTTTCTGATAAACCATGTGAAAGTTATGCCCTGGTCAATTTCAGTTGACTTTTTCAACTGTCCAAATATAGTAACTTTTGCATCTTGATGATTTCTGAGCCAAATTTTGAGAATCATGATCAAGCATTGATCAAATGATGTTTGTGGCTTCAAAATGATATGTTGACCAAAAATTTGAACTTTTGACTGTCAAATGACCATTTTGCCCCTACAGTTGACTGTAGTGCAATTAGGGTTTTTGACTGTGCAATTTTGAGCTGAATGCCTTGAAACTGGATATGAGGATACTTGACCATCTTTGTAGGCATATGAGACTTGATTGGGCCTTTGAAAACTTCAATTTCTTAATCAGAACACAAACCCTAGTTTTGACTGCATAGGAGGCTCTTTGACTGTGCAACCCTTGGAGAATTTTGGAGCTTGGCTTGGTACTTTCTTGAAGAATATGGGAGGGCAAATTTTGGGGTGCAACAGTTGCCCCTGTTCAATCTTCTTAAACCTGAGGATGCAGATTGGCTGACGTGCCTTTCGTAATCCGAGGGTAGAAGATGATTGGACACTAGAGTGCCCAGAAATTTGCGCTCACATAGTAGCAGTGTGATGGGAATGGGCTTATAGATGCCACATAGAGATTATTGGATAGGATGATGGGCTTATAGATGCCATCTGGATGTTGATCGCGTAGGAGATTCCTTAGCGAGAACCTGCATACCTGCAAAAGAAAAATGAGTACCTGACACGTTGCAGGAGCTGGTTTTAGATGCTTGGTAAAGATGCGTCCTGACTGGTTACAGGAGCTGAGTCTGGAGTTTCAAACGCTGATGAATGAACCAGGGATGGTTACTACCTTAGCATGAATGGTAAGAGAACCTTGGGTGATTTTAACTTCAACAACGCTCGTTGAGAAAAATCTTGGCGGGAATTACCATCTTTGCAATATCGGGAAGAAAACCATAAGCTATTATAATCTGAAAGGGAATCACCTCACTCGCCGTCGGAGAGGGGAATCATAGGAAAAGGAATTGTCACCTCACACACCGTCGGAGAGGGAACCATAAGAGAATATCACCTCACACTCATCGTCGGAGAGGGAAACATCTGAAAAGGAATTACTACCTCACACACCGTTGGAGAGGGAACCATAAGAGAATATCACCTCACACTCATCGTCGGAGAGGGAAACATCTGAAAAAGGACTTACCACCTCACACACCGTCGGAGAGGGAACCATAAGAGAATATCACCTCACACTCATCGTCGGAGAGGGAAACATCTTGAAAAGGGAATTACTACCTCACACACCGTTGGAGAGGGAACCATAAGAGAATATCACCTCACACTCATCGTCGGAGAGGGAAACATCTGAAAAAGGACTTACCACCTCACACACCGTCGGAGAGGGAACCATAAGAGAATATCACCTCACACTCATCGTCGGAGAGGGAAACATCTTGAAAAGGAAATCTGGAAGCAGCATCAGAACGTCACCATATCTGGATCATATCTGACACTATATCGAGAAAGAATTCTGGAAGCAGCATCAGAACGTCACCATCTCTGGGTCATATCTGAAACTATATCTAGAAGGATATCTGGAAGCAGTATCAGAACGTCACCATATCTGGATCATATCTGAAACTATATCTAGAAGGAAATCTGGAAGCAGCATCAGAACGTCACCATATCTGGATCATATCCGAAACTATATCTAGAAGGAAATCTGGAAGCAGCATCAGAACGTCACCATATCTGGATCATATCTGAAACTATATCTAGAAGGATATCTGGAAGCAGTATCAGAACGTCACCGTATCTGGTTTACATCTGAAACTATATCTAGAAAGAATTGCGATAGTTGATAGTAATCATTTTTGTATTGATCTTTTTTCCTGAAAAGGCAAAACATAATTGTATGCAAAATCATGATGCATGAACTGTATGTCTTCAAAATCAATGAGATTCGTGTAGTACGATGTGTATGCAGGCCATGATGTATGAAGATGTGATGTTTATGAATGTATATTTGTCTAAGAAAATAAATCCTTGACGGGTGCCGGGAGGTCACTCGTAGGCTGATGTTGAAGAATAGCTTTTGCTTCCGCTGGGGATGATAGTTGCAAGTATACCGGTAGGAGAAGATAACTCCGTTGGGGAATAAACTTGGCAAATGGAGGATTCTGCAGGGAGAAAAGATACTCTAGTGACCATGCTGAGAAGCAATACTCTGTGGGAAGAGGGATGCCTTGCTGAGTGTTGATAGTAACTTGCTGAGGATATCCTTGTTGTTGGAAGTATTGATGGACTTCGCTGGGGTAAGAAGACTGTATCGAGGATGCTCTTTCCGTGGCTTTTGGCGGAGGATAACCCAGTTATATCCTATTGAGGAAATAACTCTTTTAAATCAAGCCGGACGACGCGTTCGTGCTCTGCGGGGGAATAAGCTTCCAGAATCAACTGGGGATACGCTTACTGCTTGGGGAGATGGATTCCAACTTTCCTGGGGAAGCTGGGTTGGACTCTCCTGGGGAGGTATTGAACTGTATTGGTTATGTTCTTCAACAGGACCTACCCTGATACCTTGGAGGATAGAACAATCAGACTGCTCAGACCAACCTTTATTGCCCCTGTTTCTTGTGGGGTGCTGATAGTTATTGGCGTACAAACCTTCTTCTGGTAGACAGATGATAAGATGACGGGACATAGTCGTACGCTTTGATCCCTAACTTTTGCCTGGACCGCCCTTTCGGGTTTTCAGTCCACCGGGATACCCATTTTTGCCCAAGCCGCCTTTTTAGGTTTTCGACTTGCCGGGTGTACAGATTTTTTCGTTTCATCCCTTCATTTTGCCCGAACCCTTTTGGTTCGCCGGGAAGCCCTTATTTTTGCCTAGGTATGTCAACCTAGCGGGTCTTTGATGATGCGTAGTATTTTCCGACTATGTCCACGCACTTAGAATGCAGGTAGATGCCCCTGGCTGCTTTGTGTTGTCATATTACCAGAAGATGTCTGATCATGCAAGATTTGTTATTGAAATGCCCCAAGTGACTCAGGCGGAGATTTGTCCCAGGCTGGTTGGCCTTTTGAGAGATTCTCCGAATCTTGATTGGACTGCCCCAGATGATGGACAATAGTCGTGCCATGCCCCTCGATTGGAGGTACTTCTGTTCATTAGGCATTCGTCGTGTAAACTTCTATACTGTTCAAACAAAAAGTCATATGCAAACAAAGTTATGTTAAAAATGCAAAGCTTATGTCTGTCTTGAAGATTTTGAAAATGCATTTTAAAACATGTGAATGTTTGTAAAACATGATGTCAACTCTGTATTTACCGTAGCCTTAAGGAGTCAGGATACCTTCGTAACAGTATGCTTTCGAACTAAACCATGCTTCAGCTAGGACTTTTGAGGGTTATAACGTGGCCTGGTTCACGGTTTAAGAAACAAAGGATAAAGGCTCAAATTTTATTTGTACCCACCCGCTCTTCGTGATGTTCTCCAAACCTAAACTCAGTTGATCATGCGTTAGACCTTGCTTGAGTCTTTGCTTTGATGTTCCAGTAATGGTTCAGATGTTGATAGCTTATTTTGAATAGGCAGTCCTTCTTTGTTTTTGTTGAGGGTTTGTGAGACCTCTTTTTTCGATTTCGTTATCCCTATTTTTGCCTGAACTGTTTCCTTTTTGGAATTACAGTCAGCGGGATGCCCCAGTTTTGTAAGTCTCTTTTTATAGGTTTTGACTTAATGGGCTTTTTTATTTTGAATTTTGATGATGACTGCCTGTCCTTTTGATTGTTCTGAACCATTACTGTCTTTGTTCGTTTTGTAAAGATCTCTTTAGTGCCATTCGTCATGCACTTGGATCAACTGAGAGACTACCCTGCCCCAGGTTATGATAAAGGGTTTCAATTTTCGAAAATAAAACTCCTACTTCTTTGGCTCTGATGGGTTGACGAGGGATTATCATCCTTATAACTCCAGTGTTTAGGGATTGAAACAATGCCTGTACCTCATCAGCGGGGTCTGTTCAAAAGCATACTGTAGATTCGGTATCGTTTTCGTCATCCTCCCTCAAGAGGCTTAGAATTATTTAAGATCAAGAGTTGACATCAGAAAAAATATGAAAACACTTTGCATATAGTGAATGCGAATATATTGATTCAAAAATAGACATAAGCGATGCATTAATGGAATAACAATGTTTTAACATGAATAAATGTTTAAACAAAAGAAAATCACAACTTGAATTCGAATGAACAAAAAGTGCTTTCTATCCTAGCCATGTTTTGGCATGGGAGAAGTGATCACGTTGGGAGTCTCGGGTACTTCAAACTGAATCTCTCCAACGTCGATCATGCCTTGAATCTTGTACTTCAGCGCCCAACAATCCTCAGTATCGTGCCCCGGGCTACCAGAATGGTAAGCGCACCTTGCTTCTGGGTTGTAGCTTGGAGAGGAGGTCTTTGGATTTGCAGGAGGGTTGATCACCGCAATCAGGTTCGTCCTTAACATGTGTTGCAAGGCTCGTGACCATGGCATGTTGATATTGGTGAATTGTCTCTTAGGCTCGTCCGACCTGTTCTAATCAACCCGCTGTTTCTGGCGAGGTCGTTGTTGAACCTGTGAAGTAGTAGCAACTCGGAGAGGTCTATTCACTGGACCCGACCTTTGCCCTCTTGGGAGCTGTTCCATGACCTGGTCCCTGATTTGGGCTGGTTGCTTCATGCCTTGAGGAAGCTGACTGACCATGGCTCTCAGCTCTCCCTGCTCCTGAGCTAAACCTTGAATAAGGGCCCTTTGCCCCAGCATCTGAGTTTTCAATGTGTCTACCTCAGCTTGTAGACGTTTCAGCTGTTCGTCCTTGTCATCTTCAGGACTTTTTCTGATCAGATTCCCCATGAGGAGTGCCCTCAACTCTTCCTGCCCCTTGGATAGACCTAGGAAGATTTCCCTGAACTGAGACTCTTGAGCGTGAAGGTCCTGGTTATCTCGTTGTGAGGCCATTGCTGAAATAAACAGCGAGAAAGGTAAGTGACCTGCAAAAGGGATACCTGTAATGCAATGATGTGTATGATATGCATGCAATGTTTTCAAGGACCTCGCAGGGTAAACAGAGAAACTTGTTAGAGTTGGAAACTGGCAACTTGATTGAAGGAACTTCCTGTTGTAGAGAGCCCTTCTTCAAGGGTCAAAGGCTCACCATATCCAGTGGGTCATAGCCCCTGACAACCTTAGCTAGAGGAAAATAAATCCTCTTTGCCCCTTGCTGGACAGTTGGTTCATCATGACCTGCATCACAAGCCCTCGAGATCCTTGAAATGGGTTAGGATGTATGCAGGATGCATGCAATGGTATGATGTTATGCTATGCATGGGGTAATGTGAGTAACCCTGTTATGAGTCCCAATTAAGGACTATAAACCGAAACCTGCAAGAAACTTGATAAACTTGTTATGAGGCCTGATTAAGGACTATAAATAGGACCTGCAAGTAGTTAGTACATCCTGTTATAAGTCCCAATTAAGGACTATGAACAAAACCTGCAAGAAACCTAAGTAAAACCTGTCATGAGTCCCAATTGAGGACTATAAACAGAACCTGCAAGTGGTTAGTACACCCTGTTATAAGTCCCAATTAAGGACTATGAACAAAACCTGCAAGACATCAAGGGTCAGATAACGAGCATGCAAGTAGTCAAGTACGAAGGCACGCAAGTCACACAAGAGAAGCCCTTAGGGTTTAGGCCAGCATGAGGTCTGGGTAATACCCTCTTGAAGTTGGTGGGTTCAACCTGTCCTAATCAAAGTAACCGGGTTCTAAGGTTCCCAATATCACGGGATTGCTTTCATTGTTCATCGTTTCGATTTAGCCACTGAACTGGCGACCGAAATATTCCAGGAAAGTAACCCTCAATTGGGTGTAGTATCGAGTATCAACCAACCTCGGACTGCACCAAAGTCAGTTATCTCACTACCCTAAAGAGGCCAAGATAGTTCAATTAAGGTTCCTAAGGTCTGTTGATGCTTCACGACACCACGCGGAGGCCCCGTACTCTCCTTGACTGAACTCAAGGGTTACCGGTACACACCAAAGTGCCATATCAACGTAGCAGACTGTTTCAACCATGTCGGTATACCCCGCACAGTTCCCTCACAGCCTTGTTGCTACTTTCTAAGAAGGTATCCCCCAGATTCGGGTTAGGATCTATAGAACTCCCAAGCAACCCACAATTTAAAGCACCCAAAGCAATACAATTGAAAACATAGTTATGACCTAGCCCTAAGGTACACCTCACTTTAAGTTTAGTCCCCAGCAGAGTCGCCAGTTCTGTGATCGGTGGATCTGGAACTGACTGTTTAACGCTGGTTCGCGAAATGTCGCGGAAGCAAGAGTCGCCACCGTCTTTTATTTTCTCCAAATGGAAAGGACAAAAGCACAGAAAAATTCCTTATAGAGATTGCTCTCGGTTCGGGAGGTAGGTTATAGAAAGGGAAGGTGTTAGCACCCTTTCTATCCATGGTTATCCATGGGCTCTTAGATACTTTCTCATATGTGTTTTCAAAATGGTTTGTTTGCTTTTCAATGTGGGTTAAAAAAGTTTCTTTGAAAAATTTCAGTTCGACTCGTACGTCAGAGTGTTTGAAAAGTTTGCTTTGAAAGTTTTTGAAAATGTGTTGGTGTGAAAAGTCTTTTTTTGTTTTGAGATTAGAGCAAGTATCTACGAGAATCTACCTACCCTAAGGAATCCGTCTGTGTAAATGTCCTTAAAGTAGTGCCATCCCACCATTGAGAGGTAGGTAGCACCACCGTTGGAGGTGTTCGGGTCAATTCGAGTTTGTAGGGACATGGTGATCACCAGAGCAATGGGAAGACACCTTAGAAGCTACCCTCATGCCAGGTTCCCGGATCATGAGGACTTACTAAGACATCCTCTACTCGACGATCACCTTTCGAAAGGCAACAGTGAGGCGTACCCTAGGGGTGGTGTGTGCGAATTGTGTGTTATTTTCATTGATATTTGTCTTGTCATGTTTGTTGTGATCTAGCTTGATTTTAATTAAGTCCATTCATTCTTGCATGCTTATTTAACAGTTTAATATTTGCGAGGAAAATAAATCTACAACTATTACAAATGGCGCGGGTCCACATCGCCAAAATTAAACCGGACCCGATTTGACTGAAAAATAAATAAAGCGAATAAAAGTGCGAAAAGTTAAATTGTTACAATGCTTCGGGAGAGGTACATAATTAATTAAACGACATAAAATAAAATACGCGACATTAAATGAATTACGAACATGGGCGTTGGACCCTTTTGCAAACAATTAAAATTAATGAGGAATTAAAATTTAAAAGAAAATGTTTTTTTTAGTATTTTATGTTTTTTAAGATTTAAAAGAAAAAAATTTTATTAGAATGAAAATTGAAATGTAAACCCTAATTCTAGTGTTTTTTTAGATTTATTATGAAAATATTAAAATTTTAACTAATTTAAACCTAAGTTAATTTACATGCCTTTTTTTAATTTATGAAAATAAATAAAATAAATATTATTATTGTAAAAAGGAAATTAAAAGGAATGAAATTAACAATTAAACCTAAATTCTATATTTTTGGATTTTTAGTTATTAAAAGAATTAAAGTTAAAACCTATTTTACTAAATTTATTTACATGTTAATTATTTACAAGAAAATAAATAAAATAAATATTTTATTATTTTTTTATCTTTTTTCTGATTTTTTTGTGATGTTTTTATATTTTATAGCAATAATTAATTAAATTAAACAATCAAGAAAATAAAATTATAAATTAAATAAAACATAAGAAAAATAAAAAGAATGGCAAACCAGGGGGGGTAGCCCCAATAAGGAGGTTTTGATGGTAAAGCCTGGCCCATTAAGATTCAGATTCGTTGACTTTTCCAAGCATTATGTGGCATGTTGACTGGGGTGTAGGGTGCTCTTTGAATCTGAGCCCTTTGGTTGATCTCCCAGGACACGTGGGCATCTTGATTATGAGCGTGCATGATGATCCTGGCCTTGGGCGCTGCATGGGAAGATAATTGAAAAAATATTATTGAGAATGTAAGAGACCTGGGGTTCGAACCCAGGTCATATACCTTGCTAATGCCTTCCCTGACCAGTTGTGCCAATTAACGCGCATTAACATTGAGCATTAAACAAATAATATAAAATAAGTAACGCATATAGATAAGATTTTAGCGCGAATTTCAAAAGGGACCAATCACTCCCTGACACGGTATCGTCTTCTTCGTGTGTTTTTTCTTTTTCTGAAAACAAAAGCATATGGCAACGGTTTGGCAAACGTTGCCTAAGACCATCTACCAAAAAATAGCGACTAGACCCTCGACGCTCATAAATTGAGCGCGAGGGTTGGAATCTCTTCGTCTGGACGTGCTAAGTGCAATGGCAATAGTCTTGAGCTCCAATTTTGCTTCGTCTCAAAAACCCCATTTTAGCAAACCTGTAAACCCTAGGATGCATTCATGGCAATATCACGTATAGAGCATAAAAACGCAATCAAACTGCATGGTTAGCATCAGAGACTTATAACAAACATGAATGAATCAATCAAAATGACAAAATATGCATAAATTATGGTGCACGATCCCAGAAAATTTGGGACACAGTTGAGGTTCAATCTACCAATTCTTGGAGCTTTTGTTGTTGTTTGTGATTGGCACACGTTCAGAGAACCACAATGAAGCTATTGGGATCAAGATTAGGGCTTGAATCGTCCTCTAGAGTGCTTTTCAGTTTTGCACTTTTTTGCCAAAAATTCCAAGTTTGTTCAATGGTTTTTTGCGCAGCTTTTTGTCTAATGCCATTAGGTTTGTGATTCTGAATATGTAGTAAAGCTTTTAGGTCAACAAAATTGAACAATATCCATGGCATTCAATGATTTGCATATTTGATTTTCTAAGAATCTTTTTGAATCCTTTCCATGTGCATCTTTGTTCAATCATGCTCAAATCAACCAAATCTTGCCATATTTAGTTGTACACGAAATCTTGAGTCTAGAATGTGTACAAAAAGATTTTTTAGATCAAGTTTGATATTTCTCATGTATTTAAATAACTTAAATGAATTAATATTAATATAAATTCAAATAAATAAATAAAAATTGAGAAAATACTTCCCTTTGGGCCAAGTGGTCGTGCATAGGCTTGGAGTGATGAATCATGGAAGAAAAATAGGCCCATTAGCAATTTTAGACCATTTGAATCAAAGTTGACTTTTCAAAATTCCCAAAAATTTCCCAACTTCCACAAGGCATAACTTGCTCAATTTTTAAGCTTTTCACATGTTCTTGGACATTTTGGAAAGGTCTTTGAGTCATTTAACCAATGCCTTTGGTCCCATGTCATTTTGATTTACCAATCTCAAGTTATGGCCTTTTACTTAAAGTCCCTTTTTGTTGACTTTTGAAAATGACCTATAATGTTGAAATTGATAACTTTTTGTGAGAGCATTTCTTGGACTTGGAATATGAAGATGAATTGTAGGAAATGTCTTTCTCTTTAAAATGAGCTTTGGATGGAATTTTTCTGATAAACCATGTGAAAGTTATGCCCTGGTCAATTTCAGTTGACTTTTTCAACTGTCCAAATATAGTAACTTTTGCATCTTGATGATTTCTGAGCCAAATTTTGAGAATCATGATCAAGCATTGATCAAATGATGTTTGTGGCTTCAAAATGATATGTTGACCAAAAATTTGAACTTTTGACTGTCAAATGACCATTTTGCCCCTACAGTTGACTGTAGTGCAATTAGGGTTTTTGACTGTGCAATTTTGAGCTGAATGCCTTGAAACTGGATATGAGGATACTTGACCATCTTTGTAGGCATATGAGACTTGATTGGGCCTTTGAAAACTTCAATTTCTTAATCAGAACACAAACCCTAGTTTTGACTGCATAGGAGGCTCTTTGACTGTGCAACCCTTGGAGAATTTTGGAGCTTGGCTTGGTACTTTCTTGAAGAATATGGGAGGGCAAATTTTGGGGTGCAACAAGGGGCAACTGTTGTACCCCAAAATTTTCCCTCCCATATTCTTCAAGATTTGTCAAGAATCATCTTCAAATTACTCAAGATGGCTCAAGAAGTAGACAGTCAAACTATCTCCTAAGACGGCTGAAATTAGGGTTTTGGTTCTTTCAAGGAATTTGAGGTTTTCAATGGTTCAATCAAGTCTCATGTGCCCATATACATCCTCAAGCACCTACATGCCAAGTTTCAAGACTCACAGGGCCAAATTGCACAGTCAAAAGCCTCATTTGATCTACAGTCAACTGCAAGGGCAGAATGGTCATTTTGCAGTCAAAAGTCAGAATTTTTGGTCAACATCTTATTTTGAGTTCACAATCATCATTTGATCAAGTCTTGATCATGATTCCACAAGGATATCTTAAAAATCATCAAGATGCAAGAAGTTACTATTTTTGGACAATAGAAAAGTCAACTTCATCTTGACCAGGGCATAACTTTTTCATGGTTCATCAGAAAAATCCCATCCAATGCTCATTTTGAAGGGGATGCCATTTCCTACAATCCATCTTCACACTCCAAGTCCAAGAAATGCTCTCATAAAAATTTATCAATTTTTACATTATAGGTCAAATTCAAAAGTCAACAAAAGTGCACTTTAAGTCAAAGGCCATAACTTGAGATTGGTAAATCTAAATGACATGGGACCAAAGGCATTGGTTAGTGGACTTCAAGACCTTTCCAAAATGTCCAAGAACATGTTCATATGATCAAAATTGAGCAAGATATGCATTGGAGAAGTTGGGAAATTTTTGTGAATTTGCAAAAGTCAACTTTGCTCAAAACACCTTATTTTTGCTAACGGGCCTCAAACCTCTTCTTGAAACTTCATCTATGGCCTATGCACGACCCATCAAGCTTAATGGAATTTATTTTCTTATTTTTATTAATTAATTGGATTTTTAATCAATATTAATTCATTTAATTAATTTAAATTGTAGGAAAATACAAAGATTTGATTTTTCAATCTTTTTGTGAAGCAAGTATGACCTAAAAAGGCTGGCAATTTCGTGCACCAAGTCAAAGATGCAATATCTCCAAAATTGGAAACTTTTTTCCAATCATGAAAATGCAAAAAGATTTGATTTTCAATCAAATATTCAATCATCAATTCAAAGGATTTTGGCTCAAGATTGTGACCTAATTTCATTCCTCTATATATGTACAAGCTAACCCTAATGCCACACACGTAAGAAAGTTGCAGAAACAGACCCAAGCATATTGAAAAAACTCAAGAAAATTGCAAACTGACTTTGGCTTTTGAGGGCGATTCAAAAGGTTTTATTGGTTCTAATACATTGTAGGAGGTCCCAGGGATAATTTGCAATCCAATTCAGGCCTTAAAGCTAACAGAATCGATACCTACAGAACCACGGTTTGCTTTTTATTTTTAGAATCGCACAACTTGATTCATGCATATTTAACATGATTTCTTGTTTGTTTTGTGTTACTAGCAATCATATGAAGCTGATGGTATAACTTAATTGGATTAAAACGCCATAAATAAAACATTGCCATGGACGATTTCTAGGGTTCTTGAATATTGAAATTGGGGCTTTCTAAACCCAGAAAAATCAGGACTTGTAAGGCACAGGGTTGGATTCGTGAGAACCAGACGAACACATTGGAACCCTCGCGAAATATTTATGTGCATTGTATCTCTATTCGCTATTTTTCCTCATGACATATTGTGGGGGTTAAAAACCGCCGCTATCTAACATTGTTTTTGCAGGTTCAGCGAGGAAGATGATGATGTGTTGATACATCATTGGTTAGTTCAAATCAGCGCACGCGTTTTTGTGTTAACAGCATATGAATTGATTTTTTATATATTATATTTGCTTATTATTATAATAACAAAAGCATGCACATGGTGTAGTGGATGATGCGTTGGCTCGGAATCATTGGGACCTGGGTTCGAATCCCAGGTCCCCCAAAACTCTTCTTATTATTTTCTTGTGTGTTCACATGCAGCTTCCCAGATGATGTCCATCATGTACCTCAGATATCCACGCGCCAGATGTCCCTAGACTCAAATCCAGTGGTCATGATTGGAAGACCACCATGCTCCCAGTCAACCATGCGCTTGGACAATCACTAAGGTCAAACGGACTGGCGGCTTAATGGGCCTGGCAATTGACAATAACACCTCCTAATGGGCCAACACCCCCCTCTGGTTTATTCGTCTTATTTTATTTTATTTCTTTTAACTATTTTACCAATTATTATTATTATTATTTAATTAACATAATTAACTATTTTAATAGTAAAATTCAGAAAACTAAAAATGTAATATTTTTATTATTATTTATTAATTTCACCTTTAACTTATTATTTTTGTAAATAAATACTAACCAATTAATTTAGTCCTTTTTTTTAATTAGGTTAACTTCAATAGTTTTTTGCAGTAAATAAAATAAATTAGACTTAGGGTTTTTACTAACTTTTGGCTATTTTTTTATTTATTTTCCTTAACACATAAAAAACCAAAAAATATTTCTTTTCTTTTAATTAATTAATTAGTTTTAGGTTTAATATTAATTAAATGCCAAACAACAAAAAACTCATTCTTTCTCAAAAAAAGGGTCAAAACCCTAAGGACTTTTCCAATTCAATTCTTTCTCGCGCATGTGGTTATATTTTATTAATTTTTGATCATATTTATGTAATTGCTCCGAGGATGTAATAGCGTTAATTAGGACTTTTTATCGCTTTCTTTTATTTTCTCACATTTACTTTTCAAGGGTTGTTTTTGGCGATGTAAATACCCGACGCCTTGTAATAGCGTAGCTTTACTTTCTGCAATTTACTTTCCACAACTATTAATTGCTAGATGTATGTTAATTAGGCTACGCATGACAAGACTTATCTCTGAAATTAAAATCAACCCGTAGCTCACCATAACATGTGCAAAGATAAAGATAAAATGAATCCTGACACACTCGCACATGCCACTCCTAGGGTACGCCTCACTTGGTTGCCTCGACGTGGTCATTGAGTATAGGGTGTTTTAGAGGTCGCCCTCTTGTCTAAAGATCCAAGTTGCCTCGAAACGATTGCCTCGGATAAAAAGGATCTAGGACATTAGGGTTACCGCTAAGGTGTCCTAATATTGCTTTGGTGACCACATGTCCCTATAATCGAATTGACCCGAATAACTCCAACGACGGTGCTACCTACTTCTCAATAGTGGGATAGTACTGTCTAAAGGACATTTACACAACTTAATTTCTTTTTAGTAGGTAGAGGTTCTTAGATACTTGCTCTTTCAAAACAAAAAAATACTTTTCGCACTTACACTTTTTCAAACAAAAAGTTTTCAAACAAACACTTCATACACTCTTGAGGACTGATACAAGAGTCAAATCGAAGTTTTCAAACAAACTTTTTCAAAACCCACAAACACAAGAAAAGCAAAACATTTTTGAAAACATAGTGAGCAAGTACCTAAGAGCCCGTGGATAACCACGGATAGAAAGGGTGCTAACACCTTCCCTTTCTATAATCTACCTCCCGAACCGAGAAACATCTCGAAAAGGAATTTTGTTGTGCTTTTGTCCTTTCCTTGTTGGAGAAAATAAAAGACAGTGGCGACTCTTGCTTACCCCGACATTTCGCGAACCAGCATTTCAAAACAGTCAGTTCTATTTCCACCGATCACACCTGCTACCCAGGTTCCTTCTCAAAGCCCTACCACCCAGGCTTTATTCCAAAGCAGCCCTTCTACCCAGGCTTTTATTTCGAAGTAACCCTACTACCCAGGTTCCTTCTCATAGCCCTACTATCCAGGCTCTTTTTTATGAATTACCTGACGCAGTTTTACATGGACTTGTCCCGAGAAAGCCCTATACAGGTGTTGTACCCCAAAATTTTCCCTCCCATATTTCTTCAAGGTTTGTCAAGAATCATCTTCAAATGGTTCAAGATTGATCAAGGGTTGCACAGTCCAAATGCCTCATAAGCCAGTCAAAATTAGGGTTTTGATTCTTTCAAGGAATTTGAGGTTTTCAATGGTGAAATCAAGTCTCATATGCCTCTATATATTCTCAAGCATCCACATGTCAAGTCTCAAGACTCACAGTGCCAAATTCCACAGTCAAAAGCCCTATTTGATCCATAGTCAACTGCAGGGGTAAAATGGTCATTTTGCAGACAAAAGTCAGTATTTTTGGTCAACATCTTATTTTGAGTCCACAATCATCATTTGATCAAGTCTTGATCATGATTCCACAAGAATGGCTCAAAAATCATCAAGATGCAAAAAGTTACTATTTTTGGACAGCAGAAAAGTCAACTGTATCTTGACCAAGGCATAACTTTTTCATGGTTCATCATAAAAATCCCATCCAATGCTCATTTTGAAGGGGATGACATTTCCTAAAACTCATCTTCACATTCCAAGTCCAAGAAATGCTCTCACAAAAAGTTATCAATTTCTACATTATAGGTCAATTTCAAAAGTCAACAAAAATGCACCTTAAGTCAAAGACCATAACTTGATATTGGTAAATCCAAATGACATGGGACCAAAGGCATTGGTTAGAGGACTTCGAGACATTTCCAAAATGTCCAAGAACATGTTCATATGATCAAAATTTAGGAAGATATGCATTGGAGAAGTTGGGAAATTTTTATGAATTTGCAAAAGTCAACTTTGCCCAAAACACCTTGTTTTTGCTAATGGGCCTCAAATTCCTTCTTGAAACTTTATTCAAAGCTTATGCAAGACCCATTGAGATTATTTGAATTTATTTTCTTATTTTTTATTAATTAATTGGATTTTTAATTGATTTTAATTCATTTAATTAATTTAAAATGTAGGAAATACAAAGATTTGATTTTTTTCAATCTTTTTGTGAAGCAAACAAGCTCAAGATATGCTGGCAATTCGTGTGCAAATCAAAGGGACAAGAATCTCCAAGTTTGACAAGTTTTTCCAATCAAAAAGATTCAAAAATATTTGATTTTCAATCAAATATACAAACATCAATTCCATGGATTTCTTGGCAAAGATTTAACCTAATTCTATTCTACTATATATATGCAATCAAACCCTACTCATGCAGATGTGAAATTGCTACAAACAAAGCCATAGCCATATTGAATTTTTTTCAAGAAAATTGCAAAACTGTTTTCTGCCTTCTAGCACGATTCAAGGACTTTGGTTGATTCAAACACATTACTGGAAGTGTGAGGAACGTGTAGCAATCAAATTCGCGTGCTAAAGCTCAAGAAACACTCAAGAACAGACCCACGGTTTGCATATTATTTTCATAATCGTAACTCATGATTCATGCATATTTAATATGATTTTTTGTTGGTTTTGCATTGCTAGCACTCACAGGAAACTAATGGCATAAGCTAATTGGATTATAAGGCGCAGAATCGAAAGTTACCATTGACAAATATTAGGGTTCATAAACTTTGAATTTGGGGATTCAGTAACCAGGCAAAATTGAGACCACTAAGGCATATGGTTGAGACCGTCAGAACAAGACGAACCTAGTGGAACCCTCGCGAAATATTTATATAGCCTGTAGGGCTATTCGCTATTTTTCCTCATGATGTTTTGTGGGGGTTAAAAACCCCCGCTATCCATTTGTTTTTTACAGGTACACAGGATGAAGATGAAGACGTGTTAGCACATGATTAGCCAATTCAAATAGCGCGCACGTTTTTGTAATTTCCAGCATATTAATTGTTTGCATATATTATAATTGATTATCATTATACTAACAAGCGCGTGCACATGGTGTAGTGGAAGATGAGCTGGCTGGTAACCATTGGGACCTGGGTTCGAATCCCAGGTCCACCCAAATGCTTATGTTGTTTTTTCTAACGAATTCACGTGCAACTTTCCAAAGGTGTTCCACCATATACCTTAAATATCAGCATGCCAAGTGTCTTCAAGCAGCAATCTAAAGGCCATGAGAGAGGGAACACCATGCTCCCAGTCAACCAGCGCCCTGGACAATCCAGAAAGTCAAAAAAGGCTTGTAGCTTAATGGGCCTGAAATTGCCAAAGAAACCTCCATCTGGGCCCAACACCCCCAGGGTTTTGTTTCTCATTTTTTCTCTTTTATATTTTCTATTTAATTATTTTATTAATTATAATAATTATTATTATTATTTAATTACCTCATAAATTAACTATTTTCATAATAAAATCAGAAATATAATAATAATTATTATTATTATTATTAATTTCACCTTAATTTAACTATTTTTGTAAATAAATACTAATATAACTAATTTAGTTTAATTAGGTTAAATTTGATTTTTTTTTCACAATAAATAAAATTAACATAGAATTAGGGTTTTGACAACTTTAAATTTCTTTTATTTTTATTTTCATAAAAAAACATAAAAAACTTAAAAAAACATTTCTTTTATTTAATTAATTAGAATTAGGTTTAATTAAATGCATAAGGACCAAAATTCATTCTTTTCTCAAAAAGGGTCAAAACCCTAAGACTTTTCCCGATTCAATTTTTCTCGCGCATGTTTATTCTTGATTCCTATTTTGATCATATTTATGTATCTGTTCTGAGGATGTAATAGATAATTAGGGCTTTTATCGCTTTCTTTATTTTCTCGCATTTACTTTTCAAGGGTTATGTTTTTGGCGATGTAAATACCCGACGCCTTGTAATAGTGTAGGTTTACTTTTCCGCAATTTACTTTCCGCACAATTATTAACTGTTAACTATGCATGACAAGACTTGCCTGAAAAATAAAATTAACTCGTAGCTCACCATAATAAATGTGCAAAGATAATTTAACATGAAACCTGACACACTCGCACATGCCACTCCTAGGGTACGTCTCACTTGGTTGCCTCGACGTGGTCATTGAGTATAGGGTGTTTTAGAGGTCGCCCTCCTGTCTAAAGATCCAGTTGTCTCGAAACGGTTGCCTCGGATAAAAAGGATCTAGGACATTAGGGTTACCGCTAAGGCGTCCTACTATTGCTTTGGTGACCACACATGTCCCTATAATCGAATTGACCCGAATAACTCCAATGACAGTGCTACCTACTTCTCAATAGTGGAATAGCGCTGTCTAAAGGACATTTACACAGCTTAATTTCTTTAGAGTAGGTAGATTTCTCCCGGGTACTTGCTCTTTCAAAAATAAAAACAACTTTTCGCACCTACACTTTCAAAAAGTTTTCAAACAAACACTTCATACACTCTTGAGGACTGATACAAGAGTTACGTAGAAGTTTTCAAACAAACTTTTTCAAAACCCACAAACACAAGAAAAGCAAACATTTTTTGAAAACATAGTGAGCAAGTACCTAAGAGCCCGTGAATAACCACGGATAGAAAGGGTGCTAACACCTTCCCTTTCTATAATCTACCTCCCGAACCGAGAAACATCTCGAAAAGGAATTTTGTTGTGCTTTTGTCCTTTCCTTGTTGGAGAAAATAAAAGACGGTGGCGACTCTTGCTTACCGCGACATTACGCGAACCAGCATTTCTAAAACAGTCAGTTCTATTCCCACCGATCACAACAGGCTCCTTCTCTTTTGTCTCCGGACAACAGATTACAACACTGTAAAACTTGGACCCGACCAGATACGGTCGATTTCTTATTCCCTAGTAAGTCGCTGTAAAACCCGGACCCGACCAGATAACAGCTTACTTTTGTCTCATCAATCAAGAGTTAATTCCCCAGTAGAGTAATGGACAACCGAAGCTCCTAGACTCTATTTCCCAGAACATAAATCAACCTTCCCCGGCGAAGTCCTCCTCAACGACAGGTATAGGAATTATCGCAAAGGAATCTCTTATGAAACCGATATCTTTTCTGGATGACATATTTAAGCCCATCCTCGACGATTATCCATCGCCTTCCAAATGGAATCTATAAGCCCATTCCTGATATTATCGATCGACATTCACTTCATGCGAGTGCAAATTTCTAGACACTCTAGTATTCAATCATCTTCCGCCTTCAGATCACGAAAGGCAGACAAGCCAATCTACATCCTCAGGTTTAAGAAGATTGAACAGGGGAAACTGTTGTACCCCAAAATTTTCCCTCTCATTTTACTCAAAACATACTTCTAGAGGTCCTTTATTGCTCAAGTTGACTAAGGATTGACCAGACAAATCCTCCTCCTAAGACAATGAGCCTCAAACTAGGGTTTCACTCCTCATTAAGATGTTTGAGTTCAAAGGGTCCTAAATGGTTTCCATTGCCCTAATATGTCTTCAAGATCATCTATTCTAAGTTTCATGCCTTGCACAAAAATTTTGCTCAGTCAACTGCTCAAATGCCTGAAAATCAACTGTACTAGGTCAAAAGTCAACTGTGGCCCAAATACAGCCAAACTTCAATATTTTTGGTCAACATCAACATTTTGAAGTAAAAACCATCATTTTATCAAGGGTTGATCATGATTCCTCAAGAAACGCTCCTAACTCATCAAAAGTAAAAAAATGGCAATTTAGGGTTTCTATAGGAAAAGTCAACCAAACTTTGACCAAGCATAACTTTCTCATACTTTATCATAAATTTTCAAACCAAGGCTCATTTTGAAGAGAATCCAATTCCTTACAACTTCTCTTCAACCTTCAAGGTCAAGAAATGCCTCAATCAAAAGATACAAGTTCCTACATTATAGGTCATTTCAAAAAGTCAACAAAAACACCTTTTGGATCAAAGCTCCTTACATGAACATGGAAGATCCAATTGATATGAAACAAAAAGGGTTGTTTAGAGGACATCCTAAGATTTCTAAAAAGTCCAAGAACACCTTCCTAGGGTTAAAACAGGGAGAGATATGCATTGCTAAAGTTGATCAATTTTTGGAAATGTGCATGAAGTCAATATTGATCAAAATGACTTTTTTTTCCAAATGGGCCCATGTTTTCTTGTTTGAAACTTGGTCCTAAGATGACCCATGATCCCTCATCTTATCCACCTATTATTTCATTATTTTTATTATTTATTTTGATTTTTTATTCATTTAAATCAAAATAAATCAATTTAAATAGTGGAATAATCAAATAAAATCAAAGATTTGATTTTGTGAGAACATTATGAGTCCATGAACAACTAGCAAATCAGGCAAATTCGTGCAAGGGATAATTGATTGGAAAATATCATGATTTGGTTTGTTTTAGAAACAAATCATACAAGGCAAAAGAATCAAATCTTTTTCAACAATTTGCAAAGATTGAATACAGTTTTGTTAACCTAATTGCTTCTATTATATATAGACAACATTTACAAAGCATAAAAACAAGGATTTGTCAAGAGAATTGGAAGAACAAAAACTCAAATTTTGGACAAAAAGAGGCAATCGGATTTCCTTCTACAAAATAGTGGAGGATCGTGGTTAGTTTTCAATGGCTTTCAACACCATTGAAGATTTAAGTAGGAAAAGTGAAGATGAATGCCGAACAACTATATATCTTTATGTATCTTTTCTTCTTCCCTTATCATCTTTTAATTATCTAATATTAATTAATTTTCCTATTGCACTATTGTAGTGATTTCATGCCATATAAGTTAGACTTTGATTATATATATTTAATATATAATCTTAGGTTTATGGTGTATCATTCTTGTTGAAGGATCATGAGTCCAATTATGTCTTGATGGAACATCTATGTAAAGAGTTTCGAAATAGATTTGTTTAAAGTTGCTTTGGTTTTCTTGTGGCTGTGATCGGTGGATCTGGAACTGACTGTTTAATGCTGGTTCGCGAAATGTCGCGGAAGCAAGAGACGCCACCGTCTTTTATTTTCTCCAAATGGAAAGGACAAAAGCACAGAAAAATTCCTTTAAAGAGATTGCTCTCGGTTCGGGAGGTAGGTTATAGAAAGGGAAGGTGTTAGCACCCTTTCTATCCATGGTTATCCATGGGCTCTTAGATACTTGCTCATTTGTGTTTTCAAAAATGGTTTGTTTGCTTTTCAATTGTGGGTTTTAAAAAGTTTCTTTGAAAATTCCAGTTCGACTCTTGTATCGGTCCTCAAGAGTGTTTGAAAAATTGCTTTCGAAAGCTTTTGAAAAGGTGTCGGTGTGAAAAGTATTTTTGGAATTTGTTTTGAAATTAGAGCAAGTATCTAGAGTCGTCTACCTACCCTAAGGAATTCGTCTGTGTAGATGTCCTTTAAAGTAGTGCCATCCTACCATTGAGAGGTAGGTAGCACCACCGTTGGAGGTGTTCGGGTCAATTCGAGGTTCGGGACATGGTGATCACCAGAGCAATGGGAAGACACCTTAGAAGCTACCCTCATGCCAGGTTCCCGGATCATGAGGACTTACTAAGACATCCTCTACTCGACGATCACCTTTCGAGGCAAGGCAACAGTGAGGCGTACCCTAGGGGTGGTGTGTGATTTGTGTGTCATGTTCAGTTATTTTGTCTTATTCATGTCAAGGTGATCTATGCGTTTGTTTTTATTTTATCATTCATTCTTGCATGCATTTATTAACAGTTAAAAAGATGTGGAAATTAAAAGTTCCTAAACTATTACAAAGGCGCGGGTCCACATCGCCAAATTTAATCCAGGACCCGATTTGACAGAAAATAAAGAAGTAAAGTGCGAGAAATATAAAATGTCCGAGTTACATGGCTTTGGGAGAATTACATAAATATTTAAAAGAAACGAAATAAAATGCGCGAATTGAAATAAGATTGGAAACGAGGGCGTTGGACCCTTTTGAAGTTAAATTGAAATTAAAAATTAATTAATTATTTATTGAAATAAAAGAAGTGTTTTTTAGGTTTTTTTGCATTTATGAAATAAGAAAATTAAAATTAAAATTAAAAGAAACCCTAATTCTAAGTTATTTTTAATTATTTGAGAAAAATGTTAAAGTTTAACTTAATTTACTAAAGAATTTATGTACATGTTTATTTACAAAATAAATTAGTAATTAATAATAATAATGATGATGAGAAAATTATTTATTAAAAAAAATGATGAAAAAGTTAAAAAAAACCTAATTTCTACATATTTAATTTATTAAGAAAAATATTAAAGTTTTGAAACCTAAATTAATCTAATTAATTGTTTAAAGTTTATTTACAAAAATAATAATAGTAAAATTAATATTAATAAAATAAACATTTTTTTGATTTTTCTGTATTTTATATTTATTATGAAAATTATTTTATGGAATTAAAAGAAAACAATTAAAAAAACAATTAAAAGAATAAAAAGGAAAAACAAATAAAAATTAAAAATTGAGCAAACCATAGGGGGTGTCTGGCCCAAGGGGAGGTTTTTTGAAGTATTGACTCCTGAGTACCGTGGTCTGCATTCTTTGGCCATTGGATTGAGTTTCATGCATAAGTTGTTCTACTTTGGCCATTTGGCTTTTGGCCATTTGTGTTCTGGCTTCAACGTTCCCTTAATGTCTGGCTTAATGTCTGCCTCGCCATGTATTTGACTTTTGGCTTTTGGCCTTTTGGCTTTTGACTTTTGGTCATTTGGCTTTTGGCCTTAATGAACCTGCATGGGATCCTGTCTAAACCTGTAGTGTTGAATCTCATGAAAAACATTAAATAAAATCATAAAATGCAAATAAAGCCAATATATGAAGAAATTTAATGTTTAGGCACAATATGACATGTATGAATGATTATACCCTTTTGATCATGGAGATCAAATCAACCTTACCCTTACTGGAAAAGTAGTGACATGAATGATTTTATGCCCTTTGGATCATGGAGATCAAGCCAGCCTTACCCTTACTGAAGAAGTAATAAGATGTTGGTTTGTAACTGAGATGGCTTGTTAGTGAGAGAGGGATTTGTAATAAGGATTTCAAGGTTTTAGGGTTCTTGAAAGAGTTTGATATTCTAACAGTGTTGTGGCAAGGTTTTTTTTTCTCTTTTTCTCTCCTCTTTTTCTTTCTTCCTTTCTCCTTCTTTTTTCTCTCCCTTTCTCCTTTTTTGTGTGACAAGAAGGTGATTATATAGTGGAAATTAGGGTAAAGAAAATGGGCTTTGAATGTGCAATTGGGCCTCCAATATTCACTTGAATTCGTCACTTTCCAGGCTAAATCGCAGGGACTTAAGTGCATTTTTTGAAGTTGAAATGTGAAAACAAAATGTAGCCGACATCGAGAACTAACTCCTGTCCGAAAATCGACTCAATCGGATAAACGGTGAATTAGTTATGAATTTTTGAAGTTTCAGCTCAGACAAACTTATTTTGGGCTCCAGTGTCGGCTCTGACACGTTCTTCAATAAAAAACTGGTATTGATCGGTGCATAATTTGGTCTCGACTTTTGAAGCAAAGTTGTAGATCTATGAGTCAGTGACCTTGTGTAAAAATATGAGTCCAATCCGATAAAAATTGACCGAGTTATGAATTTTCGAAGTTTCGGCTCAGATGAAATAATATTCAGCATTCAGGATTTTCAGCGTGTCACGCACTCTGAGCAAAAAACGAAGGCCTTTTGAATACCGTTTGAACTCGATACCTTCTGTGAAAATGTAGCCAACTCAATTTGTGAAATTTTGGCGCCAGAACCAGCTCGATACGATGAAAATCGACCAAGTTATGATTTTTTGAACATGACGCAAATAAACTTCTGTCACAAATTTTCTGCACGAAAATACCTGATAAATCCACATTTTTGAAGACCTTCTGATCGAAATTGGCTTCCAGCCGTGAGAGATGAAAACGTAGATAATGTCAAGACGGAATTTTGGCCACCAGAACGGGTTCAAAACGAGTCACGATCTTCAAGTTATGAATTTTTTAGCGCGTAGAAACTGCACTTTCAGCACACTTTTTCACTATATCTCTTCAAGAAAACTCACACATTCGGATACCTTCTTTAAAGAATTGACTCTTGAGCCGAACCTGAATTTGAGAATACGTTATCAGAGATATCTTGGCGAAAGAATACCTGAATATGACGCGCCAGGTTGGACTTGTGAATTTTTCTTTGAAATGTTTTTTTTAGAAATATGGGAGGGCAAATTTTGGGGTACAACAGTTGCCCCTGTTCAATCTTCTTAGACCTGAGGATGCATATTGGCGGACGTGCCTTTCGTAATCCGAGGGTAGAAGATGATTGAACACTAGAGTGCCCAGAAATTTGCGCTCACATAGTAGCAGTGGTGATGGGAATGGGCTTATAGATGCCATTTAGAGGTTGCTGGATGGGATGATGGGCTTATAGATGCCATCTGGGTGTTGATTGCGTAAAAAGATTCCTTAGCGAGAACCTGTGTACCTGCAAAAATAGAAAAATGAGTACCTGACACGTTGCAGGAGTTGGTTTTCAGATGCTTGGTATAGATGTGTCCTGACTGGTTACAGGAGCTGAGTCTAGAGCTTCACAAGATGATGAATGAACCAGGGGTGGTTGCTACCTTAGCATGAATGGTAAGAGAACCTTGGGTGATTTTAACTTCAACAACGCTCGTTGAGAAAAATCTTAGCGGGAATTACCATCTTTGCAGTATCGGGAAGAGAACCATAGGCAATTGTAATCTGAAAGGGAATCACCTCACTCACCGTCGGAGAGGGAACTATAGGAAATTATAATCTGAAAGGGAATCACCTCACTCACTGTCGGAGAGGGAACTATAGGAAATTATCACCTCACTCACCGTCGGAGAGGGAAACATCTGAAAAGGACTTACCACCTCACACTCACCGTCGGAGAGGGAACCATAGGAGACTATCACCTCACTCACCGTCGGAGAGGAAACATCTGAAAAGGACTTACCACCTCACTCACCGTCGGAGAGGGAACCATGGGAGACTATCACCTCACTCACCGCCGGAGAGGGAAACATCTGAAAAGGAATTACCACCTCACTCACCGTTGGAGAGGGGACCATAGGAGACTATCACCTCACACTCACCGTCGGAGAGGGAAACATCTGAAAAGGAATTACCACCTCACTCACCGTTGGAGAGGGGACCATAGGAGACTATCACCTCACACTCACCGTCGGAGAGGGAAACATCTGAAAAGGACTTACCACCTCACTCACCGTTGGAGAGGGGACCATAGGAGACTATCACCTCACACTCACCGTCGGAGAGGGAAACATCTGAAAAGGACTTACCACCTCACTCACCGTCGGAGAGGGAACCATAGGAGACTATCACCTCACACTCACCGTCGGAGAGGGAAACATCTGAAAAGGACTTACCACCTCACTCACCGTCGGAGAGGGAACCATAGAAAAAGGAATTATCACCTCACTCACCGTCGGAGAGGGAACCATCTGAAAAGGAATTATCACCTCACTCACCGTCGGAGAGGGAACCATAGAAAAAGGAATGATCGCCTCACTCACCGTCGGAGAGGGAACCGTTTGAAAAGGAATGATCGCCTCACTCACCGTCGGAGAGGGAACCGTTTGAAAAGGAATGATCGCCTCACTCACCGTCGGAGAGGGAACCGTTTGAAAAGGAATGATCGCCTCACTCACCGTTGGAGAGGGAACCATCTGGGATAACTTCTATGAGTCTTCATCAGAAAAATTTGTTGGGAGTCGATTTAGCTGGACTAGAGAAGGCCTTGAAATATGTTTGAGAATTTTAACTGTATCTTTCCTGAAAGGTAAAGGTCAGTCATATGCAATGCATGATATGGATCAAGTAATGATGTTCTCAACATAAATGAGATTTGTATGACATAATGCGTCTATGCATGCTATAATGATGTATGTAATGTTTTATGAATGTATGTTTTCGTCTAGGGAAGTAAACTCTTTGACGGGTGCCGGGAAGTCATATCCTGGGCTGATGTTGAGGAATAGATTTTGCTTCCGCTGGGGGATGATAACCGCAAGAATACCGGTAGAAGATGACTCCGTCGCGGAATAAACTTGGCAAATGGAAGATTTTGCGGGGAGAAAAGATACTCTAGCGGCCATGCTGGGAAGCAATACTCTGTGGGGAGAGGGATACTTTGCTGAGTATTGATGTTAATTTGCTGGGGGATACCCTTGCTGTATTGGGAGTATTGATAGACTTCGCTGGGGATAGGAAGACTTTGTCGACGACGCTCTTTCCGTGGCTTTTGGCTGAGGATAACCCAGTTATATCCTGTTAAGGAAATAACTCTTTAAATCAAGCCGGACGACGCGTTCGGGCTCTGCGAGGGAATAAGCTTCCAGAATCTACTGGGGATAAGCTTGCTGCTTGGGGAGATGGATTCCAATTTTCCTGGGGAAACTAGATTGGACTCTTCTGGGGAAGTTTTGATATGCTGGGGAAGCGATTTCTTTGAATATTGGTATACCGCCGGGAAACAATCTTTAGACCAAGACTGCAGGGGATGCTTGTTAAGAATGCATGTACTGCTGGGGAATATTGAGATCTGCTGGAGGATACCCAACCTCCTTAAGTTTGATACTAGCTTTGCTTGAGGAGAGTGTACTGACTTGCTGGCTCACTCTGGGGAATTAGGATATCTGGTTATGTTCTTCAGCTGAACTCACCTTGGTACTTTGGCGGACAGAACAATTAGATTGCTCTTAGACGACTCTTTATTGCCCCTGTTTCTGAAGTGGGAGAGGAAGACCTGCGAGGTGCTGATAGTTGTTGATAGGAAAACCTTCTTCCGGTAGACAGGTGACAAGATGACAGGACATAGTCGTATGCTTTGATCCCTAACTTTTGCCTGGACCGCCCTTTTGGGTTTTCAGTCCACCGGGATACCCATTTTTGCCCAAGCCGCCTTTTCAGGTTTTCGACTTGCCGGGTGTACAGATTTTTTTCATTTCATCCCTTCATTTTGCCCGAACCCTTTTGGTTCGTCGGGAAGCCCTAATTTTTGCCTAGGCATGTCAGCCTAGCGGGTCTTTGATTATGCGCAGTATCTTTTCGACTATGTCCATGCTCTCAGAATGCAGGGAGTTGCCCCTGTTAGAAGTGTTTTGTCGTACCACCAGAAGGTGTTTGATCAGGCAAGATTCGTTGTTGAAATGCCCCAGGTGGCTCATGTGGAGATTTGCCCCAGGCTATTTGACTTTGAGAGATTCTCCGAATCTTGATTGGACTGCCCCAGATAATGGACCATGGTCATGTATGCCCCTTGATTGGAGGTACTTTTGTTCATTAGGTATTCATCGTGCGAATTTCCCTGCTGTTCAAACAAAAAGTCATATGCAAACAAAGTTATGTTAAAAATGCAAAGCCTATGTCTGTCTTGAAGATTTTGAAAATGCACTCTCTTTCATAAAACAAGTGAATGTTTGTAAAACGTGATGTCAACTCCGTATTTACCGTAGGCCTTCAGGAGTCAGGATACCTTTCGTGACAGTATGCTTTCGAGCTAACCCATGCTTCAGCTAGGACTTTTGAGGGTTATAACGTGGCCTGGTTCACGGTTTAAGAAACAAAGGATAAAGGCTCAAATTTTATTTGTACCCACCCGCTCTTCGTGATGTTCTCCAAACCTAAACTCAGTTGATCATACGTTAGACCTTGTTTGAGTCTTTGCTCTGATGTTCCAATAATGGTTCAAATGTTGATGATTTCTTTTGAATAGGCAGTCATTTTTGTTTTTGTTGAGGATTTGTAGGACCTCTTTCTTTTTTGATTTCGTTATCCCTTTCTTTTTTTTGCCTGAACTGTTTCCTTTTACAGTCAGCGGGATGCCCCAGTTTCGTAAGTTCCTTTTATAGATTTTGACTTAATGGGTTTTTTATTTTGAGATAATGACTGCCTTTCTTTATTGATTATTCGGAACCATTACTGTCTTTCTTCGTTTTGTAAGGACCTCTTTGGTGCCATTCGTTATGCACTTGGATCAACTGAGAGACTACCCTGCCCCCAGGTTATGATTAAGGGTTTTAAATTTTGAAATAAAAAACTCCTACTTCTTTGGCTCAGAGGGGTTGACGAGGGATTATCATCCTTATAACTCCAGTGTTTAGGGATTGAAACAATGCTTGTACCTCATCAGCGGGGTCTGTTCAAAAGTATACTGTAGATTGTTGTATCATTTTCGTCATCCTCCCTCAAGAGGCTTAGAATTATTGAGAGTTGACATCAGAAAAATATGAAAGTAATTTGCATATAGTGAATACGAATATATTGTTTCAGAACAGACATATGCGATGCATTAATGAAATAACAATGTTTAACATGAGTAAATGTTTGAACAAAAGAAAATTGCAACTTGAACATTCGAATGAACAAAAATTTCTCAATCCTAGCCATGATTTGGCAAGGGAGCAGTGATTATGTTCGGAGTCTCAGGTACTTCAAACTGAATCTCTCCGGCGTCGATCATGTCTTGAATCTTGTTTTTGAGAGGCCAGCAGTTGTCCGTAGTATACCCCGGGCTATCAGAATGGTATGCGCACCTATCGTTGGGATGATAGTTAGGAGCAGAAGTGTTTGGATTCCGGAGAGGAGCCCTTAAGGTGATCAGCCATGCCTTCAACATTTGTTGTAGTGCTTGATCCAGCGACATGTTGATCTTGGTGAACTGCCTTTTAGGCTTGTCTAGTTTGCTCTGATCAGCCCGTTATTCTGGGCGAGGTCGTTGTCGGACCTGTGAAGTAATAGCAGCTTGGAGAAGCCCAAACCTTTGACTTCTTGGAAGTTGATTAATGACTGGGTCCCTGACTTGGGTTGGTTGCTTCATGTCTTGATGAAGATGACTGATCATGGCCCTCAGCCCTCCTTGCTCCTGAGCTAAACCTTGAGTGGGTGCCCTTTGCCCCAGCATCTGGGTTTTCAGTGTGTCTACCTCAGCTTGTAGACGTTTCAGCTGTTCGTCCTTGTCATCTTCAGGACTCTTTCTGATCAGATTCCCCATGAGGAGTGTCCTCAACTCTTCCTGCCCCTTGGATAGGCTTAGGAAGATCTCTTTAAACTGAGTCTCTTGAGTGTGAAGGTCCTGGTTATCTTGTTGGGAAGCCATGGCTGAAATAAACAGCGAGAAAGGTAAGTGACCTGCAACAAGGATACCTGTTATGCAATGATGAGTATGACATGCATGTAATGTTTTCAAGGACCTCGCAGGGCAAACAAGAAAATTTGTTAGCATTTGGATCCGGTAGCTTGATTGAAAGAAACTTCATATTTGTTGAGAGTCTTTCTTCCAAGGGTCAAAGGCTCACCATATCAAGTGGGTCATAGCCCCCGACAACTTTGTCTAGAGGAAAATAAATCCTCTTTGCCCCTTGTTGGGATAGTTGATTCACCATGACCTGCATCACAAGCTCTTGAGATCCTTGAAATGGATTAGTTTTTTATGCAGGATGTATGCAATGGTATGATGTTATGCTATGCATGGGGTAATGTAGGTAAACCCTGTTACGAGTCCCAATTAAGGACTGCAAACCAAAACCTGCAAGAAACTCAAGTAAAACCTGTCATGAGTCCCAATTAAGGACCAAATAAAACCTGCAAAACACTCAGTAAACCCTGTTATGAGTCCCAGTTAAGGACTATAAACAAAACCTGCAAGTAGTTCATGTGTCAGATAACAAGCATGTGAATAGTCAAGTACAAAGGCACACAAGTCACACAAGAGAAGCCCTTAGAGTTTAGGCCAGCATGGGGTCGGGGTAGTACCCTCTTGAAGTTGGTGGGCTCAACCTGTCCTATTAAAGGTAACCGGGTTCTAAGGGTCCCAATATCACGGGATTGCTTTCATTGTTCATCGTTTCGATTTAGCCACTGAACTGGCGACCTAAATATTCCAGGAAAGCAACCCTCAATTGAGTGTAGTATCGAGTATCAACCAACCTCGGACTGCACCAAAGTCAGTTATCTCACTACCCTAAAGAGGCCAAGATAGTTCAATTAAGGTTCCTAAGGTCTGTTGATGCTTCACGACACCACGCGGAGGCCCCGTACTCTCCTTGACTGAACTCAAGGGTTACCGGTACACACCAAAGTGCCACATCAACGTAGCAGACTGCTTCAACCGTGTCGGTATACCCCGCACAGTTCCCTCACAGTCTTGTTGCTACTTTCTAAGAAGGTATCCCTAGATCCAGGTTAGGATCTATAAAACTCCCAAGACAGTCCCACAATTTAAAGCACACAAGTCAAAGCAATTGAAAACACAGTGATCTTAGTCCTAAGGTACACCTCACTTTAAGTTAAGTCCCCAGCAGAGTTGCCAGTTCTGTGATCGGTGGATCTGGAACTGACTGTTTAATGCTGGTTCGCGAAATGTCGCAGAAGCAAGAGTCGCCACCGTCTTTTATTTTCTCCAAATGGAAAGGACAAAAGCACAGAAAAATTCCTTTAAAGAGATTGCTCTCGGTTCGGGAGGTAGGTTATAGAAAGGGAAGGTGTTAGCACCCTTTCTATCCATGGTTATCCATGGGCTCTTAGATACTTGCTCATTTGTGTTTTCAAAAATGGTTTGTTTGCTTTTCAACTGTGGGTTTTAAAAAGTTTCTTTGAAAATCCCAGTTCGACTCTTGTATCGGTCCTCAAGAGTGTTTGAAAAATTGCTTTCGAAAGCTTTTGAAAAGGTGTCGGTGTGAAAAGTATTTTTGGAATTTGTTTTGAAATTAGAGCAAGTATCTAGAGTTGTCTACCTACCCTAAGGAATTCGTCTGTGTAGATGTCCTTTAAAGTAGTGCCATCCTACCATTGAGAGGTAGGTAGCACCACCGTTGGAGGTGTTCGGGTCAATTCGAGGTTCGGGACATGGTGATCACCAGAGCAATGGGAAGACACCTTAGAAGCTACCCTCATGCCAGGTTCCCGGATCATGAGGACTTACTAAGACATCCTCTACTCGACGATCACCTTTCGAGGCAAGGCAACAGTGAGGCGTACCCTAGGGGTGGTGTGTGATTTGTGTGTCATGTTCAGTTATTTTGTCTTATTCATGTCAAGGTGATCTATGCGTTTGTTTTTATTTTATCATTCATTCTTGCATGCATTTATTAACAGTTAAAAAGATGCGGAAATTAAAAGTTCCTAAACTATTACAAAGGCGCGGGTCCACATCGCCAAATTTAATCCAGGACCCGATTTGACAGAAAATAAAGAAGTAAAGTGCGAGAAATATAAAATGTCCGAGTTACATGGCTTTGGGAGAATTACATAAATATTTAAAAGAAACGAAATAAAATGCGCGAATTGAAATAAGATTGGAAACGAGGGCGTTGGACCCTTTTGAAGTTAAATTGAAATTAAAAATTAATTAATTATTTATTGAAATAAAAGAAGTGTTTTTTAGGTTTTTTTGCATTTATGAAATAAGAAAATTAAAATTAAAATTAAAAGAAACCCTAATTCTAAGTTATTTTTAATTATTTGAGAAAAATGTTAAAGTTTAACTTAATTTACTAAAGAATTTATGTACATGTTTATTTACAAAATAAATTAGTAATTAATAATAATAATGATGATGAGAAAATTATTTATTAAAAAAAATGATGAAAAAGTTAAAAAAAACCTAATTTCTACATATTTAATTTATTAAGAAAAATATTAAAGTTTTGAAACCTAAATTAATCTAATTAATTGTTTAAAGTTTATTTACAAAAATAATAATAGTAAAATTAATATTAATAAAATAAACATTTTTTTGATTTTTCTGTATTTTATATTTATTATGAAAATTATTTTATGGAATTAAAAGAAAACAATTAAAAAAACAATTAAAAGAATAAAAAGGAAAAACAAATAAAAATTAAAAATTGAGCAAACCATAGGGGGTGTCTGGCCCAAGGGGAGGTTTTTTGAAGTATTGACTCCTGAGTACCGTGGTCTGCATTCTTTGGCCATTGGATTGAGTTTCATGCATAAGTTGTTCTACTTTGGCCATTTGGCTTTTGGCCATTTGTGTTCTGGCTTCAACGTTCCCTTAATGTCTGGCTTAATGTCTGCCTCGCCATGTATTTGACTTTTGGCTTTTGGCCTTTTGGCTTTTGACTTTTGGCCATTTGGCTTTTGGCCTTAATGAACCTGCATGGGATCCTGTCTAAACCTGTAGTGTTGAATCTCATGAAAAACATTAAATAAAATCATAAAATGCAAATAAAGCCAATATATGAAGAAATTTAATGTTTAGGCACAATATGACATGTATGAATGATTATACCCTTTTGATCATGGAGATCAAATCAACCTTACCCTTACTGGAAAAGTAGTGACATGAATGATTTTATGCCCTTTGGATCATGGAGATCAAGCCAGCCTTACCCTTACTGAAGAAGTAATAAGATGTTGGTTTGTAACTGAGATGGCTTGTTAGTGAGAGAGGGATTTGTAATAAGTATTTCAAGGTTTTAGGGTTCTTGAAAGAGTTTGATATTCTAACAGTGTTGTGGCAAGGTTTTTTTTTCTCTTTTTCTCTCCTCTTTTTCTTTCTTCCTTTCTCCTTCTTTTTTCTCTCCCTTTCTCCTTCTTTTTTATCTCCCTTTCTCCTTTTTTGTGTGACAAGAAGGTGATTATATAGTGGAAATTAGGGTAAAGAAAATGGGCTTTGAATGTGCAATTGGGCCTCCAATATTCACTTGAATTCGTCACTTTCCAGGCTAAATCGCAGGGACTTAAGTGCATTTTTTGAAGTTGAAATGTGAAAACAAAATGTAGCCGACATCGAGAACTAACTCCTGTCCGAAAATCGACTCAATCTGATAAACGGTGAATTAGTTATGAATTTTTGAAGTTTCAGCTCAGACAAACTTATTTTGGGCTCCAGTGTCGGCTCTGACACGTTCTTCAATAAAAAACTGGTATTGATCGGTGCATAATTTGGTCTCGACTTTTGAAGCAAAGTTGTAGATCTATGAGTCAGTGACCTTGTGTAAAAATATGAGTCCAATCCGATAAAAATTGACCGAGTTATGAATTTTCGAAGTTTCGGCTCAGATGAAATAATATTCAGCATTCAGGATTTTCAGCGTGTCACGCACTCTGAGCAAAAAACGAAGGCCTTTTGAATACCGTTTGAACTCGATACCTTCTGTGAAAATGTAGCCAACTCAATTTGTGAAATTTTGGCGCCAGAATCAGCTCGATACGATGAAAATCGACCAAGTTATGATTTTTTGAACATGACGCAAATAAACTTCTGTCACAAATTTTCTGCACGAAAATACCTGATAAATCCACATTTTTGAAGACCTTCTGATCGAAATTGGCTTCCAGCCGTGAGAGATGAAAACGTAGATAATGTCAAGACGGAATTTTGGCCACCAGAACGGGTTCAAAACGAGTCACGATCTTCAAGTTATGAATTTTTTAGCGCGTAGAAACTGCACTTTCAGCACACTTTTTCACTATATCTCTTCAAGAAAACTCACACATTCGGATACCTTCTTTAAAGAATTGACTCTTGAGCCGAACCTGAATTTGAGAATACGTTATCAGAGATATCTTGGCGAAAGAATACCTGAATATGACGCGCCAGGTTGGACTTGTGAATTTTTCTTTGAAATGTTTTTTGAGAAATATGGGAGGGCAAATTTTGGGGTACAACAGTGGCTGACTTTCATTTGAAGCAATCAAGTGCTTAATAAACATCATGTATTATTACATTTTGTTTAATTCATTGATATGCTTCAAATCTCTCTTATTTATGTGTTTTTCTTTTGCGCTTCTTAAAATCTCTGATTTCGCATGTGAGACCAGAAATGATTTCCAAATTATCTTAAAGGGAAAAGGGAATATTAAACTCCCCCTTATAGACCTCTTGTATCCATATTATCACCCACTAATTGTTATTAGAGTGAGGCTTTTGATCAAAGTCTTGTGACTCCCAAAGTTGAGGATATGATTCTTTTAATCTAAGTCGAGCTTTTCTAATCGGGAAGCTTATGCAATTCAATAAATTTCAATGAAACTACATTGATTTACTAATATTTGATTATTAATTGCAATGCATTATATAAATTAATTTAAAGTAAAACCTTAGTAGTAAATTCTTCAAACATTAATTGTATTTATGATATTCTCTAAGTTTTGATTCATCCAGGATTAAACTGGCAACATTTTGAGGTATGTGTAACATATATTTGACATCATATCTTAAAGGTTGTTCCGAATTGATTCTAAGTGTAGATGGACATACATTCACACTACAATATGTTATAATTTTTATGAGAAAAGAAGGAAACAAAAGCATCTTCCAAGTGACTTATTATTCTAGGGTTATTGTAAAAAGAAGGTGAAGGCAATTTTATGGTTATTGGCAATGATTCTCTGAAGTTTCAATAATTACGAAAAGATTCAAGTATAAATGTATGCTCTTTGAAGTGTCATTAATCGTCAAAGAGTTGAATTAGCTATTCAGAATTAACAAGTTAAGTCAATTAGTGATAATCAAATTATTGTCGTTCTAAGTTCATTTGAACCCTTATGAAGGAGAGTCTGATAATATTCTTCATACATGCAAAAGGAATTCTATCCAATTAGTATATGATTGTTTGTATTTTAAAGAATATAATATTTTTGTTGTTGATTACTAACCGTTCTTGTGTGCAACAAGTTTAGCCTAGACCGTCTAAATTAGTATGATCATTCCAACCCTCCTTTATTTCTTTTGTGTGTGCATGGTTGTATTTATTCAAATTTCCTAAATGTATTGTGTGATTAATACATGTATGTGTATGTGATGTACTTATACATTACATTCCTTAATCATTAAATCATTAAATGTGTCAATTTTAAATATTATTTTATACATTCATTGAGTTCATGTGCATTATTCATGCACCATTTTTCAATTTTGTGCATTAAAATTGTTCTTACATTCATATCAATGCATCTTGAAATAGAAATCACGGTAAGCATTTGAATTAAAATTTCTCAAGTTCTTTTCATTCATACATGACATTAGAACCTATTTTTCATTTGCGTTAAATATGCTTTCCATCATTGAAAATGAATTTGATTTGAAAAACCCCATTTTATCAAGTCTTTTTCAAAATTGGAACTCATGATTTGAATAAGAACTTTTTGCTTAGACATTTGATTGAATCAAATTCCTGAAACCTGAACCCATTTGGGGCTGCTCGATATTATTCAGATCAAATATTGCACTTGATTCGAATCAAAGTGCTTTTTCTTTTAAAAAATGAAACATGTGATTCAAATAAATTTTTATACATGATACAAATCACATTTGAAGGGTCACGCCTATTTTGAAAGTTCATTCAGTTTTATTTTCATTTTATTAAATATTTCTATTTCAAGCATACAAAACCCTGTTGAGCGAAAATCACTACATCATCACCAAACCTTCATATCATCATCTCATCTTCACCAATCATCATCCTCGTCACTTTATTACCCAAACCAAAAATTATATCAACATCATCAATGACATCTTATAACCCTCAGAGATATTCTTTGACAAGCAACAGGGCAAGAGATCCATGGAATCATCTCTCCCTCCAGTTCCTATGAAATCAAGGACCAAAGTTCAAGTAAGCAAAGCAACACCTGATGCAAGGATCAATAATAAATCTTCTAAGACTCAAACAACTGAAGCTTTGTGTCATAAGGTAAGACATATTTTTCCTGGGGATAATTTACAAATTTATCAAGAACAATTTCTAAACAAACCGGTTAATTCAGAGTATTACGTTGATGCCTCTACTAAAGTTGAACTGAAAGAAAATTTTTGAAACCTTTTTCTTTTCATCATCTGTTGATATTTATTGGTCTGAACAAGAAGTATAATCCTGATTATGTCAAGTTTGTTTTTTATAGTTTGGTGCAAACTCCTAGTGGCATTGAAAGTAGGTTTAAGGACAGAGTTATTAGGTTTAATTACATGGATTTTACTAAGTATCTTGGTTTGACAGATTCTTGTTCGAATATGTATGTCTCAAGATCATTTTAATATGAAAGTGTTTCATTTGTTATATCCATCTCAAAGTATGTCTTTAAAAGTCCTGCCATGTAAAACTTTGGCATCAGTTAAGTCAAGTTAAATATGCACCTATTACACTGGATTATTGTTAAAATACTCTATAGGAAACCAAATAATTGGGGCAGAGCTGATGATAACGATCTCTACTTGATGTGGGCTCTAAATACTAATAGTGGCCTTAATTTGGTGAAGTTCATTGTCGACCGAATGATTCATTGCAGGGATAACACGAAGAGATCTTTGTTATTCTCTTCTTTGTGCAAATGGTCCTTGAGGTCAATGGGAATGTTTCCAAAGAAGAATATTTGACTGAGGCTCCAAAAATTATTGATTATGGTGGTGTTTCTAAAATGAGGTATTACAGGGATTCAGAGGGTGACTACTAATACCTTGAGAGATCTGACCGAGAAGTTTATGATGACAAGGTTGGGGAACCGATTAAGGATCCTTCTGATGAACCTACTAGATCCTCTTCTGGTTTGCTGAGTGACGATTTGAAATCCTATCTTGAGGAGTTGGTTGGAATGCTCTTAGCTCACAACCAGATAAGAGAAGAGCGGATCATGGAACGTGTTGACTTTGTGGCTAGGTAAAGTGAAGAAAGTCGGGTAAAGTTGAAGAGTGATTTGAAGGCTCGGTTGAAGGCTGAGATTTAAGCTTATGAAGCTTGAATGACTACTGAAGTGGGGTATGTTAGAGTTATTGTTAACCACCTGGGTAGAATTAATGTTAACCTTGATATTGACCCTTTTGATCTTATATTGACCCCATTATTCCCGTTCCATATGACACTACTACCGCCGCTGATGTACCACCTTCTGATAATAAAGCTAACATTTTGTGATTTTTCTTTTTCTTTTCATGCATATCATAAATTAACATTAGCATTATCTGGATATTCATGTCATTTTGGTTGACTAGTTAACTGTCTATTTTGTTATCTTTGACTATATTTTGGATTATGTATCGTGTGACAAATCCTTTAGTCCCGTATGTATGATATCTCTGTGATTCTCTATATGTTATCTGTTTCTTGGTATCTTTCTTAAATTGTGTATTTGTGATAGTTAGTTTCATTATGTGGTTTATTTGGTGCTTGTTTAGTTCACTAAGTATGACATTTTATTTTTGGCTTTTATTCTATCTTGGATCCAGCTGGTTGCATGTTATTTTTGTCTATCTTTTATCTCTTTTTGGTATTTGTCTAAGGAGAGAATGAGTCGAGATATTATCAATATTCACGTGCATTAAGTTTTTAATGAAGGGGAGATTTACAACTTTTACAATTCAAGCAAATAAATGTACACTAGTTCATCGAGTTCATTTCATCCATCAAAATCCAAATAATGCCTTGAATAATTGATCAACAATAATATCTCAAATTTTCCAAACATAAAAAAGAGGGAGACTGAAAGTGTAGTCACAGTATCGTATGGTGTCGCTTATTTGTTTAGATGTTTTTGTCAATTTGATATAGTTGTTTTAGTACTTGCGCATTTGTAATTTGGCCCCGTTTATTTTGGCTTTTATTAAAAATGATTTTTATAGTGTAACATAATTTTGTGTAACAAAATTTATAAAGAAACTTTCTATAAAAGCTTAAAATGAATATTTGGTTTGAATAGTTATTCTTAAAATATTATTTTAGATATTTCATTATTTTATCAAAAAAATTTTTGAATATCAAAGAATCACTTAACTTTGAAGCTATTTCAAATAGCTTTTCATAAAATTCATTTTTAAAATATAACTTTTTGGAAAAAAATTGTGATTTCGCAATATTTAGAAGTTCAATAATGTATGTTTATATTATGGAATGCCAAAATTAGTCTTTCAACTTTAAAAAATGATTATAAGAAAACATGTAATATTTAGAAATTTTTTTTATAAAATCCATTTTTGAAAATACAAAGAAAAAAATTCAATTTTTTAAAGCTAAAACAAACAGGCCCTTGATTCTATAACCGGGTGCTTGTACTCTATTCATTTTTCATTCGTATTGTAATGTATTCGGCCTTTTATGTTGTTGTATCACTAAGAATCCTCCTTACTCATTTAATAAAAGTGTTTAATCCTTGATATTATTTCTTTTTTAAGTCTATCTAGTTGCTACTTTGTTGTTTCATTAGGCATTGTAATACCCCAAATTTGTCTTATCCTTTCACTTTTATCTGGCTTATGCATTTTTCGCTTCTCATTCCATGTACATAACCTTCGTTAGGTCATCTAACACATCATGCATCATTAGTCAATAATTTGGCATGGGATCAAGGATTTCGAGGAATTAGGGTTGTTGTATGGCTTTAAGACTCCCATCTTAGCACAAGCTTGTTTTGGTTGATTTCTCCATCAATCATTTGTTTGAAGCTAGGATTTTATTTCTTGGACTTCTTTATCATCAAACCACAGAGGTATTCTTTCTTCTCAACATCAAGTTGCAAGTCTTCTTTCTTCAAGGCTTAAGAATTAAGGTTTTCGTCTATTATGCTTCAATTGTGGATCATTGGATTAGGATTTGATCTTATGGTCATATTGAGCCTCTTTCCTTCAACATTGTGGACTTGTTTTGGATGATGCAATTTTTGGTTCTCATCAAGTACTTATTACTTCAATTGCAAGTTAACTTGGATTACTGAGAGAAATGATTATTGACTTGGACTCGTTGAAACTTCTAATCGTGCTTGGAGTTAATATCGATTCAAGGTCTTATTAATTTCATGACTTTATTAATGGTTGATTCAAGATAGGGTCGGGAGATTCGTTCATATGGCTTCAAGGAAGAAATCAGTATCGTATTTCCAAATAAACAACTTAGTGCATCACTTTGAATATTTTACTCGCGCACTAGGCATCATTCAAGAGGGAGTCACATTCAGAACTTAAAGCGTGCAAAAAATGGAGGAAATGGTAAAAGGACTTTATTTTTTAAATGTACAAGTCAACATACAAAATAAAAAAGCCAAGACATATTAGGGAATACATTACAAGGAGCAAAACGAGAAAGATACAAGGGAAGTACAATTCCTTTACATAGTTGACCATTGGCCCTAATTTGGATCTGAACTCCTAAACCTATCATACTCCAAACCATTCATTTCCAACTTCATTTCCAGTTCTCCTTAAGGGTGCTTCTGGATCACTTCAAATTCTTTCTTTCATGGATAAATAAGTTATGGCTTCATCATTATTCCAAGACAACCTCCTTTGATCTTGCCAACATAAGTCTTCAAAATCCAAACCTGTTTCAAAACCAGACCTGCACAGAAATATAGCATAACAAAAATCCAGCTCATTCGACAACAGAGAAAACAAAAACCCCAAACTTCCCTCTAATCATTCTAACCACCTTCTAATTGTAAAACTTCTAGCAGCAAAACAACTAACAATCAACTAATCCACTGGTAGTTTCTAAACACCTCATAACAACCTTTAACATAATCCAAAAAATATAACTAACCCTAACCGAATAACAGATCCAAAACTGTAACAAGAATTTTCCAGCTCAGTATAACTATCCTAAAAGAGAAATAACAAAAAAAACAGCTTAATAGAATTTCTACTGAACATAATTTCAAAACAGAATTCTAATGTCAAAAACCAATTTCCAAAGAACCTCATAACATACTTAACAAAATTCCCACTAACCAACCTAACAACCCTTAACTGTTTTCCTAACCTCCAACTACCAGATAACTCCCTAACTGTTTTTCTAACCTGCAAATAACTTCTAACTACTTCTAACAGAAGGTATAACAGAATAACAGAAAAGGATGGAGAGAGAATTCTCAACAGAATTCAGAAGAGAAGAAAAAGGAATTCACGAGTCATTTTTTACAATATACAGAAATTCACACCTGAAGGAAAATCAGAGAAAGACATCTTTCAATCCTCTCTCCATATCTGTTTTTGAAAATTCTTCAATCTTCAACCTACTGTAACCGAATCTTCAAGCTTCTTCATAAACCCTTCAATCTTGATTCCCCTCTTAAACCCTTCAATCTTCATCTTTCCTGGCATCTTCAGCATCACATCAAGTTCGTAACGACACTCAACGTAACCGCTGATTCTTGTCACCTTCATCATCAATGTAAAGCAGAAAACACGCAAATGAAAAGGAGGTGAATCACTGAACAAAAAAGGTCAAGGAAAAACAATAAATATAGAGGAACTCACCTTCATCTATATTCGATCTTCATCAGTTCTTCTCAGTGCAACGACAACTTCACATTCTGAAGAATCACAGAACTCTGCAAAAATTACCTCTTCGTCTTCCCTACAATGAGCCTTCATTGCCGCGTCAATCAGCTGCATTGCAAGAGACGTCATCTCCATCCTCAACAACTTCCATCATCATCATCACGGGAAACGCGGATAGTTCCGTCGAGGTAAACAATATGTTCGTCCTTTTGGTTATTTCTTGCTACAATGGAGATTTGCATCTTAGAAGTCATTCCCCTAAGGATTTGAGTCTGAATCTGTGATTGGTGCAAGAGATAGCCTAGGGTTTGTGTTCATGTTGTGATGGTTAGGGACCGGTAATGGCCGTGGCACCACCGGTGTTGCAAAGGAGAAACAAAGTAAACAGAGTGGCAGTCAAAACGAACAGAGGCGAATTTCCTCCGAGTCGAATCTGAATTGGAGATGGAGAGTGAGGAGCGATTTCGAAATGGAAGAGACAAATTGAGACAGAGCTTCAAAGCCAAGGACGTGAACTGAAACAGAGTTATCGTGGCGGAGAAAATTGCTTTCGTAGAAAGAAGAAGAAGCCACATTTGGAATTCTCCGTGGAGTTACAGTGTATCATGAACCCTAATGTTCCTAATTCACTTAATTATCATTGTTGATTTCTTATTTGATAAAAATAGTTATTTTGAATGATACTAGATGGATGTTGGTAGGCTGGACCACCATTGTTTTGGCCCAAAGGGAAAAATTTTTATAACTCTTTGGCCTGGTAAACAAAAAGGCTTATTGGACTTAATCTGTTGGGCCTTAGCGCCACTTACTAGACTTACTTCCCAATTCAGAACCTTACCCCCTTGTTTGGAGTTCTTAACTCTATTCCTATCATTTTCTTTTCATTTGATAATCATTTGGTAATCATTTGTTGTTACCCTTTCGCCATGAATTTGTGATATAATATTATTACAATTATGTGGATATGGTTTAATAAAAGAGATTTGTTGGAAGAGCTTCAAGAAGTTATGAAGCAAGCTAAGAGATTAATTGTCATTAAATAAATTCAAGGTGGATCTCGGTAAATTTTTCTCTTTGCTTTCATGGTTTCGAAGAGGCAACGGACCTTCCCCGTTCGGTATCATCGCAACCTTATTGTATTCCTCATTTCTGCATTTTATCGTACTTCTTTACCCCTTGTTTGGAGTTCTTAACTCTATTCCTATCATTTTCTTTTCATTTGATAATCATTTGGTAATCATTTGTTGTTACCCTTTCGCCATGAATTTGTGATATAATATTATTACAATTATGTGGATATGGTTTAATAAAAGAGATTTGTTGGAAGAGCTTCAAGAAGTTATGAAGCAAGCTAAGAGATTAATTGTCATTAAATAAATTCAAGGTGGATCTCGGTAAATTTTTCTCTTTGCTTTCATGGTTTCGAAGAGGCAACGGACCTTCCCCGTTCGGTATCATCGCAACCTTATTGTATTCCTCATTTCTGCATTTTATCGTACTTCTTTACCACTTTTCTAGGTACCATGAGAAGTAGGAAATAAAGAGCGTGTGTAACACCCTGGAATGCCTTCAAGATTATCGACTGACCCCACAAACCAACACGAGTCTTTTCAGCATGCTTTGGCCTCACTCGCACGCTTTTCAAGAAACTTCCCAGAAGGTCACCCATCCCAATACTACTCCAAGTCAAGCACGCTTAACTGTGGAGTTCTTATGGAACGGGCTACCGAAAAGAAGATGCATCTTGTTGGTATAGGTAGTACCAATTAATCCTTATAAGCTTTCCTTCAACCATGCAATCCATACCTAGATCCCTCTCATTCTGATGTGGCGACCACCTTTGCCCTTTAAGGCCTCGGGTATTACATGTGGTGCAACCACTCCTTGCCCTTCTCGGGCTTGAGTGTTACATGCCCACCAGCTTCCGTATGGTTCGTCCTCAAACCACATCGTACTAGGAGAGATCTGGCTCTGATACCATTTGTAATGCCCCAGGCTACTTTCGGGATATTCGATTGACCCCAAAAACCAACACGGGTCTTTTTAGCATGCTTTAGACTCACTCGCACGCTTTCTGAGAAACTTCCCAGAAGGTCACCCGTCCCAATACTAATCCAAGTCAAGCACGCTTAACTGTGGAGTTCTTATGGAACGGGCTACCAAAAAGAAGATGCATCATGCTGGTATAGGTAGTACCAATTAATCCTTATGCGCTTTCTTTCAACCATGCAGTCCCATACCTGTATATCCTCGGGATCCCTCTCATTCCTATGTGGCGACCACCTTTTCCCTCTAAGGCCTCGGGTGTTACATGCAGTGCAACCATTCCTCGCCCTTCTCGGGCTTGAATGTTACATGGTACTACTCTCGCCCAATTTCTACCCAACAAATTATATAAAATCAGAGTTTTAAAATTTCCAACAACATATGGAATGCTACACTTTCAACTTAAACAACGGCATTCAATCACCTATAGTTCAGATACATAACACATAAAATTCGGATGAACCGATAACCACCTGTTTAGTTTTTTTTTATAAATAAAACAACTTTCATTACTACGTAGCGGGTTCACAAAATTCAACTGAAAACACCATAACATATTTTCCAACTCAAAACAACTTTAAGACAACAAGTCTTTAATGAAAACATCTTAAAAATTCAGCAACAAAATGAAAACCAACAATAAAGAAAACATGCGTTCATCCCCCCAAGTGCTACGTATCAGAGCGACAACACCGCCTCAGACTAATGAAGGTAACATCTATCCTTGTTGATTACCTGTACATTACCAACAAAGGGCAACATTCAAACAGAAGGGGTGAGATATCGAACCATATAATTGAGTGTATGATAAATAATTTATTAGATCAGATTATATAAAATCACCACTTCACAACTTTCAACCAACATCAATCATCACAAGTCAACAACCTAACATGTTAAATATGCAACACAGAATGCGACTCGTTACAACGCACATGCATGTGGTACCAGCGGAGCAGAACTCCCAACTTAGAAACAGAGCAGAACTCCCAACTTAGAAATGGAACAGAACTCCTAATTTAATATTTGCCAATTAATAGAGGCATCAACAAGGCATAAGCCTTCAACTTTATATTTGTCAATCCAGGCCAACTTGACGAGCATCAGCTCCAACATGATATGCTATGTATGTATTAACAACAAAAATTCATAGCAACAATCACAATAACACAACAACGACAATACAACAACAAATCAACAATAATAATTAAACAGCAACTTAGCAACAATTCAACAACAACTCAACAACAAATCAACACTGGCCATAAGCCTACCACTTTATCTTTCCAATAAATAGCGAAATTTCGACATCAACATATCATTAACAATAATTCCATAACAACTCAACAACAACAATACAACAACAGGTCAACAACCATTCAACATTGGCCATAGGCCTACAACATAATATTGCCCATAACTATTCAGACAATTCTCGACTATACCGGTTAATTAATTATATAAATGCTTATTTATAATTACAAAACTTCTACAAATTATTATACTATAATATTACATCATCATTATTATTAATACATCATGCAAAATCTTTCGTACATCATTTATACAACACTGATACATTCAATCGCAACATTTTGCATTACAACACATACAACATGCGCACACATCAGAATTATTCCAATAAAATATTAGTCTATTGCCATCAAAATTATTACCATATTTTAGAAAATATTTTTAACTTTCCGTAGGTTCGAACGACGCGTCAAATGGATACCCGAGTAAAAAGTTATGGAGTTTTCAAATTTTCAAAAATATTGTCAAACAGTCTTACGAATTCTGTAAAGTACAGTACGAAAACCTTTTTTTCTCAATTCCAAAAACACAAATTTCATGAAATAATACGTAATCAAACATCCAATTATCATTGCTATCAACATACATCAATTACCACATAATTCAAAACACCAATTCATCGATTATAGTCAATTTCAATGGATTAAATCAACAATCTACACCAATTCATCATCATCATCAATCATCACACATACAAACCCCATACACATCAAATTCACACAAAGAGATTATAGAATTACATAATCTAACTCTACCATAACCCACCATCATACAATCTCTTATATAGTTAGAACTTCATCTTTATCTTGGATTAAAGGTTGCTCTAACTCTCCGATTGAACCTAGTTTTGCCTTCTCTTTGCCCTTCTATGTATCTCTTCCAAAATCCTTATTCCTCTTTCTCTCTACTGATACTTCTACTTCTTATTATTTCTAAAATAACCAATATAATAATATAACTATTATAATATTATTCTTATTGGACTTAAATTCCTAACCTCCCTTTTTACAACTTCTAACATTAAAAGTCCACTTAATAATAATAATAATAATAATAATAATAATAATAGTATTATTTTAATACCATTTATACAACTTAATCAAATAAATTAATTCAAATAATAACAACACAACTTAAATCAATATTCCACAACTTTGAAAATTTAATCGGAAAAATATTTGAAAATATTTAATTAAATAATTAATTAAATATTGGACGTTACAGCGTGCACTTGAAGTCGCTGTTTAAAGACCTGTAGCAGGCATTCCACACTTCATTTGTTATATGTGTTGTGTTTGTGTTTGTTTCTTTGGTTGTTGATCGATGAGTCACTCAATTTAGAAATTAAGATCGCGACTTCGCTCTCAGTGCATGCTCCCTATAAGATTTTATCGCTTTCTTTTATTTTTTGTTGATTGATGAGTCACTCAATTTAGAAATTGAGATCACGACTTCGCTCTCATTGCATGTTTCCTATAGGATAGTTTTGTTAGACTTTCTTTGGAATGCTAACCTAGATAGGATCTCTATAGGTGTGCTCTCTTGAGCTTATTATATTGTTTGCTTTATCCTTGTACATACCATGTTCCCTTAGGACGTGTTTTCTCCTTTCGGACGCAAGTTAGACTTTAGGTTGTAAATCATGCATGCTAACATTAGGTAGACGTTTCCCTTTTGTTAATCCAAACCTTAGGACTACTATTGTATGATAACATTAGGTTAGAAATAGGCTATTCTCCCTTAGACTCTTTTCTTCCCCTTTTGCATATGCATCTAAAACTAAAACTCTTTTTCTTAGTAAATAAAAAATATGGTAATCTCACCTAAACCCTTTTTCAAGGTAACAAAACACAAACCAATTCAAACCTTTTTGTGCGCTCAAGTACATTTTCTCAGAAAACCCTTTTCAGGTAAGGACATGATTAATTTACTTCTATGCCAACGCATAAGTCTCCAAAGGTCGAGCTACGGTAGAAGGCGAAATTAACATTGTCCATAAAAAATACAAAACAAACAAAAATATGTGAGCCGAACTACGGTAGCCCTGATTCCTCAAAAATGATACGTAGGCATTGGGGTAGGGCCCAAACGAGTACAATTTTATTTTCCCTACATTCTTTTCTCATTTCTTTTGCATGCATTCTCCCTTCAGTAGTATAGTAAATAGTAAGTATAGATTAAACACACCCTTAGATAGATAACAAGAGTGGATACCGTAGAGTACTATAGGGGTGTGGGGTGCTAATACCTTCCCCTCGCGTAACAAACTCCCTTACCCTATCTCTCGGTCGTAATACCGTGACTTCTCTCTTCTCAGGTTTTCTCGATGTTTATCTTTCCCTTCATGTGAGATAAAAGACATTCGATGGAGACTTCATTGTTTGATGATTTTCAGCTGGTTGTTTCAGGCATAACTTGAATCACAAGTTAGAACTCTTAAATATGGATTTTTCAGTTGTTTGATTAGAACCAAGTGTAAAACATGATTAAAATCAGAAGCTGTGTAAAAAATTGGAATTGCCTCTGTAACATTTAATTCGAATTACAAAATAAACATGATTCGAATCACAACCTTATGTGTTCCGAATCAAGTGTAAAAATTGATTTGAATCAACTAATTCCATGAAGCTATATTTAGGTTCTGCTCAAATTGATTTGAATCACATTTTCTACTTGATATGAATCAAAGCTTCACAAGACCAATTTTCTATCCTTGATTTAAATAGTTATTTCTTTGGTGAAAGCATCAAGCGAGTGAAACATATGGGTAAAAATTCGTAGAGACAAAAAGTGATTTTGTTTTCTCTTCTTAGTGTGTCTATACCTATCACCGTGAATCTTTATCTTCTTCTCTAGAACAACTTCTTGATTATGAATTCATGTCAGATTCATTCTCATTTTTTGTTGCATCTTGTTATTGTGTAATTTTTTGTTTTATTGATGAATTAGAGAGAGAGACAGAGAGAGAGAGAGAGAGAGAGAGAGAGAGAGAGAGAGAGAGAGAGAGAGAGTTGATTAATCTTGTTTTGTTGTTCATGATTAATCTTGTTTTGTTGTTCATGATTAATCAAGCTCTTGATAACAATCAAAGCCAAGACTCATTTACCCAAAAATTTGAGAGAACCTTGTGTATGTTCTTCATTCACATTCATTTAAACCTTTGAATAGAACCTTGTATTTTTATAGTGATTGTGTCATATTCTTGCATTGTTCATCATCTTTATCCTTAGTCTTTTTTCCATTATTGAGGGCATTCACCTCTAAATATTGAGTGTTGAGGGATACTAGTGGTACATTAAGGCATCTAAATTTTTGTGTGAAATTTGTTGTTTGTTATAGGTGCACATATCATTTCTTTAATACAGTTTATCATTTTTTATTATTCATCATGAAGATATTTTCATTATACTCCAAGAAAGACTTTGGCGAGATCAAGTATCAATTGTCCGTAAGGGAGATAAAAGTTATCCATCATCGGTGGAGTTGGAGAAAGATTGATCACAAACAAAGTTGGTTGTTGTCCAATCAACACTTAGCTTAATGGCAATCGCTCAAAGATCATTGGGATAAGGTGGATTTCCACGTACGAATACTTGTAGCAGGTTATTATGGATATCAAGGTTATTGGTTCAATATCTTTTAGAAATCTTATTTTTGTTACCAGTTGAGTGTTTGTATCAATAGAGGGAATTATCATTTGATAGTTCATTGTATCCAAAATGATTTTAATTAAACTTCTGAAAATAGTGGAAACTCGTGATTATTTTCCAATGGTTTTCAACACCATTGAAATGTGGAGTAGGCAAATCAAGGATGAACTTTGAACCATTATATGTCTCTATGTATCTTTTCTTCTTCTCTCTTCCTCTTTTAATGTTTTAGTATTCATTAATTTTGGTGTATCATTGCATTGATTGTATGCCATATAAGTTAAACTTTGCTTATAGAGATTTAATGTACAATCTTAGGTATATGGTGTATCAATCTTGTTGAAGGATCGTGAATTCAATTATATCTTGATAGAACATCTATGTAAATAGTTTTGAAATAACTTTGTTTAAAGCTTCTTTGGTTTCCTTGTGATTGACTTGCATTTGAAGCAATCAAGTGCTTAGCAAACGTCCTATATTATTTCATTTTGTTTAATTCATTGAGATACTTCCAAACTCTCTTGTTTTTGTGTTTGGATTTCACGCTTCTTAAAATCTCTGATTTCATGTATGGGACCTGAAATGTTTTTGAAATTTTCTTAAAGGGAAAAAGGGTCTATTCAAACAACCCTTCTAGACCTCTTGTGTCCTTATTTGCATCTAACATTTTTCCCATATCCAATCATCGGAAAGGTCATTTGAATCCAATGTATCTGATTCCTTTTCCTGGGATTTTTGAAAGTTAAGTCTAAGGGGTCCATGCGAATCTTCAACCACTTTAATCCTAAAATCATTGCCATTAATATTGATATTGGAATCCTCATTCAAAACCATGGAAGAAGTTGTCCCGACAAGAATATTTGCTACATCCATGCAAGAATTGGCTCTCGTATTATCGTTTGAACACATATGGACTCCCATTGGTGCATAGATCAATTCGAAGAACTCCATATTCCATGCATGACAAGGGACCCCATAAAAACTTAGCCACGTGACCCTTTCGCTGCTCATATCTATAACACGTCACTCCCTAATTTCTTTTAACCATTGTCTCACTCAATCTGCTCCCTTTGCCATTAGAACTTCTAGTTCCTAAACTTCTTGATCTTTATGCAAGCAAAGACTCATTCCCAAATGTGTTGCTTTGATCACAAAGTAACCTTCTGTAATGAATACCCCTTGTATATTATATGTCATACTAGGGTTCTCTACAAACCTAATATATGTTTTCATGTATATGCCCACTTCAAAGTTTTGAACATTAAACTCCAAGTGGTAAAAAAATAGCTTTATCTCCTTTTTGAAATTTGATCTTGGTTGAGCATTGGATTTTTGAACTACTCGAGTATATGATCTACCATCCCACTATCTTCGACATTGTACTATTTTTTAATCTTACGCTTAGAAAACCTCTTTCACACATCCATAGATATCACTAAAAGGATGGTTTTCTAGTGATAAAGGATGGTTGATAGTTGAACTAAAAGGTTAGATACAAGTTGGAATCTCTCTCTCTCTCTCTTCACTTTTTCCTTAGTGGTTTTAAGAGTGAAATATTTTATTTATGAGGTGTTTGGGTTTGGTGTAAAGGCGCTATATGGAATTGATTCTTATAGTCTGACGTACAAAGCATTTTCGACAGCACCCCTGAACTCTAAAGGCGCTCAAGATGATATGGGGGATTGATTGGTGTAGTCGGGCGCACAAAGCGTTTCCCACAACACCCCTGAATTCTGAACGTGGGCAAAGTGTCAGGGGTATTAAATGTTGTAGACGGACGTGCAAAGCGTCTTCGATAGCACCCCCAAAATATTTACGTATGGCATCAACTACATTGGTTGTTCCCTAATTCGCTGTTATGTGCATTCGCGTTTTTGGTGCCCTAAATAGGGGACAAAGCAGAAAGCACAACAACAAGAGCATAATAGCAACGTGTATACACACATATATATATATATATATATATATATATATATATATATATATATATATATATATATATATATATATATATATATATATATATATATATATATATATATATATATATATATATATATATATATATATATACACACTATTATATAATTAAATTGTAAATACATTAATTAAACATTGTGATCAGCTATGAGTGTATATTAATCGCTTCCCTCTGATGTGTTGTCTGGGTGCACTAATGCTCAGCAGATCTTGAGTACCGGGTCCTTAGCTTAGGATGTGCCTGGACTCTATTGTGCGTCTCTGGACTTTGCTTCCCGGGGTTGGGGAGAACTGTCATCTTTGGACTTGGAGCCACTACGAGATCTCCAGAATTCTTGCTACTTCGATGTCTTCGAGATGCTTGTCTGGCTTGAGAATCTGAGGATGAAGCATTTTGTGTTGCTCACTCCCTCTCAAATAAAACCTAAATTGTGTCCAACGGTAACACCAGACAGTGTTAAGATGTGGACATCGACACGTCTCCCACCTTTTGGGACCCGAGAGGCTTACCACTAGATATCCTCAATGACCCCCTATTTTGTTATCTTCTCGGTGGAAGTCCTGGATGCATCAGGAGTGAATCCTATGATATCCACAAGATGCACATCAATATTTGTTTGGCGTACGGCGTCAATTAAAATATTATGACACACGAGCATCATTAACTACAAACTTGTGTCGCCTACTTAATATCGACTACGTACTCACCCTAGTCATGACAGAAAATGTTGGTAACTTTGTCTGACTGGCGTTTGGCGAGGTTTATGTCCGATTTTAGTAGAGATTGCCCTTGAAAATTGATATAATCCCAGAATTAGATCCGAACTCATTTCCCCTGCAAACCTCTACAATTGTTGAAGAAGTAACATGATTTGACGGTGGTCAGGTGGCTAAGACAGAAATCGAACAACTCGATCAAATTCGAGGAGATTGTTTAGATTGTACAATTAAATATAAATTTAATTTGACGTTTTACAAGTGTTATGAATTGACTAACAAATTTACTTTTGTAAAACTACTACGTCTTTCCCTAAATATTTTATAAAATGTTTTAAAATTTATAAATTGATTAAAAAAAATTAATAATTTTATATAATTAAAAAAAACTCATTGACACTGCTAAATAAACGATTTCAGTTTTTCTTTAAAAAATCATGAATTATATATATATATATATGATAAACGAAAATAACAATATGTATATATATAATATGTAAAGGACAAACTATTCTTGCAACAAAATATATTTAATTTGATAAAAAATAAAATGAGTATTTATATTTTTAAAATTGTAATCATTATTTTATCTTTAAATATTTCAATTTAATAGGTTTTAATTTTTATATTATATAAAGTTATAAAATTACTCTTATGACAAGCATACATATTTTTTATTTAATATCAAATTAATCTTTATTTATATTATATTATATTTAATTTTTTATTTTTAAATATATTTTATGTAAAGAAATTAATAAATTATTTATTTATCCTATATTTTCAGATTCTAACCCAACTATACTCATGATAAAAATTTGAACTAATGAAAAATGATAGGATAAATTAGAATAAATATCAAAATTAATTTAATATATTATTTTCTATCTCTTATCCAACACACCAAACAGACATTGCAATCACTTGATTGTTACAACCTGTTATCTATTATTCTTATTATTTTTTTCATATTACCCTGTAACATACAGCTTATTAACTCTAGCTTGATTAAAACACCTGTCAAAATCAACCAGTGGATAGTATCTGCGCAACAAACGATTACAAATTTATCCAACAAAATGCTTAGGTTAAAGCATTTAAATTGAATGCAATTTAAATATTTGGTTTAAAAGCAACCAACCAAATATGTAGTCTATTGCTAATTTTAAATACTAGGAAATAAGTACAAATAATACCGTAACCTATTAGCTCACTATATTTATCTACACTATTGCTTTCTATGTGTTATATTAAGTAGCTTAGATGACTGCCACTTGTACAGCTTAGATTAGTTATTAGGATACATTATATAAACTCTTGTATCATTCTTTTGTATTCAACACAGTGAATAATAATCTTGGCCTTTACAATTACATTGCAAGTTTGTTATGCATAACTGTTTTCAGTTAGATCTTCATCCTCTTCCTCTTGCTTCTTCAATGGAAGCAAGTTTGTTTCACTGTAACTTCAATATGGTATCAGAGCTCACAAAGCTCTGGTAGCCATCGTTATTGGTGTTCTTTTCTTGTTTCTTCATTTGCATCGCTTTCTTTGCGATTTGTTTCTTTCTCTTCTTCGCGTTGTTTTTCTTGTTGCGATTTCTCATCTCTTCTGCAACCCCATTAACAATGGCGTACCAACAATTTCTTGATTTCTCAACGAATTCTACCAATCCATTCTATCTTCATCCAAATGAAAATCCTGCATTGGTGCTCGTTTCGCCTCTCCTCGATGACAAGAACTACCATAGCTGGGCTCGTTCTATGCAAATTGCACTAATCTCCAAGAATAAAGATAAGTTCATTGATGGATCCCTCAGCAAACCACCGGTTTCCGATCCACTCTATGCTCCTTGGGTTCGCTGCAACACAATGGTTCTTGCTTGGATTCATCGTTCAATTTCTGAGTCTATTGCGAAATCTGTTCTATGGATCGAATGCGCTGCAGGTGTTTGGAAAAATCTCCAGCTCAGATTTTCACACAGTGATCTCTTCCGCATCTCTGACCTACAAGAGGACATTTACAAACTTCGTCAAGGTAACAATGACGTAACTAATTACTTTACTCAGTTGAAAGTCTTATGGGATGAACTTGAGAATTATAGGCCGATTCTTGCTTGCTTTTGTGCTATTCCTTGTTCTTGTGGAGCTGTTGCTTCTGCCAAGCAGTATCGTGCCCAAGATCAAGTGATTTGTTTCTTAAAGGGATTGAATGAGAAATTTACTCATTCTAAATCGCAGATTATGATGATGAGTCCCTTGCCTGACCTAGACAAAGCTTTTTCTTTAATCATTCAACAGGAACGTGAGTTGAATAGCTCAGCTTCTGCATTAGCTCAGGCATCCTCTAATCCTGAGGAATTGAATGTTGCTTGTCAAGTTCAGGCTAACTATGGCGATTCCAACTTCAAACCTGAAAATGGTTCTCTCAAAGGCAACCCTTCAGGACCACCTAGAGGCCACAATCGTGTTTACACACATTGTGGTAGAACCAATCACACAGTGGAAACATGTTTTCTCAAACATGGTTATCCCCCAGGTTTCAAGAACAAGAGCAAGACTCAGACTCCTCACAATAAAAATCAGCAGGCTGCCACCATTAATGTTGTATGTGATTCATCTTCAGAGGATTCAAAGGCTTCTCCATGTGTGTTCACTCAAGAGCAGTACACTAATCTCCTTGCATTGCTCCAACAATCAAAGCTTTCATCCCAAGCCAACTCTGTTTCAACCTCTCCTTTGGCCATGACATCTCACTCTTCCATCACTAATGGTAAGTCATCTCATCTCTGGATCTTAGATACTGGAGCAACAGATCACATTTCATATGACATTTATACATTTACTACCTGCAAAAATATTGTACCTGTCAATGTCAATTTACCTGATGGCTCATCTCTTACTGCATGTATGTCTGGTAGTGTTATCATTTCACCATCCTTAACACTACACCATGTTCTCTATATCCCAAACTTTCATGTTAACCTTATCTCCATTGCCAAGCTAGCTAGTAGTAATGATTGTTCTGTACATTTTGGGGCTGATGTATGCACCATAATGCAGAATCATTCACAGGCAATGATTGGTACAGCTAGGCTTCAAAGAGGTCTATATGTCATGGACTCTTCCAGCCAATCATCTGTTTGTAATTCTACTTCTACTACTTCTGATTCATGTAATTTGTGGCATCTAAGATTAGGCCACCTTTCTACTACAGGCATGAAATCTATTTCTCATTTGTTTCCTTTTATACCATGTAAACCTAATAATGTTCCATGTGATTCATGTCATTTTGGCAAACAAAGGAAGTTACCTTTCCCAAATAGTAAATCTCATTCTCTATCTCCTTTTGATATATTGCATGCTGATGTATGGGGCCCCTATTCCACAATTTCTATGCTAGGTCACAAATATTTTCTCACATTGGTTGATGATTATAGTAGATATACTTGGGTGATCTTCCTAAAAACCAAAGATCAGACTAAAACCAGTCTTATTCAATTTGTGGCATACATAGAAAATCAGTTCAAAACATCTCTTAAATGTCTTAGGTCTGATAATGGTTCTGAGTTTATGGCCTTGTCTCAGTTTTTCTTATCAAAGGGCATTATCCATCAAACCACTTGTGTTGAAACACCCCAACAAAATTGGGTGGTTGAAAGGAAACATCAGCACATTCTTAATGTTGCTAGGTCCTTATATTTTCACTCTAACATCCCTCTCACCATGTGGAATTTTTCAGTTTAACATGTCATCCATGTTATCAATAGACTTCCTTCACCCCTTTTAAAATCTAAAACTCCATATGAATTATTGTACTCTCAGCCTCCTTCTTTAATCCACTTAAAAGTTTTTGGTTGTCTTAGCTATGCTACCACTCTCCAAGCCCATCGAACAAAATTCTCACCTAGGGCCAGGAAATCTGTTTTCATTGGTTTTAAAGATGGTACTAAAGGATACATCCTTTATGATTTACAAAACCATAATGTGTTTGTGTCAAGAAATGTTATCTTTTATGAACATCAATTCCCTTTCAAACACACTTTACAGCCACATACCTCAATTAATGCTAATGACAACACTGCTCCTTTTTCACATTATGATGACATACCTGCTACAGTTTCTCCAAGTAGTACAACTGACTTGTCTCTTTCATTCATAAATGATTCTTCTGATAGCACACCTTTTATTAATAATCAGGCTCCACATTCTGTCCCCACCCAACCTTTTATCTCCTACTTTACATAGCCCTATCAGTCCTACTACTCCTTCTTCTCCTTTAACCATTGGATCCTTATCCATTCCCTTACCTACCAATAATTCTCCACATCAAAACCCTTCCTTATCCAACAGATCTTCCTCTATTCCTATATCTGCTAATTCACCTAATACCTCATCTGGTTCTATTACGCAACATATACCTTCTGCCCCCTCTTTACCTTTAAGACAATCCACCAGGATTGCTCATCCTCCTAGTTACTTAGCAGACTATCATTGCTATCTTGCATCTCATGATACACTTGCATCTCAATCTCATGAACATAATATTGCTCATCCTTTATCATTTGTTATTTCATATGACAAATGTTCTCCATCATATAAACATTTTTGTTGCTCCATCTCCTCTAACATTGAACCAAAGACCTATACCCAAGCCATAAAGCATGATTGTTGGAAGCATGCCATGGAGACTGAGTTACAGGCTCTTGCTAAGAACAATACATGGCAAGTTGTTGACCTTCCTCATGGCAAAAATCCTATTGGTTGTAGATGGGTTTATAAAGTTAAATATAGGTCTGATGGAACCATTGAGAGGCATAAGGCTCGTTTGGTAGCAAAAGGGTATACTCAATTAGAAGGGATAGACTACTTTGACACTTTCTCCCCCGTAGCTAAGCTTGCTACTGTCAGGATCCTTCTTTCTTTAGCAGCCATCAAGGGTTGGCATTTGGAGCAACTAGATGTGAACAATGCCTTCCTTCATGGAGATCTTCATGAGGAGGTATACATGACTCTCCCTCCTGGCTTCCCTTCTTCTAATCCCTCTAAAGTTTGTAGATTGCATAAGTCACTTTATGGTCTAAAACAGGCCAGCAGGCAATGGTATTCCAAACTTTCTTCATTCCTTATCACCATAGGCTATCAACAATCCAAGGCTGATCACTCTCTTTATGTTAAAGTTACCTCATCTGATTTTACTGCTTTGTTGGTCTATGTAGATGATATTGTCTTGGCAGGTACATCTACATCAAAAATTTCTCATGTCAAGCAGTTACTTCATCAGTCTTTCAAAATCAAAGATCTTGGTCAGTTAAGGTTCTTTCTTGGTTTTGAGATTGCTAGAACCACTGATGGTATTTTTCTTAATCAGAGGAAGTACACCTTGGAGCTTCTTGAGGATAGTGGCTTGCTAGCTTCTAAGCTATCTTCAGTTCCATTTGATCCTACAATCAAACTCTCAATCACTGAAGGACAACAATTAGAGGATCCCTCCATCTACAGAAGATTAATTGGCAGATTAATCTATCTTACCAACTCCAGGCCTGGCATATCCTATGCAGTTCAACATCTCAGTCAGTATGTTTCCAATCCTCTTATGCCTCATTACCAGGCTGCAATTAGAATCCTCAGATATCTCAAGTCAGTACCAGCCAAGGGTCTCTTTTACTTTGCTTCAAGTCCTCTCAAAATCTCTGCTTTTGCTGACTCTGATTGGGCCAGATGCCCAGACACAAGAAGATCAGTCACAGGTTTTTGTATCCTCATTGGTTCCTCTCTTGTTTGTTGGAAGTCCAAGAAACAGAAAACTGTTTCCAGGTCTTCTACTGAGGCTGAATATAGAGCATTGGCCTCTTTGTCATGTGAACTGCAATGGTTACAATACATATTGCAAGATTTTCAAATTCAACTTCCACAGCCAGCTGCAATATTCTGTGATAGTAAATCTGCCATTTACTTGGCACATAATCCAGCTTTTCATGAAATAAGCAAACATATAGAACTGGATTGTCATGTAATCAGAGAGAAAATTCAATCTAAGCTACTTCATCTCTTTCCTATCTCCATTTCACATCAACTAGCAGACATGTTTACAAAACCTCTGCATTTTCCTGCTCTCTCTAGGATCTTGATCAAGTTAGGGCTCTGCAGTATCCACAACCCAACTTGAGGGGGGATATTAGCTCACTATATTTATCTACACTATTGCTTTCTATGTGTTATATTAAGTAGCTTAGATGACTGCCACTTGTACAGCTTAGATTAGTTGTTAGGATACATTATATAAACTCTTGTATCATTCTTTTGTATTTGTTGCACCCCAAAATTTGCCCTCCTATATTCTCCAAGAAATTTGCCAAGTCAAGCTGTAAAATTCCCCAAGGGTTGCACAGTGCAAAAGCCTCCTATACAGTCAAAACTAGGGTTTGTGTTCTGATCAAGAAAATGAAGTTTTCAAAGGCCCAATCAAGTCTCACATGCCTATAAATGTGGTCAAGCATCTTCATATCCAGTTTCAAGGCATTCAGCTCAAAATTGCACAGTCAAAAACCCTAATTGCACTACAGCCAACTGTAGGGGTAAAATGGTCATTTGGCAGTCAAAAGTTCAAATTTTTGGTCAACATACCATTTTGAAGCCACAAACATCATTTGATCAATGCTTGATCATGATTCTCAAAATTTGGCTCAGAACTCATCAAGATGCAAAAAGTTTCCTTATTTGGACAGTTGAAAAAGTCAACTGAAATTGACCAGGGCATAACTTCCACATGGATTATCAGAAAAATTCCATCCAAAGCTCATTTTGAAGAGAAAGACATTTCCTACAACTCATCTTCATACTTCAAGTCCAAGAAATGCTCTCACAAAAAGTTATCAATTTCAACATTATAGGTCATTTTCAAAAGTCAACAAAAAGGGACTTTAAGTCAAAGGCCATAACTTGAGATTGGTAAATCAAAATGACATGGGACCAAAGGCATTGGTTAGAGGACTCAAAGACCTTTCCAAAATGTCCAAGAACATGTGAAAAGCTTAAAAATTGAGCAAGTTATGCCTTGTGGAAGTTGGGAAAGTTTTGGATATTTTGAAAAGTCAACATTACTTCAAATGACCTAAAATTGCTAATGGGCCCATTTTTCTTCCATGATTCATCATTCCAAGCATATGCACGACCACTTGGCCCAAAGGGAAGTATTTTCTCATTATTTATTTATTTATTTGAATTATTATTAATATTAATTCATTTAAATCATTTAAATATATGGAAAATATATAACTTGACCTAAAAAATCTTTTCATGCATGTTTTGCCATCAAGATTTCGTGCATAGGCTAATTAGGAAAGAATTGGACTGATTGGCATGATTGAGAACAAAGAACACTTGAAAAAAGATTGAAAAAAGATCCTTAACAAATCAAATCTTCAATCCATGATTACAAGAGATTTGGTTGAATTTTGTTAACCTAATACATTCACTACATAAGCATGAATCAAAACCTAATCAGAGGAGACAAAAAGCTGCGCAGAAAAGTCCTTTACAAACTTGAAATTTTCTCCATAAAACTCAATTCTGAAAACAGCTTTTTAGGGGATTTCAAAGCATAAAAACGATTCCATTAGCTTCCTTGAAGGTCCCTGATCACGTTCCAATCAAGCACAGCCATCAAAACCTCAAGAATTGGTATATTGAACTTAAACTGTACAGCAAAAAACTCATAATCGTATATCATGTTCTAGGCATTTTTTATGAAATTTAATTGTTGATTCATGTTTATCATCTTGTCCTGAAACTAACCAATGCATTCAATTTGATTTTTATGCTGTATATAAGATTTCACCATGGTCGATCTTTAGGGTTTTCAGAGTTTTGAATTGGGGTTTTTCACCCAAGGAAAAATTAAGACTCCAGACCACCACCATTCAATTTAGCAAGCTTGGACGAAGAAGAATCCATAGTCGCGATTAATTTATGAGTTACATAGGCCTAATCGCTATTTTTTGGTAGCATGCCTAAGAGAACGTCCAAAAAACCGTTGCCTCATATTTTATGATACAGGGATGGTGAAGACGATGATGTGGTGGCAACCAGTGATACGCTGTTTTGAATTTCGCGCGTTTTCAATCCATTAACGCGTTGCTTCTTTTTTATTATTTATTTGTTTGTATATTAATTGAATGCGCATGTAGCTCAGCTGGCAAGCAGGATTGGTGGTGAAGGTACATGACCTGGGTTCGAACCCCAGGTCTTTCATATATTCATATTATTTTTCACGTTCTAATCATATGCAGTTTCCATAATAAAGTACACCATGTACCTTCATCATCAAACCATACACGCGCCTAACGAATCCAAATCAAAGGCTAGGATTGAAGAGCACCATAAACGTGAGTCAACGCTGATGCACGCAAGCCATGAAAGTCAAAAAAGGCCTCAGCGCATTGGGCCTGAATTCCTAAAGCATACCTCACAATTGGGGCCTGAACCCCCCCCCCTGGTTTGCCATTTTCTTCATATTTTATTTTTATTTTTTTCAATTATTGTTTTATTTATTTTATTGTTTTAATTAATAATTTTTTTTACAAAATACAAAAATACATAAAAATTCAGAAAAGATAAAAAATGTAATAAATAATTTTTAGTTATAATATTTTCATAAATAATTGTATGTAAATTAATTAATTAATTTAAATTAGGTGCTTTAACTTTAATTCTTTTAATAAAAATATAAAAAATGTAGAACTAGGTTTAATTGATAATTTTTATTCCTTTTAATTTTCCTTTTTTTTTTCCATAATATTATTTATTTATTTATTTTTATAATTAATTATACATAAAAATTAGGTTTAATTTAAGTCTCAATTTAATATTTTCACAATAAATTTAAAAGCTATTAGAATTAGGGTTTGCCTTTTAGTTTAATTTTAACTAACTCTTTTTTTCATCAAATTCCTAAAAAACACTAAAAATACCAAAAAACATTCTTCTTTTAATTTTTAAATCTTAATTCCTCATTAATTCTAATTAAATAATTCATGTAATTTGATATTTTACAAAAGGGTCCAACGCCCTCGTTTCGATAATTCTTTAATTTCGCATACTTATTTCTTTTTCCGCTTAAATAATTATGTATCTCTCCCAAAGCTTTGTAACATTTACTTCTCGCACTCTTTTTATTCTTTACTTTTCTGTCAAATCGGGTCCGGTTTAATTTTGGCGATGTGGACCCGCGCCATTTGTAATAGCTTAGAATTTACTTTTCCTGCAAATATTTTAAACTGTTAAACAAAGCATGCAAGAATGAATGTCTAAATAAAAATAACGCGTAGAACACCAATAAACATGACAAGATAAATGCAAATGAAAATGACACACAATTCGCACACACCACCCCTAGGGTACGCCTCACTGTTGCCTTGCCTCGAAAGGTGATCGTCGAGTAGAGGATGTCTTAGTAAGTCCTCATGATCCGGGAACCTGGCATGAGGGTAGCTTCTAAGGTGTCTTCCCATTGCTCTGGTGATCACCATGTCCCGAACCTCGAATTGACCCGAACACCTCCAACGGTGGTGCTACCTACCTCTCAATGGTGGGATGACACTACTTTAAAGGACATTTACACAGACGAATTCCTTAGGGTAGGTAGACGACTCATGGATACTTGCTCTCTTCAAAAAAACAAACAAAAATCTTTTCACACCGACACTTTTCAAAAGCTTTCAAAACAATTTTTCAAACACTCTGACACAAGAGTCGATCTGAAACTTTCAAGGAAACTTTTTTAAACCCACATTGAAAAGCAAACCATTTTGAAAACACAATGAGCAAGTATCTAAGAGCCCATGGATAACCATGGATAGAAAGGGTGCTAACACCTTCCCTTTCTATAACCTACCTCCCGAACCGAGAGCAATCTCTTTAAGGAATTTTTCTGTGCTTTTGTCCTTTCCATTTGGAGAAAATAAAAGACGGTGGCGACTCTTGCTTCCGCGACATTTCGCGAACCAGCGTTAAACAGTCAGTTCCAGATCCACCGATCACAGAACTGGCGACTCTGCTGGGGACTTAAACTTAAAGTGAGGTGTACCTTAGGATTAAGATCACTGTGTTTTCAATTGTTTTCCTTGCTTGTTTTATTATTGTGGGACTGTCTTGGGAGTTCTATAGATCCTAACCCGGATCTAGGGGATACCTTCTTAGAAAGTAGCAACAAGGCTATGAGGGAACTGTGCGGGGTATACCGACATGGTTGAAACAGTCTGCTACGTTGATGTGGCACTTTGGTGTGTACCGGTAACCCTTGAGTTCAGTCAAGGAGAGTACGGGGCCTCCGCGTGGTGTCATGAAGCATCAACAGACCTTAGGAACCTTAATTGAACTATCTTGGCCTCTTTAGGGTAGTGAGATAACTGACTTTGGTGCAGTCCGAGGTTGGTTGATACTCGATACTACACTTAATTGAGGGTTGCTTTCCTGGAATATTTCGGTCGCCAGTTCAGTGGCTAAATCGAAACGATGAACAATGAAAGCAATCCCGTGATATTGGGAGCCTTAGAACCCGATTACTTCTGATAGGACAGGTTGAGCCCACCAACTTCAAGAGGGTACTACCCAGACCCCATGCTGGCCTAAACCTAAGGGCTCTCTCTTGTGTGACTTGTGTGCCTTCGTACTTGACTATCTGCATGCTTGTGACCTAACACTTGTTTCTTGCAGGTTTTGTTTCAGTCCTTAATTGGGGCTCATAACAGGGTTACTGACACCATCCCATGCATACCATAACATCATACCATTGCATACATCCTAACCCATTTCAAGGATCTCAAGGGCTTGTGATGCAGGTCATGGTGAATCAACTATCTCAGCAAGGGGCAAAGAGGATTTGTTTTCCTCTAGCCAAGGTTGTCAGGGGATATGACCCACTAGATATGGTGAGCTTTGACCCTTGAAGAAGGACTCTCAACAACATGAAGTACCTTCAATCAAGTTACCGGTTTCCAACTCTAACAAGTTTCTCTGTTTACCCCGCGAAGTCCTTGAAATCATTGCATGCATGTCATACATATCATTGCATAACAGATACCCTTTCTCTGCAGGTTACTTACCTTCTTCGCTGTTTATTTCAGCAGTCTCGTCATGAATCCTGAATCTTCGACCGAGCACACTATCAAGGCTCTCCAGGCTCAGAACGCCCAGTTCCAAGGGCTGATCATGAATTTGACCCAGGGGCAACAAGATCTGAAAGCTCTGCTCTTGAAGAAGGAAAAGAAGAAGAAGAGGACTGTTTTATTCAGCCCTAGACGTAGATCTGGGAACACGCCACAGACTGAAACTGAGAGGACTACTCCATCTGTGAGGGAAAGCAGTCACCATGAGAGAGAGGTGCCTAGTCCAGTGGTCTCCGACAACGAGACAGATTTCAACAACGAACAATACCCTCCGGCTGAGGATAAGTACAAACAGTTGGAAGACCGGCTCAGTGCTATGGAGATACAAAAAGTGCCCGGCCTGGACTTCGAGGATCTAGGTCTGTCTTCTGGGGTAGTAATCCCGCACAAGTTTAAGGCACCTGCCTTTGCTAAATACGACGGGGCATCCTGTCCTAAGTTGCATCTCAGGGCTTACACAAGGAGGATCCAACCCTATACAGCTGACAAAAACTTATGGATCCATTTCTTCCAAGAAAGTCTTTCAGGGACTCAACTCGAGTGGTTCTACCAACTGAATGGAGCCAACATCCGTACCTGGGAGGACTTGGCCACTGCTTTCTATAAACATTACCAGTACAATGCCGACCTCGCTCCCACGCGCACTCAGCTTCAGGGAATGTCTATGGGTGCAGGCGAAGGTTTCAAAGAATATGCACAGAAATGGAGAGACCTGGCCGGAAGGGTACAACCACCATTAACTGACCGGGAACTCGTTGATATGTTCTTGGGGACCCTATCCGGGCCATTCTTCAATCACCTCATTGGTAACTCATCTGCTGGATTTACCGACCTCATCCTGACTGGCGAAAGAATTGAAGCTGGTATCAAGAGTGGGAAAATCCAAGAGGCCACACCTTCTGATACTCACAGGAAGCCTTACACGGGAAAGAAAGAATCTAATGCTGCATACAGCCAAAAGAGTCGTCGTGACCAACATGCAGGGGCAGTTATGATTTCTAGTTCTGCACCACGCCGCCAACCACAAAAGGGAAACCAGCAAAGGCCGGACGGGCCTAAAAGGCAATTCACCAACATTAACATGCCATGGTCACAAGCATTGCAGCACATGTTGAAGATGAACCTGATTGCAGTGATCAACCCTCCTGCAAATCCTAAGACCTCCTCTCCAAGCTATAATCCAGAAGCAAGATGTGCTTATCATTCCGATAGCCCGGGGCACGATACCGAAGATTGTTGGGCGCTGAAATATAAGATCCAGAATATGATCGATGCCAAAGAGATCGAGTTCGAGCCTGCTGAGACCCCCAACGTGATCACTGCTCCATTGCCAAAACATGGCTAGGGTCGAGAGATTTTGTTCATTTGAATTCAAAGTTGTATTTTTCCTTTCTTGTTCAGATAAACAATTATCATGTTAAACTATTTTATTTCGTGAATGCATTACACATGTCTGTCTTGATTTAATTATGTTTACTATGCTTAAAACTGCTTTCATATTTTTGCGATGGTCAACTCTTAATTGAAAATTCTAAACCTCTTGAGGGAGGATGACGAAAACGATACCGCAATCATTACAGTATGCTTTTGAACGAACCCCGCTTATGAGGTACAGGCATTGTTTCAATTCCTAAACACTGGAGTAATAAGGAAGATAATCCCTCGTCAACCCATCTGAGCCAAAGAAGTAGAAGTTTTATTTTCGAAAATCAAAACCCTTAATCATAACCTGGGGCAGGGTAGTTCTCTCAGTTGATCCAAGTGCATAACGAATGGCACCGAAGAGATCTTTGCAAAACGAAGAAAGACAGTGATGGTTCAGAACAATCATAAAGACAGGCAGTCGTTATCAAAAAAAAATCATAAATGAAAAGCCCAAGAAGTCAAAATCTATAAAAGGGACTTGTGAAACTGGGGCATCCCGCTGACTGTAATTCTAAAAAGGAAACAGTTCAGGCAAAAAAAGAAAGGGATAACAAAAAAGAGGTCTCACAAACCCTCACCAAAAGCAAAAATGACTGCCTAGTCAGAATAAATCATCAATGTCCGAATCATCACCAGAAAATCAGAGCAAAGACTCAAACAAGGTCTAACGTATGATCAACTGAGTTTAGGTTTGGAGAACATCACGAAGAGCGGGTGGGTACAAATAAAATTTGAGCCTTTATCCTTTGTTTCTTAAACCGTGAACCAGGCCACGTTATAACCCTCAAAAGTCCTAGCTGAAGCATGGGCTAGTTCGAAAGCATACTGTTACGAAAGTATCCTGACTCCTGAAGGTTTGCTGTAAAATCTTGAGTTGACACCGCACTGTATTACAAAAATGCATTTTCAAAATTCAAGACAGACATAGACTTTTGCATTCTTAAAATAACCTTGTTTGCATATGACTATTTGTTTGAACGGCAGGGAAATTCGCACGATGAACACCTTGTGAACAGAAGTACCTCCAATCAAGGGGCACAGTAGGAGCATTGCCCATTATCTGGGGCATGACAAAATACTTCCAACAGGGGCAACTCCCTACATTCTGAGAGCGTGGACATAGTCGGAAAAATACTACGCAAAATCAAAGACTCGCTAGGTTGACACACCTAGGCAAAAATAAGGGCTTCCCGGCGAACCAAAAGGGTTCGGGCAAAATGAAGGGATGAAAAAAAAAAAAACGTACACCCGGCAAGTCGAAAACCTGAAAAGGCGGCTTGGGCAAAAATGGGTACCCCGGTGGACTGAAAACCCGAAAGGGCGGTCCAGGCAAAAGTTAGGGATCAAAGCGTACGACTATGTTCCGGTATCTCATCATTTGTCTACCCGACGATTTGTCAATCACCCACACAGGTATCCTCTTCCCTCCTCTCCGAAGCAGGGGCAATAATGAGTTATCCAGGCGATCCAATTGCTCTGCCAACCAAAGTACAAAGGAAAGATCAACATAAGGATGATTACCATCTACCTTTACAAATTCCAGATCGTGGGTTAACATCCGAAACCAAACAGGACAATCATCCACTTAATCAAAATCATGCAACCTTACCCCGGTTCCTCCAGAAATCTTACATGGATTTATCCCAAGGCAACCTAACCCCGGTTCCTCCAGAAATCTTACACGAACTTATCCAAGAAACCTAACCCCGGTTCCTCCAGAAGTCTTACGTGGACCTATCTCAATATGACCTAACCCCGGTTCATCAAGAAGTTTTTACACGAACTTATCCAAGAAACCTAACCCCGGTTCCTCCAGAAGTCTTACATGGACCTATCTCAAGATGACCTAACCCCGGTTCATCAAGAAGTTTTTACACGAACTTATCCAAGAAACCTAACCCCGGTTCCTCCAGAAGTCTTACATGGACCTATCTCAAGATGACCTAACCCCGGTTCATCAAGAAGTTTTTACACGAACTTATCCAAGTAACCTAACCCCGGTTCCTCCAGAAGTCTTACATGGACCTATCTCAAGATGACCTAACCCCGGTTCATCAAGAAGTTTTTACACGAACTTATCCAAGTAACCTAACCCCGGTTCCTCCAGAAGTCTCACATGGACCTATCTCAAGATGACCTAACCCCGGTTCATCAAGAAGTTTTTACACAAACCTATCCTGCCGTAACCTAACCCCGGTTCCTCCAGAAGTCTTACATGGACCTACCTCAAGATGACCTTACCTCGGTTCGTCAAGAAGTTTTACACGAACTTATCCTGCGGCAACCTAACCCCGGTTCCCCCCAGAAGTCTTACATGGATTTAGCTCAAGATAACCTCACCCCGGTTCATCAAGAAGTTTTACATGAACTTACCTCATCAAGCAACCCTACACCGGTTCCCTCCCTTCAAGATGCAGTTTTACATGGACTCGTCACCCAGAAACCCTACACAGGTTCTCCCTTTCCAAAAACGAAGTTTTTACACAAACTCCTCATCAAAGTAACCCTACCCAGGTTCCTTCTCCATTTCAGATACGGTTTTACACGAGCTCATCAGCAGGCAACCCTACATAGGTTCCCTCTTTCAACTTACAAAACTACAGTTCAAAACTTCCCCCAGGAGAGTCCAATCCAGTTTCCCCAGGAAAGTTGGAATTCATATCCCCAAGCAGTAAGCTTATCCCCAGTATATTCTGGAAGCTTATCCCTCGCAGAGCACGAACGCGTCGCCCGGCTTGATTTAAAGAGTTATTTCCTCAATAGGATATAACTGGGTTATCCTCAGCCAAAAGCCACGGAAAGAGCGTCATCGACGAAGCCTTCTCATCCCCAGCAAAACTACTAACAACACTCAACAAAGCATCCCTCTTCCCACAGAGTATTGCTTCCCAGCATGGTCGTTTGAGTATCTTTTCTCCCTGCAGAATCTTCCATTTGCCAAGTTTATTCCGCAACGGAGTCATCTTCTCCTACCGGTATTCTTGCAATTATTGTCCCCAGCGGAAGCAAAATCTATTCCTCAACATCAGCCCAGGATACGACTTCCCGGCACCCGTCAAGGATTCACTTTCCTAGACGAAAACATACATTCCTAAACATCACATACATCATTACAGCATGCATAGACGCATCATATCATACGAATTTCATTCATATTTCATTGCTTAATCCATATCATACATTGCGTATGACTGACTTTTACCTTTCAGGAAAGACGCAGTTTAAATTCTCAATCACATTTCAAGACTTTGTCCGGTTCAGTTAAATCGACCCTAAGATTTTCCTGATGCTTATCCAGTCAAAGGCCTTCTCTGGTTCAGTCAGATCGACCCTAAGATCTCCCTGATGCTTATCCAGTTGAAGAGATTTCAAGACCTTGTCCGGTTCAGTTAAATCAACCCTAAGATTTTCCTGATGCTTATCCAGTCAAAGGCCTCCTCTGGTTCAGTCAGATCGACCCTAAGATCTCCCTGATTCTTATCCCAGTAGAAGACACCCAAGATTTTTCTCAACGAGCGTTGTTGAAGTTAAAGTCGCCCAAGGTTCTCTTACCATTCATGCTAAGGCAGTAACCATCCCTGGTTCATTCATCGCCGTTTGAAGCTCAAGACTCAGCTCCTGTAACCAGTCAGGACACATCTATACCAAGCATCTAAAAAACCAGCCCCTGCAACGTGTCAGGTACTCATTTGTTCTTTTACAGGTATGCAGGTTCTCGCTAAGGAATCTCCTACGCGATCAGCATCCAGATGGCATCTATAAGCCCATCATCCTATCCAGCAATCTCCAAATGGCATCTGTAAGCCCATTCCCCCATCACACTGCTAACATGTGAGCGCAAATTTCTGGGCACTCTAGTGTTCAATCATCTTTTACCCTCGGATTACGAAAGGCACGTCAGCCAATCTGCATCCTCAGGTCTAAGAAGATTGAACAGGGGCAACTGTTGCACCCCAAAATTTTCCCTCCCATATTCTCCAAGAAATTTGCCAAGTCAAGCTGTAAAATTTCCCAAGGGTTGCACATTGCAAAAGCCTCCTATACAGTCAAAACTAGGGTTTGTGTTCTGATCAAGAAAATGAAGTTTTCAAAGGCCCAATCAAGTCTCACATGCCTACAAATGTGGTCAAGCATCTTCATATCCAGTTTCAAGGCATTCAGCTCAAAATTGCACAGTCAAAAACCCTAATTGCACTACAGCCAACTGTAGGGGTAAAATGGTCATTTGGCAGTCAAAAGTTCAAATTTTTGGTCAACATACCATTTTGAAGCCACAAACATCATTTGATCAATGCTTGATCATGATTCTCAAAATTTGGCTCAGAACTCATCAAGATGCAAAAAGTTTCCTTATTTGGACAGCTGAAAAAGTCAACTGAAATTGACCAGGGCATAACTTCCACATGGATTATCAGAAAAATTCCATCCAAAGCTCATTTTGAATAGAAAGACATTTCCTACAACTCATCTTCATACTTCAAGTCCAAGAAATGCTCTCACAAAAAGTTATCAATTTCAACATTATAGGTCATTTTCAAAAGTCAACAAAAAGGGACTTTAAGTCAAAGGACATAACTTGAGATTGGTAAATCAAAATGACATGGGACCAAAGGCATTGGTTAGAGGACTCAAAGACCTTTCCAAAATGTCCAAGAACATGTGAAAAGCTTAAAAATTGAGCAAGTTATGCCTTGTGGAAGTTGGGAACTTTTTGGATATTTTGAAAAGTCAACATTACTTCAAATGACCTAAAATTGCTAATGGGCCCATTTTTCTTCCATGATTCATCATTCCAAGCATATGCACGACCACTTGGCCCAAAGGGAAGTATTTTCTCATTTTTTATTTATTTATTTGAATTATTATTAATATTAATTCATTTAAATCATTTAAATATGTGGAAAATATATAACTTGACCTAAAAAATCTTTTCATGCATGTTTTGCCATCAAGATTTCGTGCATAGGCTAATTAGGAAAGAATTGGACTGATTGGCATGATTGAGAACAAAGAACACTTGAAAAAAGATTGAAAAAAGATCCTTAACAAATCAAATCTTCAATCCATGATTACAAGAGATTTGGTTGAATTTTGTTAACCTAATACATTCACTACATAAGCATGAATCAAAACCTAATCAGAGGAGACAAAAAGCTGCGCAGAAAAGTCCTTTACAAACTTGAAATTTTCTCCATAAAACTCAATTCTGAAAACAGCTTTTTAGGGGATTTCAAAGCATAAAAACGATTCCATTAGCTTCCTTGAAGGTCCCTGATCACGTTCCAATCAAGCACAGCCATCAAAACCTCAAGAATTGGTATATTGAACTTAAACTGTACAGCAAAAAACTCATAATCGTATATCATGTTCTAGGCATTTTTTATGAAATTTAATTGTTGATTCATGTTTATCATCTTGTCCTGAAACTAACCAATGCATTCAATTTGATTTTTATGCTGTATATAAGATTTCACCATGGTCGATCTTTAGGGTTTTCAGAGTTTTGAATTGGGGTTTTTCACCCAAGGAAAAATTAAGACTCCAGACCACCACCATTCAATTTAGCAAGCTTGGACGAAGAAGAATCCATAGTCGCGATTAATTTATGAGTTACATAGGCCTAATCGCTATTTTTTGGTAGCATGCCTAAGAGAACGTCCAAAAAACCGTTGCCTCATATTTTATGATACAGGGATGGTGAAGACGATGATGTGGTGGCAACCAGTGATACGCTGTTTTGAATTTCGCGCGTTTTCAATCCATTAACGCGTTGCTTCTTTTTTATTATTTATTTGTTTGTATATTAATTGAATGCGCATGTAGCTCAGCTGGCAAGCAGGATTGGTGGTGAAGGTACATGACCTGGGTTCGAACCCCAGGTCTTTCATATATTCATATTATTTTTCACGTTCTAATCATATGCAGTTTCCATAATAAAGTACACCATGTACCTTCATCATCAAACCATACACGCGCCTAACGAATCCAAATCAAAGGCTAGGATTGAAGAGCACCATAAACGTGAGTCAACGCTGATGCACGCAAGCCATGAAAGTCAAAAAAGGCCTCAGCGCATTGGGCCTGAATTCCTAAAGCATACCTCACAATTGGGGCCTGAACCCCCCCCCCCTGGTTTGCCATTTTCTTCATATTTTATTTTTATTTTTTTCAATTATTGTTTTATTTATTTTATTGTTTTAATTAATAATTTTTTTTACAAAATACAAAAATACATAAAAATTCAGAAAAGATAAAAAATGTAATAAATAATTTTTAGTTATAATATTTTCATAAATAATTGTATGTAAATTAATTAATTAATTTAAATTAGGTGCTTTAACTTTAATTCTTTTAATAAAAATATAAAAAATGTAGAACTAGGTTTAATTGATAATTTTTATTCCTTTTAATTTTCCTTTTTTTTTCCATAATATTATTTATTTATTTATTTTTATAATTAATTATACATAAAAATTAGGTTTAATTTAAGTCTCAATTTAATATTTTCACAATAAATTTAAAAGCTATTAGAATTAAGGTTTGCCTTTTAGTTTAATTTTAACTAACTCTTTTTTTCATCAAATTCCTAAAAAACACTAAAAATACCAAAAAACATTCTTCTTTTAATTTTTAAATCTTAATTCCTCATTAATTCTAATTAAATAATTCATGTAATTTGATATTTTACAAAAGGGTCCAACGCCCTCGTTTCGATAATTCTTTAATTTCGCATACTTATTTCTTTTTCCGCTTAAATAATTATGTATCTCTCCCAAAGCTTTGTAACATTTACTTCTCGCACTCTTTTTATTCTTTACTTTTCTGTCAAATCGGGTCCGGTTTAATTTTGGCGATGTGGACCCGCGCCATTTGTAATAGCTTAGAATTTACTTTTCCTGCAAATATTTTAAACTGTTAAACAAAGCATGCAAGAATGAATGTCTAAATAAAAATAACGCGTAGAACACCAATAAACATGACAAGATAAATGCAAATGAAAACGACACACAATTCGCACACACCACCCCTAGGGTACGCCTCACTGTTGCCTTGCCTCGAAAGGTGATCGTCGAGTAGAGGATGTCTTAGTAAGTCCTCATGATCCGGGAACCTGGCATGAGGGTAGCTTCTAAGGTGTCTTCCCATTGCTCTGGTGATCACCATGTCCCGAACCTCGAATTGACCTGAACACCTCCAACGGTGGTGCTACCTACCTCTCAATGGTGGGATGGCACTACTTTAAAGGACATTTACACAGACGAATTCCTTAGGGTAGGTAGACGACTCATGGATACTTGCTCTCTTCAAAAAAACAAACAAAAATCTTTTCACACCGACACTTTTCAAAAGCTTTCAAAACAATTTTTCAAACACTCTGACACAAGAGTCGATCTGAAACTTTCAAGGAAACTTTTTTAAACCCACGTTGAAAAGCAAACCATTTTGAAAACACAATGAGCAAGTATCTAAGAGCCCATGGATAACCATGGATAGAAAGGGTGCTAACACCTTCCCTTTCTATAACCTACCTCCCGAACCAAGAGCAATCTCTTTAAGGAATTTTTCTGTGCTTTTGTCCTTTCCATTTGGAGAAAATAAAAGACGGTGGCGACTCTTGCTTCCGCGACATTTCGCGAACCAGTGTTAAACAGTCAGTTCCAGATCCACCGATCACAGTATTCAACACGGTGAATTATAATCTTGACCTTTACAATTATATTGCAAGTTTGTTATGCATAACTGTTTTCAGTTAGATCTTCATCCTCTTCTTCTTGCTTCTTTAATGGAAGCAAGCTTGTTTCACTGTAACTTTAATATAACCATTATTTTTACAAGACTCCAATGTATTATGTATATTGAATGTTGTTTTTCATTCAATTTTAAATAATCAAGTTTATTTTAATCAAATTTAAATAATCAAATTCCTTTAAATCAACATCGACATTTTATGTCCTTTGATCAATTTAATGTCCTTAGACTATTACTAAATTATTATCGTTCGGAAATAAATGCATTTAATATTGATATTTTATTTAAAGAAAAATTAATGTATTAATAAGAAATATATTTAAGAAAAATTAGATTCAAGTAGACATTTTATTTAAAAGACAAATTGAATATTTTTTTTAAATAAAATTATTATTTGTATGATTTCTTTTTCTTTAAAATTTACATTTATTGTACTTTAATTAAGGAATGCATTGGATTTTAAGCTAGGATGATGCAAACCTTAATTAAGCACCGGAAATTAAAAACACGTTTATTAAACGGAAAAGTTTGAAATAGTAAACTAAAATTTATTATTGATAATATTAAATAAAAAATTATTTTATATATCAACTGATTAATATTTTTATTAACCATCATTTTGTAGTAGAAATGTCTAGAATAATTACGATTTAAAGATATTATGTATTTAGACGGTGCAGAGACTCTGTTGGGCAATGTCACTCCCTATCGATAGTTTTATATCAACATATTATCAACATGTTACTATTTTATGAAATGGGATAGTTTCATATTAAATTAATATCGATATATTATCAATATGTTACTAAAAAAAAGGCGCCAATGTCACTCCCAGTATATGATAAATGTAATATTGACAGTTATGAAACAAAATAGTTCCATACTAAACTAATATGATATATCATGAACTGACGAAATACATAGAAATCGATTGTTATATTGTTTGTGGAAAAAATTATTCTAGTCTCATTACTATTATGAAAGTCAGTTCTCTGAATCAAATTGTTGATTTGCTTATCAAGTCATTGAAAAAAAATCAATTCATGCATTTAAAGAGTAAGACGGGTTTATTCAACTTACACCTCTCATCTTAAGGGGCAGTGATATCACAACAAATCAAGATAGAAATGATTTTGTTATTAATAGAATATATTTTCATTCAAATAGAATTTGATTGTAATTAATTGTCTTTATCATTTTGAAGGAAAATTGTGATCCAAAACGGAGCGGAAATTAAAATTTTTTCTTTAGTGATCCTTACGAATGAGTATGGTTAGCGATAGAAACTATTACCTCTTGTGACGATTCAGATATTTGATGATGGGATCACGAGCATTGATGAAGAACAATGCCTCTACTCAGTCCACACGAACAGATCGCTTCTGGTCACAATGCTAGCTGCTTACGAATGAAAATTTTGAGTGAGAGTGAGAGAAAATACGGTTAGGATTTCAAGACCTAATTTTTATCAAGTGAAAATGCTTCAGCACAAGGGTTCTATTTATAGAACCACTTGTGTGGGCTGCAAGCTAAAAGCTCAATCAAGGCTGCAAGCTAAAAGGCCAATTAAGCTTACGAGCATGATACCTTATGATGTACCGTATATCAATTAAGCGCATGGTACCTTACCACATTCCGTATTCCATTTAAGTGTATCGTACCTTACGGTGTTCTACAATTCTCTTAAGTGTATTGTATCTTACGGTGTTCCTTATTTACTCTATCTCTCACCAACCTGTCCTTATGTGTGTGATCATGTAGGTTTTCACGACGTTGCCAATTATATTAAATCACACATTTAACATAATAAACATTGAGGCGTATCTACTGCTACCCAAGTTACGAAAATGTCATGTGATCTGACAAAACTTTTCCATGATAATATTTGTGTGTACAACTATCATTTTGTCCTTATGTCTATATTGAACACAAGACATAGACCTTGTCACCCTTCTCCTGTTCAATATTGGACCCTTAGACATTTATCCTGTTATGTAGGATGAGCAAATTTCATCTAGGTCACTCATGTCCCTTAGCATGTTTTGTGAAGTACTCATCAACTGTCTTTATGGTCATCCAGTTACGGATAACATTTGATCAGCAATAAAGTACTTAACTCTACATCTAGGATCCATAGTGGTTTCAAGTCGAAGGGTGGTATACATCATTATCACCATGAGAATAACTTATGACACCTTGCATAATATTCTATGTAGTATTCTCATAGTGTGTCAATAAATATAAATATTACTCCAAATATTCATACATATGTCAAGACTTAATAACTCCTTATTCATGATCCATGAGATATGATCATCAGTCTATCTACATAATAATCTCAATGCTTTAATGTTATTCCACTTTGCAATAAAGCTCGACTACTGATACTTTAAGAATATTTCATTAAACAGACGAACTATTCTAAGGACTTTATTATTTTGTAAAAGCAAACATAATAAAGAAATATCATTTATTATTAAGAAATAATTTGATACAAATACAAAAAATATTGGCCTCCGAAATTTACCCCAATACATTTTTCATTTAAAATTACGTTTCATGTTTGCTCTGTAAGTATAATTAGCATATCCTTTATATAATTTCTACACAAAAATAAATGAATATACATTTAAGTTAGTCTCCTTATTTACTATTAGTAAAATAGTAAAAATTATTAATGAAATTATAAATAAAATAAGTGGTTAATAATATAATTTTTGTTATTAATTAAATAATGAAATTAGTTAATAATATAATTTTATATTTATATTATAAAATAATTCTTTATATTTTTCCTATAAAAAATATTTTATTATAAATGATATTTAAAAAAAAAACACTAAGTATTTGTGTCAAAGTATATGTTATATATATATATATATATATATATATATATATATATATATATATATATATATATATATATATATATATATATATATATATATATATATATATATATATATATATATATATATATATATATATATATATATATATATATATATATATATATAGAGAGAGAGAGAGAGAGAGAGAGAAGTTATGTTTAACTTTATAGGTGCCATTATAATTTTGAGAAATTTTAATTTTTCATGCGGGTGGACCATCCCACACACATCATACATCATTTGGCACAAAGATTAACTAATTTGAGTTAGTGATAGTTAACCATCCAAAGTTGATGGAGCATTTCCTAACCTTTACTTTTGACTAATTAAAGATAATATAATGATTTAGGCCCCATCCTCGTTCCTAGTAAAGGCAATTATTGAACTTTGTTTCATATAAAGTATATTAAAGTTAGTTAATGTGGATAATAAACTTTCAACATTAATGACCTACAATGCATGGGTGATGTTACTTGTAAGTTTCTAGTGTTTGATTTTAATCAAAAATATTTTCAATAATTGACCCAAATAGATAGATATATATATATATATATATATATATATATATATATATATATATATATATATATATATATATATATATATATATATATATATATATATATATATATATATATATATATATATATATATATATATATATATATATATATATATATATATATATATATATATATATATATATATATAAAATTTATAACTTTTAATTAAAAATATTTTTAATTACAACTATTATATATATAATTTATAATTTTTGATTTTATATCAAAAATATTTTCATATCTTTCACATATTTTATCATCGAAGATCCTGAAAAAAATTTATTATTTTAAAATTTCCAAATAAAACAAACCGCATCATACCTATCCAACTTCAACCTCCCTTTAATTATAAAAACTAATTTATTTTTTTTATAGTTTTGGATTGCCTCTATACTTTTGTGAACAATTTTTTTTTTAATACTTATTACAATTTATTAGTTAAATTAGCTGTGTGTTTTTCATTCTCTATATTTTTTTTTATTATTATAACTATAATAGATACACTTATTTTTAAAAAAATTTAAAACATATGAACACGCAATTATTATAACGAAGCTTTTCATTTCTATTTCTATTAGGAAATTGAGAGCATCTCTATAAATAATAAATATGTCAAGGCTATTTTGTGTACCATATCATACAAGTATTTATCTATTGAAAAATATAACATTGTTAGTATTTCAAGCATTTAACTCTTTTCTTCATTAATTTGCTATTAATACATTAAGATAAGGAAATTGATTATATTGAGATTTTGGATGTAATTTAAAACTTACTCTCCTAAACGCCAAAGAAACATTTAAAGGGATTCAAGTGCATGTTAAACTCTCTAGTCGGCTTCAAAATATCCTCTTGATTGTTGTATTGATTACCTTCCTCTTGTCTTCAAAACTATGTCGTCTATTTAGTCCCCTAGATTGCATCATATCTGATTGGAGAAAACGGTCTCCATCGGTCTTTGATATGTGGCACATGAATTCTTTAGTCCAAAAGGTATGACCATATAATAATAGTTGTAGTTATTCAACATGAATCTAGTTTTGAGCGTGTCCAATTGGGTCCATTTTTATCTAAAGCTCAGAGTCTTATATTTGAATGACATGTCGATCAATCTGTCATTATTACAGAAAATCTATTTAATAATAGTTGAAAAATTATATAATCACGCAGGATCAGACGTTGTTATGTAACGCGTGGTTGTATATGCGGTATTTACAATCACGGTCCTGAGACCGTTGTTGTATTCTAGAAAGCGTGTGTCATATCACAACGGTTGTTTAACCTAATTGTTGTGATGAAACTAAAAGTCTCAGGTTCGATTCTCAATATCAATATTTAGTAATTTATATTATTTTGGTCACCGTTCAATATACAATCACAGTTAAATTTTATAATCGCTGTCAAAACTTCTTCTGTTTTAAATATACAATTCTCTGCTTCTCAAGTTCTTCCCATTTTTATCCTGTAACTATTATAACCATATCAGAGAATTTACAACAACTCGTATTTTTGTTAACCATGCATAAAGAACATAAAAAACAGCTAACATTGTGCATCAAAAGCCAAAATTAATATTTTCATCAAAGACAATATTTTTAAGTCAAAAGAAATATTCACATCATCATATACAGAAAATAAATCATTAGCACATCTCAATAAATCAAATAGCAGGACCCTTAAACACATTGCGCATATACGTCCAACGTTTACGAAGATCGACAAAGTCCTCAACGGGGAATGAGGTTACGTCCTTAAACATCTACATAAGAAAGAGAAAAATAGTGTTTAAAATATATGTCAACTTATATATTAATATATGTAAATATATTATGACATATATACCTTATGTCATGAATCAACAATATTGGCAAGGACAATGTTTAACACATGTTCCATGACATAATACCCACACTCATATGTCCCGGGTTATTTCCTCGTCTACAAATGAATGTAACCACACATGAATGTAACCACACATGATCATAACCACACATGAATGTAAATGAAAGAAACATATAATTGGGCCACTTACTTTAGGAGAGATCCATGAGGGATTTCTTCTAACATTGTTCAACATATTCAGTTGCTCCACAACACTGTACATTGAATATGAATTAAATATATTACATGCTAAACTACTTACAATATCAAAGAAAATGAATTAAACATACACTTACGAATTAACAATCTCTTTCATTTTCTTGTCGAGTGGATCATGCAAGGAACACAATACATTTATCGTATTCGTCTTAAATGATATTATGATCAATTGATAATGACCATTGAATAAACATGAGCATATATATTATTAGTATTTGCTAAACAAAACTAAATATAGAATACATAAACATCAGTTACAAAAATACGTATCAACAGAGAGATTGTGCTAAGTAACTTTCTTTTCCTCCTTCATTTAACCGTTTTTTCAAGTAATCTTGAATGTCTTTTGGTTGACTATACGCCCGTCGAATAAAAAGAGGATCCAAGATTCCATAAATACTCGATTTATTCAACTCTATACAAACACGATGAATGTACCTAAATGGTTAAATAAAATGAATAAATTAGTTGAGGAAATACAAAAAATGATAATGAGTATATTCAACTATATACTTACATGCACCAAACTTGCAATATCCCTACGTTCAGACACTTATATCCACCGAGAAAATCCCTTATATCTTCAAGATTGTAATAGAATAAATCCACATATGGACAATGTTCTAGCAGGAGAGGTTGCACATCATTCATCACCACAACGTTCAAGTATAACATGGTGATTTCATTTGAGTTAGGGTCCAATAACTCATTGCGGTTAGCTGGAGGGGGAAGGGGCTGAACAATTACTTCCTTTTGTAGAAGCACGACATACAACACTTCTACTTGGAGTTTGATCTCGATCATGGTCATCGTCACTATCAACATAATGTTGATCTTCATTTGTACGTTATCCAAGGTTTTTAATTAATCTCTACATCATAATATTCAGTTAGAACAAAAATAAGCACAATATATATCATACATTTTCGATAAAACACTATAATCTCAAGTAAAGCACATATCAAATATAACTCTTGAAACCTTTTCACATCTTTCTCCCTTTACCCTGTCCTCTTCAAACAACCTCCTTTGTTCTTCTAATTACTTCTCAACATTCTCAATTTTTTGTTTTTGTGCATTTAATTCCAAGCTTTCGATACTTTTTCTTTGAAACCCAAAGAATAACCTCAAGCCGACACCTTCTCTAACACCACGGACACACCCACAATGCTCCTCTGTTCTGATTGCTTCTACTAATATGTCATGTCGTGCTTCTGGAACAAATGTGTCTTCACAAGTCGCCTCAACCAAATTATCCTACACAACATGAGAAATTTATGTATATTGTTACCAACATATTTAAATAACAAATAAAATAGGCAAAGTAAATCATACTTACAATTTTCTCGACAATTACTCTTGTTTCCCCAGAGGTCTCTCCATTTGGTCTTAATCAAGCCCTATTCCATTTTTCATGTCTCGACGGTGGGGATGGGATGCAATCATCTCCTGTTTGTGGTTATTTTTCAAGCATTATTCTTTTCTCAAGTTTCCTGTAACCCCCACGAGACAATCTATGGAGGTATATGTTCTTTTCCTTGTTTCGTATTCTTACTTCGCTTTTAAGCTGTTATTAACATAGTGAATAATATATATGATTAGTATCTATAACTCATTAGCATAACATTATTGGTTAAATAAGACTAGTACTAACCTTGAATTCCTCAAAACGACGTATCTTCGCAAACCTTTTCCAAACTTTCTTCGATATAAAATTATATATTTTCCATGGAAGATCAAGATCGCTCGTAGGCTTCCTAATGTAGTCAGCCGTGATTTGTGACTTAAATCCCCTCCAACGAGTGGCGGCATAAGAGATCCCTTTTTTTTCCAACTTTGAGTCGTTAGTAAACTCAAAATTCAACTACATTTAAATCAATATATTAGAAATTATAGGTAGTGATATCGAATATATGAAAATTATAGTATGTAATACCTTAATGTCTATCCATATGATATCTTTGACTTTCTCATCCATTTTTTTCAATCATCTATCAATATACTTACTTTACTACGCCTAAGGAACACAACATAACTCTTAAAAGTATAGTAGTATTCACAATTAACTACTCTGTAGTACGAATCAAACTCGATCAGAGTTTTTTCACCTGATGATGATTTATGGACTGATATAAATTGGGACATCATTGTGACACCTCTTTGTGTTTTTTTGATTTAGTATCATTTTTTTGAGTTTCATTCACACAAATCTCATTTGTTTGAGTTTCTTTACTAGTATCTGATGAAGAACTCGACAAGGTCGACATCTATGTTAAAAAACAACAACCACAATATAAACAACAACAACAAACACAACATAAACAACAACAACAACGATAATGACAAATGAAGTTTACTGTAGATGTATGAGAAAAATATTTACGTACCCTAAACGTGATGACTAAGTAAATGATGTTTGTGTTGGGGTTGGTGTTGTCTTCCTTCTTTAAGATAACAACATTATTGTTGTTGTTGTTGTTGTTGTTGTTGTTTTCCTTCTCAATAGTGACAACTTGGTTGGTGTACTCTTCCTTCTCGATCTCACGATCGTGATGGTCTTGTTAACGATGATGACGAAAATGAAAAATACACAGTGAAGAATAGATACTGAAGAGACAAGCTAGGGTGAACGATGGTTTTTTGTTTAAAATCGTGTATTATTTCACAGTATTGAACGTTAGGGTTTAGGGTTGAAATCGTGTATTGTTTTATCTAGTTTATTTTTTCAATAGAAAAAAGGATACTGAAGAGACAAGTTAACTAGGAGTGTATAATATTATAAAGATACCTTCACGGTCAAACCCATAAACTGTTATGATATATTACTTTCACATGAAATTTCATAAAGAAGCGCCAGAGTTTAATTTACAGTTAAAAATTTTAAATAAGAAAACAAACTAAATTATATCACAACGGTGGAACGAACCAACCGTAGTCATAACTTTTTAAGTTTTTTATTTAAAAATAAATAAAAAGAAAAGGTGTGCCATAATATTAATGGAATAATATATATGATGGCGTTGAGGTTTGAACCCATGACAGCTTGACTATTTCACCACAGTTGACTCATCAACCGTTGTTATATATAATTAATTTTAAATCAAAAAACAAAAAACAATATGGGAGCGCCTTAGTTTAGAGATGTCACCATGGTGTAGGGAAGAACCGTAGAGACCATGGCGTTGTTGTTTACGTGTTTTATAATAGTGTGTCAATTCTTAGCAACATGTAAGTGTTGGGGTTGATTGAAAATACACATGTTAAAGAAGTTCCACATTGCTTAGTTTTGTGAATAAAGAGGGAGTCCACGATCATATATAAGATTAAAGTTCTTCTAAGTACCACTTCTCTTAGTTTTGTAAAGGAAGAGGGAGTTCAATGCTATATATAGGATTCAAGTTCTTAGTTTTAAGATGTACCAATCAAAATCACTTTAAGCTTGTATTTTACTTTTTTATATTTCCTCTTATACTCTTGTTTTATAGTTTTATGAGGGGTAGTAAATATTTTTTTGGAGAGTGCAGATGTATTGGGATCTTGGGTGGTTGAGGATAGTCTATGTGTTGTAGAAAATTTCATATAGTATTATTATCTGGTTTTAGTTTGACAACAGTCATTGTTTTTCTCTAGTTTTGGAAATTCCACGTTAATCTATTGTGTTGTTATTGTGTTCCTCTTTTTTCTCTATCTTTTGTTTTTTCCCAATAAGTGGTATCAGAGTCGTGGTTCGGCTTGGTGGGGGAGTGGAATATGGATCTGGTGTTCGATCCTATTATAGGATGTGGGGAGTCACTCTTATGGGGGAGAATATTATGTGCAAGTGTGAGTGGTTAAAGTTACAATGCCTATGAATGGGTGGAATGTTGGATTTATAAGAAAGAGAGAGAGAGAGAGAGAGAGAGAGAGAGAGAGAGAGAGAGAGAGAGAGAGAGAGAGAGAGAGAGAGAGAGAGAGAAAGGACTTATTTATCTAACACCTTAAAGTTTTTGGTTAATATGTGGCATTTCTCTCTCTTGTCCTCTTGGAGCATTGGTCCTATTGGTGCTCCCCACTCTCTAAGACTCCCAACAGTGGTATCAAGAGCCTTGGTCTGGTGGGGTATAAATTTTAGTACTCTATATGGTTGCAATGTTGTCTGATCTTCCACATAAAAAAAGAAATTGTATACTTTGTTTTGGTTGGGAAAATTTTGGTTTGTTGTAGGAAAGGTTTTGGTTGCAATGTCAAGTTTTTCAAGTGCAGTGAAGATTGACTTAAATAAATTTGAAGGAAAAATCAATTTTGGCTTGTAGAAAATTCAAGTCAAAGATATTTTGATACAATTAGGATTACACAAGGCATTGAAAGGAAGCTGTGATCGGTGGATCTGGAACTGACTGTTTAACGCTGGTTCGCGAAATGTCGCGGAAGCAAGAGTCGCCACCGTCTTTTATTTTCTCCAAATGGAAAGGACAAAAGCACAGAAAAATTCCTTATAGAGATTGCTCTCGGTTCGGGAGGTAGATTATAGAAAGGGAAGGTGTTAGCACCCTTTCTATCCATGGTTATCCATGGGCTCTTAGATACTTGCTCATTTGTGTTTTCAAAAATTGTTTGTTTGCTTTTCAACTGTGGGTTTAAAAAAGTTTCTTTGAAAATTCCAGTTCGACTCTTGTATCAGTCCTCAAGAGTGTTTGAAAATTTACTTTCGAAAGCTTTTTGAAAAGGTGTCGGTATGAAAAGTATTTTTGATTTGTTTTGAAATTAGAGCAAGTATCTACGAGAATCTACCTACTCTAAGGAATTCGTCTGTGTAAATGTCCTTAAAGTAGTGCCATCCCACCATTGAGAGGTAGGTAGCACCACCGTTGGAGGTGTTCGAGTCAATTCGAGGGTTCGGGACATGGTGATCACCGGAGCAATAGGAAGATACCTTAGAAGCTACCCTCATGCCATGTTCATGGACATGAGGACTTACTAAAACATCCTCTACTCGACGACCACCTTTCGAGGGGCAAGACAACAATGAGGCGTACCCTAGGGGTGGTATGTGATTTGTGTGCCATGTTCATTTATGTTTATCTTGTTCATACATTGGTGATCTACGCGTTGCTTTTATTTTGGCATTCATTCTTTCATGCAAATTATTAACAGTTAAAAGATGCGGAATTAAAAAGTCCTACGCTATTACAAAGGCGCGGGTCCATATCGCCAAATTAATCCAGGACCCGATTTAAAAAAAATAAAAATACGGAAAGATAAATGTCCTAATTAACCTATTACATGGCTTTGGGATAAATACATTATATTCGCAAAAAGAAATAAAAGTAAAATGCGAGAAGAAGTAAAGTCGGGAATACGAGAGCGTTGGACCCTTTTAAGGAAATTAAATTACAATTAATAAATTAATTAAGTTAAATGAGAAAAGGAAATTATTTTTTTTGAGTTTTTTGTATTTATGGAATTAAGAGAATTAATTAAAAACCTAATTCTACTATTTTTAATTTATTAAGAAAGTGTTTAAATTAGACCTAGTTTTAATTAATTATTTACATGGCAATTTATTGATAAAAATAATTAATATTTAATAATGATAAAAGAAAAGAAAAAGAATAAAAGTATTTAAAACCCTAATTCTACATTTTTTAGTTTATTAAAAAAACATTAAAATTAAACCTAGAATTAAAACTAAATTAATTAATAAAATTTATTTACAAAAAACATTTAAATAAAATATATTTATATTTTTTGTCTTTCTGATTTTTTATTATTTTTTTTATGTTAAAGAAAAAATTAATTTAAAGAATTAAACTAAAACTAAATAAAACAAATAAAATAGAAAAAAAAATAAAGAGAATGAAAAATGCAAACCAATGGGGGGTGTTGACCCCAATTTAGGAGGTAAATTGCCAGCAATCTGGCCCATTTATTGGAGGCCTCTTTTGACTTTTCTGGCCACGTGCATATGCGTTGACTGGGGTGTTCCCTGGACCTCCCATCCTGACCTTCAGATTCATCTTCCAGGACATTTGGCACGCTTTGGTAGTGGGTGTATGGTGAACCCCTGGGCGTACACTGCATAGAATCAGGTTAAAACAAAATTCATTGAGAAATATGGGGGACCTGGGAATCGAACCCAGGTCCCAATACCTATTGTCCACGTTGCCCACCAACTGAACCAGCGCGTTTGGTTGTATGCTTAATGGGCAATGAATAATAAGAGAGAGAAAAAACGTTATGCTGGATAATAAACAAAAGGCGCCAATGTTTGAATCCACCAATGGCTTTCCTCCACGCATCGTCTTCCCCACTTGTTCTTGATTTTTGCCTGAAAAACAAACTAGATAGCGGGGGTTTTAAACCCCCACAATCTGAAATACAAAAAAATAGCGAATAGGAATTAAACAAATATAAAAAAGGCGCGATGGATGTTTTAGATTCCTTGGAACGTCACGATTTCAATGGTATAAGTCTCATGGTCTGATTTTACCATATGCAAAAGTCCCCAATTTAAGAGCTTTGAAAACTTAGAAAGCTTCCATGGTAGATTCATGTATAGGGCACGAAAATTCAATTGAATGGCATGATTAGCTTTAGAATGATTGGATTAGTACAAATCAACAGAAAAAATGCAATGAGGATGCGTATAAATTGAAACACGAATTAGACAAATGTTAAGAACAGGACGGCATCATATTACCAATTCTTTGCGTTAGAAGCGTGGAAAAGGATTCAGTTCGGTTCAGTGATGTCTCAGAAAGCTTTTGGAATTGGTTAGAAGCTTTGAATCACGCTCTATGTGTGAAATCAGTTTTCAATTTTTTCACAAAAAATGCCAAGTTTGTTCTTAGGTTTGGGCGCAGCTTCCAGGTTGTTGTGATTAGGTTTAGCATCCTGTATATGTATGCCAATGGATTAGGGTAGAAATTTGAGTCAAAAAGCCTTTGCATTGATGTATCAAATATTTGATTTTCAATGAATATTTTTTCAATCTTTTTCATGTCTTTTGATACCAATCATGGCCAAATCTTTCCTTTTTTGATGTGCACGAGATCTTGAGGTTTTGATGAGTGATTATACTGCATAAAAAGATTCAAACACATTTGTTTAGTATTTTGTCATATTTTATTTCATTAAATGAATTAATAGTGATTAAAAATTCAAATAAATAATAAAAAATGATGAAATAATTCCCCTTTGGGCCAAATGGTCGTGCATAGCCTTTGGATAATGATTCTTGGAAGAAAATGTGGCCCATTAGCAATTTTGAGGCATTTGAAGCAAAGTTGACTTTTCAAAATTCCCAAAAATTTCCCAACTTCCATAAGGCATATCTTGCTCAATGTTTAAGCTTTGATCATGTTCTTGGACATTTTGGAAAGGTCTTGAAGTCCTCTAACCAATGCCTTTGGTCCCATGTCATTTGGATTTACCAATCTCAAGTTATGGTCTTTGACTTAAAGTCCCTTTATGTTGACTTTTGAAAATGACCTATAATGTTGAAATTGATAACCTTTTGTGAGAGCATTTCTTGGACTTGAAATGTGAAGAGGAGTTGTAGGAAATGTATTTCTCTTCAAAATGAGCTTTTGATGGAATTTTTATGATAAACCATGTGGAAGTTATGCCTTGGTCAAGTTACAATTGACTTTTTCAACTGTCCAAATATGGAAACTTTTGCATCTTGAGATTTTTTGAGCCATGCCTTGAAGATCATGATCAAGCATTGATCAAATGATGTTTGTGGCTTCAAAATAAGATGTTGACCAAAAATTTGAACTTTTGACTGTCAAATGACCATTTTACCCCTACAGTTGACTGTTGAGCAATTAGGGTTTTTGACTGTGCAATTTTGTGCTGTAAGTCTTGAAACTTGGCATGAGGATGCTTGACCATGTTTATAGGCATGTGGGACTTGATTGGACCCTTGAAAACTTCAATTTCTTTGCCAGACCCAAAACCCTAGTTTTTGACTGTTAGGAGGCTTTTGAACTGTGCAACCCTTGGGGAGATTTTGAAGCATGCTCTTTGCAAATCTTGAAGAATGTGGGAGGGAAAATTTTGGGGTACAACAGAAGCATTTCCAACATGGATAACGAGAGGTGGAAGGAACTAGATATGAGAGCTTCGAGTACAATCTGCATGTCTTTGGCTAAGAATATTCTTGCGAATGTTCTTGGTACATCATCAATCAAATATCTTTTGGAGAAACTTAAAGGGCTATATCAAGGAAGGGATATATCAAATCGTGTATTCCTGGAAGATCAGTTTCATAGCTTATGTATGGATGAACGTACAAAAGTATCTGATCAACTAAGTGTTCTAAATGGCATTGTTTCTGAATTAGAAACTATTGGAGTCAAGATTGATGATGAAGATAAAGCTTTGAGACTCATATGGTCTCTTACATCTTCCTATGAGCATATTAAATTTGTTTTGATATATGGGAAGGAGACTTTGAGTTTTGAAAAAGTTTCTAGTAAAACTATTTCTGAAGAAAAAAGATTGAAGGGTGAGGCTAATAATTCATCAAAACTAGTGTTGGTTGCTAGAGAAAGGCCTTATGTGAAGAAAAACAACGAAACCGGTGTGAGATATTGGAAATATGGAAAGATTTTACATATAAAGTATAAGTGTACTGATGGGGCAGCGTCAGGGAAGGACTCTGAGTCAAATGCTAGAAATGTCTCTCTCACTGTGAGAGATGATGATCTTCTATGAAAAATTAGAAGTGTGTCCTCGTGAAATTTTTTTGTCATGAAAAAGGACGAGTTATTGTTAGCGGATTAACACATGGACATTGTTGCAAAGTGTGTTGTGAAATTATGTCAATGGCTGAAGAGTTTCCTACCGTGATACGGTGGGATAACTGACTTGGGTGTTTTGCGTCTTATGGAAAATGTTGCGGTTAGCAAGAGTTGCCACCGAATTTTCTTTTATCCAAAAGAAAAGGTGAAAAAGCACAGGAAAGACCTTTGAGATTATTTCTTGAGTTCGGGGGGGTAGATTATGAAAAGGGAAGGTATTAGCACCCTTTTCATCCATGGTTTTCCATGGGCTCTTAGTTACTTGCTAGATCACTTTCTTTTGTTTGAAATTATGCTTTGTGTGGTTTTTGAAAGTATTTTGTAAAGAGACCATTGTTTAGGCAATCTTTGTAATGATTCTCGTTCGTAAGAATGTATACAAAGATGTTAATCTTTTGAAAATATTTTCAAGTTTGTAAGATGTTTTGAAAGTGTAGGTGTTTGTTTTTGAAAATAACAAGGATGTTTGAAATTGAGCATGTAATTAGGAGCATTCTACCTACTCAAAAGTCTTTCTTGTTCATTTTCTTTTCCTTTGACATTATTATCTTACCATTGATTTGGTAATTAACCCTATCTTTGGATGTTAACGGGACGGGCGTGGGTCATCGTATAACCATGATTTAACAATGTTGCAAGGTATCTTAGCATTATTTTTATGGACTAAGATCATGTGAAAGGAAACTTAGATAGCGTCATCGAGGGACTATGATCTTATATTTGCTTTGTTTTTGCTAAGATACCTCATATGTGTAATATGGCCATTTTGTAAAGGCAACCAAGTGGAATTACCCTAGGGGTGCTTGTGTGTAAGTGTATTGTTTTCATGCTTGATTTTGTCTTGAATTAGGGTTTTCTAAGTATTGGTTTTAGTCTTTCCATGCAAACCCTAATTACTAACATTTGTATATAAAGCGATAAATTGCAGAATTTAAAGTTACTACGCTATTACAATATTTGTGGGAGAGGGATGTACAAATTAATGAATGGGGATTGTAAGAATTTAAACCTAATTAGTCTATTACAACCATATTTAATTGGTATAAATGTACAAGGATTTAAATGAATATAATGTACAAGATGAACAAATATACTAAAATGTAAATGTAAAGAAAATGAATCTCTGTTTGGTTTTCATGAGAAAAGGGAATTTGTTTTAACTTAATCAATTAAAGAAAATAATTGATTAAACTTAAATTTATTAAGAAAAGATTTTAAATAAAACCCTAATTTTATTAATTGATTAAAAGAAAATAAGTTTATAAGAAAAATATTTTTGGTATTTTTATCTTGGAAATAAATATAGTGTTATAAAATAATTTTTGGCCTTTTTAATAATAAAATAATATATTTTGATTGGTGTAAAAGAAAATAACTAATAACCTAGTTTTAATTAAATTTACAAGATAATAAATAAAAATAAATAAAGTATGATTAATAAATTAAATTTTTTGTGTGAGAAAAATAAATAAACTAAGTTAAAATATAAATCTACTAATTTTGTATTTTTTTTATGATTTTTTAGTATTGGGAAAAATATTTAAGAAAATAAATGAAATAAAAATAAGAAAATAAAATAAACTGGGCCAGGGGCACAAATATGAAACAGTTAACTAGCAAAAACAAAAACAATAAAACAAGCCCAAAGAGGCCTAGCGCTCTGGAAAAAAAAGTTAGAAAATGCAAAACATGTAAAAAAACACAAAAGGGTACCACTAGGGCTCGAACCCAGGTCCCAAAGGTTTCAGACGCGCGCTTCTACCACTGGGGTGGCTATACATCCCTTAACATAAGCAAATCAATAAACATATGATGCAAAACGCGCCCTGGCTACTTCATGTTCAACCTCCAGCCAGACCAACTGTAACTTGTTCATTTCTCATCAAAAATGAAAACTGTAAACATGAAACTTGTAGCAACTTTCCTCACGGTTTCAAAAATGTAAAGCATTAAAACTATATATCAAAGATAAGCATGAATTTTATTGGCCCAAATCTGAACCCTAAAAATCTCATAAACTTCAATCTTAAAATTCTCTAAGCTCAAACAAAATCAATGGAAACTATGGACATGGTTAGCTTTAGGGCAATGATATCTACATGTTTTGTTCACAAATAAATCATTGATGATGCTTGTATGAAGAGTTCCAAAGTTAGAAAACTTACCTTGCAAGATGGTATCGGGTTTGAAGTTTGAGCAGCTTTCAGGGAGTTCTAATGGTTGGGTTAGCTTCCTTAAGTTCCCAGGAAGCTAATGGAATGCTTAGCTTGAGTTGAAATGGCCTGAGAAGTTTTGGAGAAGTCCAAGTGCAAAGCTCTGTTTTTAAAAATGGAGGATTGTGTTAAAGGTGTTACAGTTCTGTAACAGGGCGGGGGATCGGTTCTAAATGATGTTTAAAAGCTTTAGAAACAAAAAATCTTGAAAACGCACGAGGGAGTTATGAGTTTCAAGTTTTTCGTCAGTTTATGTGAAGTAGAGTTTATGCAGCATAGTTTGATTTTTGAACTTGGTTCATCACAAAATGACTTGTAATTCAAGTGATAAAACCCTAACTTCATCTCTTCGATTGTCCCTACTCAAGAATGATCTCAAGGAGTTATTGGACATTTTGGAAAGCTTGCAATGTGCTCTATAACCCATCTTTGAATTGCTTTTGAATATTCCGTTTGGAACTATATAAAAAGTTCCATGAAGTTGGGTCAAAATCCTGACTAAATTAGGGCAAAATTTCACTGTGTTTTGTTTCATGACCACATGTTCTTAAAATTATAACTTGAGATCCAAGAAATTTTGGAAGGAGTTGTGTAAAGCAAAGTTGTAGATTTCATGGAGATCTACAACTTTCATGTTGGATGTTTCTCTTGAATCATCTTACATCATGGTGAAAATATTGCTCAAAGTTATGAAAAAACATGAAATTTCCAACACTTAGAAAAATTTCTAAGTTTAGAAATTTTGACTTTTCAAAATGAAATCTTGACTTTTTGATTTCTTGATGAATAAGTTTCATATTTTGAATTTTTTGATGAATTATGATCTTTGGCATTTGAATTTGACCAAAAAGTCAAAGTTTTGACTTTTCAGTATACAGTTGACTTTTGATCAGCTGACTGAAAATTCATCTGTCAATCCTTTGAACTTGAGTAATGTTTTGAGCCTTGTTATTAGGTCAACATTATTCAATTGGACTCTTGAGATCATGCCTTAAACCAATTTATCATTTTCTAGGTCAAAAATCAGAAATTGCCCTTTCCCAACAAAACCCTAATTTTGACCATTTTACCCTTTTGGAGATTTGATCAAATTTCTTGAGGAATTGTGGTCCAAACTTGATCAAATGATACATATGAGTCTAAAATGTTGATGAGGATAAAAAATTATGAAGTTTGACTGTAAATTGGCCATGGTTGACTTTTTCCTCAATATAGTTGACTTTTAAGTTAACTGCTCAATTGATTGAGCAAAAGTGTGATTCAATGCTTGAAACTTGTCATGAGTAATCTTAGGGGTCCATAATGATCCATGAAAACCATATGGGGCATTGGAAGTGCAAAAATCCTTGTGCAAACTCAAACCCTAATTTTGGTCATCAATGCTTAAGGAGGTGTCTTGAGCTGATCAAACCCTAGTGCAATCTTGAGCTAAGGAGATCTTGTGAGAAAATTATTGATAAGTGATAGGGAAAATTTTGGGGTACAACAGCTTCCCCTGTTCAATCTTCTTAAGCCTGAAGAGTTAGATTGGCGAGTTTTGCCATTCGTGACTCGAAAGTGGAAGATGATTGGACACTAGAGTGCCCAGAAATTTGCACTCGGTGATGTGATAGTAGAGGGAATAGGCTTAAAGATGCCATTTGCAGAGATGATAGAAAGTTGTTGGAGATGGGCTTGTAGATGCCATCTAGGAATGATTGTTGAATCGTAAGCTAAAACTGAATGAGTATCAGAATGGCGTCCGCATCTGGAGCGTATCTGGACTCTATCTGAGAGTTGAATCTGAATTTGTATCAGAATGGCATATGTGTTTGGAGCGTATTTGAATTGTATCTGAGATTTGAATCTGAATGAGTATCAGAATGGCATCCGTGTTTGGAGCGTATCTGAACTGTATCCGAAAACTTTGAACATTGTTAAATGATAGCTGTGGATTAATCTTATCATGAAAAGGATAAAATGTTAGTTACTATGCAATGTCATGTTGTATGAAATTCATAGTGTAATGTATTTGTGTTATCAATTTTTATGATATATGGATGCGATGTATGCGTATATGAGCTAATCAACTGCACTACTGTTGGATTGGGAAAATAAATCCTTGACTTGTTGAGGATATGGAGTGTAAGCCTTCATGTTGTGAAGTTGAAGTGTTGATGGATTTCCTTTTTAGAGAAATAAACTCTGTTGTAAGGGGAATGCCGTGTATTTCTTGTAAAATCTTGTTGAGGAATTCTGAGAAATTGTATGACTTCTTCTGGGGATTAATAATTGGAAGCTCTGTTCCGCTGGGGATTAAACTGCGCACTGCGGGGGACTTTATGGGAATCGCTTAGAGAGATTTCCCTACCTTAAAGCCATCAGTGATTGTCTTTTTATTTTGTTTATTTGTAAACATTAATTATGTTCAAATGCATATGTTCAAAATAAATCATTGGACGTTTTTGTAAACAAAACAAGAATAAAGAAAAATATATAGTTTTGCACTTTCAAAGAGACATCTTTGTATTGACTTTGAGTAAGTATTTTTGTACAATGAGACAAACATTCTAGTAAGAGAATGTCGTCGTAAAAAAATGGAATTTGATACAAAGAAAAGATATCCATGTGCAATAATCCCATGAGGTTCCCATTATGCTATAGCCTTCGTGTCTCTGAGCATCTTGTCTATTTGTTGCCTTGTCCGAAGCTGATTGGATTGATTAGAATCGTCGAGTTTGCAGGTCGTCCGTAACGTGATCTAACGGGACATAGTCATATGCTTTAATTCCCTAACTTTTTCCTGGACCGCCCTTTCAGGTTTTCAGTCCAACGGGATACCCCTTTTTGCCCAAGCCGCCCTTTCGGGTTTTCAGCTTGTCGGGTGTACATATTTTTTTGTTTTGTCCCTAATTTTTGCCTGAACCTTTTTGGTTCACCGGGATGCCCTTGTTTTGCCTAGGTGTGTCAACCTAGCGGGTCTCTTTATGCGTAGCATCTTTTGACTATGTCTGTGTTCACAGGTTGTGGCAAGTCGTCACCATCCATGGTGGTCAAGATCATTGCTCCACCAGAGAATATGATTTTGATTACAAACGGTCCTTCGTATGTAGGAGTCCATTTTCCCCTGGGATCACCTTGCGGCAATATGATGCGTTTGATCACCAGATCCCCAACTTGATACACTTGGCGTTTGACCTTTCTGTTGAAAGCCTTGATCATCCATTTTTTATACATCTGACCATGACAGACAGTAGTAAGCCTTTTCTCATCAATCAAGTTCAGTTGATCAAGTCGAGTCTGGATCTAATCGTCTTCATTCAGCCCCGCATCCTTCATGATTCTTAGAGATGGGATATGGACCTCAATAGGTAAGACAACCTCCATGCCGTAAACCAGAGAGTAGGGTGTTGCCCCGGTTGATGTGCGAGCTGTGGTATGATACCCATGGAGAGCGAATGGTAGTATCTCATGACAGTATTTATATGTGACTGTCATTTTCTGTATGATCTTTTTGATATTCTTATTTGCGGCTTCGACAACACCATTCATCTTTGGCCGGTAAGGGGAAGAATTGTGATGCTTGATCTTGAATTGCTCGCATAGGGATGTTATCATAGTATTGTTCAGGTTCGTACCATTGTTGGTGATGATTCTCTCTGGGATACCATACCGACAGATGAGATTTTGCTTGATGAACCGGGCTACAACATTATTGGTGACGGAAGTGAAAGAGGTTGCCTCAACCCACTTTGTAAAATAGTCAATGGCCACTAAGATGAAGCGGTGTCCATTGGAGGCTGTTGGTTTAATTTCCCCAATCATATCGATACCCCACATAGTAAAGGGCCAAGGAGCCATCAAGACATTTAGAGGAATCAGAGGTACATGCACCTTGTCAGCATAAATCTGACACTTGTGGCATGTTCGAGAGTGTTGATAGCAATTTGCTTCCATGGGAGCCCAGTAATAACCTGCCCGTAGGATTTTCTTTGCCATCGTATGCCCATTGGAGTGGGTGCCAAAAGTTCCTTCATGTAGATCAACCATGATCTTTTCCGCTTCAACCTTGTCTACGCAACGGAGTAACACAGAGTCATGGTTGCATTTGTACAAAATTCCATTACTAAGGAAGAACTTAGCAGGGAATCTCCTTAAGAACTACTTATCATTGAATGAAGCTCCTTCCGTATATTCTTGAGTCTCGAGATACCTCTTGACTTTGTAAAACCATGGTTGGTCCACTACTTCTTCAGTATTAATCTCGTGACAGTGAGTTAGTTCATCCATTCGTTCAATGGTGATTTGGGGAGCCTCGTTATCCCATTTAAGTTTAAACATGGATGACATTGTGGCTAGTGCGTCTGCTAGCTGACTTTCTTCTCGCGGGAAATGCTCAAAGGTAATCTTCTTAAAATATGGGAGCAACGTCAACACATGTTCTTTATAGGGGATAAGGTTAGGGTGTTTGGTGTCCCATTCCCCTTTGATCTGGCTGATGACCAAAGCTGAATCTCCGAATACATTTAAAGATTTGATCCCCAAGTCTATGGCAACTTTAAGACAAAAAATGCACGCTTCGTATTCCGCCATGTTATTTGTACAATTGAAGCAGAGTCTTGCAGTAAAAGGAGTATGAAACCCTTCAGGAGATATGAGTACAACACCAATACCATTGCCGAGTACGTTGGATGCCCCATCAAAAACCAGGGTCCATCAGGATCCTAGTTCAGGTTCGTCATCTGGTCTGAGTTCTTCACAGTTATTTACCATCATGATGTCTTCATCTGGGAATTCGAACTTCATGGACTGGTAGTCTTCTACAGCTTGGTGAGCAAGGTGATCAACTAGTACACTTCCCTTTATTGCTTTCTGGGTAGTATATTGTATGTCATATTCTGTCAGGATCATCTGCCATCTCGCTATTCTCCCAGAGAGAGCAGGTTTCTCAAAGATGTATTTTATTGCATCCATTTTAGATATCAATAAGGTAGTATGGGTCAGCATATACTGTCTTATCCGGCGAGCAGCCCATGCCAGAGCGCAGCAAGTTTTCTCAAGCAGGGAATATCTTATTTCACAGTCAGTAAACTTTTTGCTCAGGTAATAAACAGCACGCTCTTTTCGGCCAGATTCGTCATGTTGTCCCAGCACACACCCCGTTGAATTTTCCAAAACGGTTAGATACATGATCAATGGTCTTCCCTCGACCGGTGGCATAAAAACTAGAGGCTCTTGTAGGTACTCTTTGATCTTGTCAAAAGCAGTTTGGCACTCATCATTCCATTTGACTACTTGATCTTTCTTCAGTAATTTAAAGATTGGCTCACAAGTAGCTGTCGAGTGAGAAATTAATATGGCAATGTAGTTTAAGCGTCCCAAGAATCCTATGACTTCCTTCTCATTATGAGGAGCAGGCGTCTCTTATATAGCTTTCACCTTGGCAGGATCCACTTCGATACCTTTATTGCTGATGACAAAGCCTAGGAGTTTACCAGACCTCACCCCAAACGTGCATTTATTTGGGTTCAACCTCAGCTTGTATTTCTTTAATCTCTCAAACACTTCTGTAAGTGATCAAGATGCTCTTCTTTTTTTTGGGATCTAGCTATCATGTCGTCCACATAGACCTCTATTTCGTGATGTATCATGTCGTGAAATAGGGATACCATGGCACGCTGATAGGTTACCCCAACATTCTTCAGTCCGAATGGCATAACCTTGTAGTAGAATGTGCCCCACTGTGTGACAAAGGTTGTCTTCTCCATGTCCCCAGGCGCCATTTTGATTTGGTTGTAGCCTGAGAAATCGTCCATGAAGGAAAACACTTTATGTTGTGCCATATTGTCAACTAGAACATCAATGTGGGGTAGTGGGAAATCATCCTTAGGGCCTGCCCTATTTAAATCTCTGTAGTCCATGCACATTCGTACTTTGCCATCCTTTTTGGGCACAGGAACAACATTGGCAACCCATTGCGGATAGGAGGTGACGGCCAAGAATCCATCATTTAATTGTTTCATGACTTCTGCTTTGATCTTCTCTGACATGTCTGGTCGCATGCGACAAACCTTTTGTTTTACCGGTGGACAGTCTTCTTTTGTTGGTAGACGATGTACCATGATATCTGCATCAAGTCTTGGCATGTATTCATAAGACCAGGAAAAGACCTCAACATACTCGTGTAACAACTGAATTAGATGCTCCTTGACACTGGGTTCCATATTGGCACCCACCTTGACTTCTCTTTTGTCTTCTTCAGTACCCTGGTTGATTGTGTCCACTAGTTCCTCGTGGGGCTGAATGGTCCTCTCTTCTTGTTGCAGTAACCTGGCGAGTTCCCCTGGTACTTCACAATCTTCCTCACCTTCGTCTTCGGCTTGGTAGATTATATTTTCAGAGTCACTGAAGGCCATAGCAGAACTGTTACCCATGGGATCCCGAATATATGTAGACCTGCAGTGTAAGTGTGAGTGTGTGTAAGAGTATAGCTATCTTTGAAATAAATGAAAAATGTAAAAAGAAAAACAATGAGCACAAAGTTTGTATGCAAAAACGTCCATGATTCATTGATGTCATATGGAAATGAAATAATAACCCTTACAAATGGACCATTGTGTCTCGGGTAAGACACGAGGTTTTAAGAGTCTGAATTGTTTTAATATTACAGATCCAACAAAATGTAAAGACAAATTACTGTGGGATAAAAGTGATCGGGACAAAATCTCTAGCCTCCTAGTTGTTGATCCCTCCACTGACAGTTGGGAAATACAATCCTCCAGGTTGTAGCCATCTTCATCATTCTCTACCGTGTTGACTTTGCGGTTGCTGATCTTCAAGGGTGGTCCTCCAGCACAAGCGCGGCGTACAACTTTCTGGGCACCTGAAGTGAAACCTGTAACACCCCAAATCTACCCCATAGTTATATTAAAATCAGAGTGCCAAAATTTCCGCAAACATGGGGAATTACATTCTGATTCCAAAACCCAACAACATAAAAACCTATCATAATAGATACATAGCACATATTGATCCAAAGAACTTATAACAATTTATTAGTCTTCAAAAGTATTTCAACTTGATTCCATAAATATGCAACAGATTCATAACTTTAAAACTTCAAAGGAAACATATCATCTTTTAAACAACTTAATTCAAAGAAAACAACTTCTTAAAACAACAACTTGAATTAAACTTAAAACATCATAAAATCAAATAAGCGTTCATCCCCCCGAGTGCCACGTATCAAAGCGACGACACCAACAAGCAACTAAGTCTCTACTCCTCGTTACCTTCACGTTACCAGTATAAAGGCAACGGCAAAACAAATAAAGGGGTGAGACATCGAATAATATAAATAAGATTATGATAATTAATATATTATACAAGAGCATTATAAACTTCACCGCTTCTCAACAACACACAACAATCAATAAACATTCACAATTATCATTAGCGATTCAAAATTCAATTCGAATGCGACACAACTGTGCATATGCATGTGGTACCAACAGGGCTTCAGCCCTCTTCACTAATTGCCAATTAATAGAGTCACAAGGCATAAACCTACTTCACAAATCCGCCAATACATGCCTTTACAAAATGCAAATGTATGAGACTCATGTAACATACAACATCACATATATATCATTCACCACAAACTTCATTACGAGGCTTTCGCCTACATCCCTGCATCACTGGAAATAAGCCTAAAACTTCACATATTCAACCACATCACAATTATCTCAAAACAACAACATCTCATAAACATCTCAAAACAACAACATCTCAATCATCTCAAACATCTCAATTAACAACATCTCATAACATCAAAATAATTTATTAAACATCATTTATTATCACAAAAATCATCGAACACAACTTCATCAATAACATCACACTAATACTCAACTTTATAATAATAGTACAGTAACCCATCCTGTTACTCTGCTAATTTATATCGTTACTGTCACTGATCCTACTGTCATAATTCTAACAGCAGCCTCTAAACATCTACTGTTTATTATTCTGTCCAAAAATCAGCACAACGGTCATCTACAGGAATTAATTCTAAATCCTAAATTGGTTACTGGGATTACACCTCTTAATCATCATTTAAATCATCTAGAATAAAGTTCATCGCGTTAGCTAATCAATGCTTCGAACGACATCTCAAACAGCATCCTACGACTCAAGTTACAACAATTCAAAACTGATTCTGCCAAAATTATTCATTATGTATCGACAGAAAACTCCTTGGATCGACACATCCTACTTCTTCTTTACACTATGAGTCGACACATCCTCCTTATGGATCGACTCATTATGGATTTTAATACAGCATGTATCGACACATGCACTCTTCGTGTCGACTCATCCTTAGTCCCACAATGAACATGTATCGATGCAAGCCCTGCATGCATCGACTCATCCTGAGTCTTGCAACAAACATGTATCGACGCAAACCCTCCATGCATCGACTCATCCTGAGTCTAACAACCTCCTTGCATCGACTCATCCAGTTTGAGGTTGACGCATACTGCAATTTCCTGCATAATTTTCTGCGTTTTCTACTGTATTTCACTACGGGAATCCAATTACAGTCCTGCAAACCTCATTATAAACATGATAATTCATCACCTAATCATTAACTCATAATACTACATCAATTACACAGCATCATAACATCATTTATTCATCAAGAATTCATCAATATTCACCATACATCATTCAATTCAATAACAAAAACAACAATCCTCTAACCCCACCCTTACATACTAACCATCATATTCCCGGTTATAAAATCCGAACCACACCCTTACCTTTTGGTTTTTCAGTCGGTCGAATTCTCTGGTTGAAACTGCAATTGGTTTGACGGCGAGTTCTCTAAATTTGCTTGCCTCCCACTTGGTGCCTCCAAACCCTTGCTTCTTCTACTGCTACGTGATAATTGTTTTGCTTTTGGTTGCTAACCTCTATATATTATAACCTAATATAATAATAGGTCTACTAGTAACTTTAATGGGCCTATTAATTATATTCCTAATCTTGCTATTTCACACACCCCACTTGACCCAACTAATAAAATAACATTATACTAAAATCAACATTAAATCCAATATTAATTTCTCTTGACTAAATTGACTAATTATTCGATTATCAATTCTAACAATCCAGTAATGCTCCTAATAATTATTCCGATAATTCCTTCTTCGACTAAATTCCAACAATTTAAATCCTCAATAATTCATTTAAATAATTTAATGAATTTCCGGGCGTTACAAAACCCAGACCAAATTTGTCAGATTTGTATGGGATATCTAGGAGATGTCCCCAAACAGTGCACCCACCTTCTTCTATCACTGCCTTGGCATCCTTCAAAGACGGAATCCTGAGCGGAGGCCTTGTGATCTTAGGAACTTGAGACACAACCTTGGTCACTACCAGATCTTGCGGGACTTCTTTAAAGTGCTGGAATGGAGTTTCAATAAATTCACCATCTAGTTCCACATATCTGAAGGAATTTATATGGCTGACCATATACTCTTCTTCTCCATGAACGGTGATGATCTTCCCTTGAATTGGATATTTCAGCATTTGGTGCAACGTGGAGGTAACGACACCAGCATTGTGGATCCACGGTCGGCCTAACAAGCAAGAATATGAAGGGCTGATATCCATTACATAAAAAGTTGAATCAAATGTTTGGGTTCTAACCTTTATGGGGATATCCACTTCCCCATGCACCATCCTTTTTGAGCCGTCAAAAGCCCTCACTACTATGTTGCTTGGTTTCAATGTCAATCCCTCACAGTCCAACCTATCAAGAGCTTTTTTAGGTAACACGTTCAAAGATGAACCAGTGTCAACCAAGACATGAGCCAAGGTTGTGCCCCTGCATTCCACTGAGATATGCAATGCCTCATTATGCTTCCTTCCTCTTGGCGTTAAATCAACATCCAAAAAACCTAAACCATTATCTATAGTCAAGCTGGCTACGCAGTCTTGGAACTGATCGGAAGATGTTCTTGGGGTACATGGGCAGTTCTGAGGAATTTAACCAATGCTTTTTCATGTGCCTCAGAACATAGCAATAAAGCCAACATGGAAATTTTTGATGGAGTTTGCCCCAATTGCTCGACTACATTGTAGTTGCTTCTTTTTATGATCTTTAAAATTTCCCCCATCTCTTTTCGGGAGGTTTCAGGGATAGCTACCGATTGAGTCTTTGTCCTGACAGACTCAACCATAACACCTTTTCCTCGAGTCTCGGTTAACTCGACAGGAATGTCAGTAGGGGTGATAACAGGGATTGTAATAGTTTTGTCAATAGGAGTATTAGGAGAGATGATTGTAGGACTGGGAATAACCTTTGGAGGAGCAACAACAACATGAATGATTACGGGTCCAGAAACATCTTTTGGAGGAGCTATCTCTGGAGAGAAAACCCTTCCACTTCGAGTGATCTTACTAGTCCCTGCAATATTACTGACGTTAGAGTCAAATTTCTCAGGACTTGAATCTTTAGCAGCTGACCAATCTTGCTTGATACCGTGGTAGTAGACATCCCCTCCATAATTCCATGGTACGGTTTTGTTTGACGAATACGGGATTGGTCTAGGCATTTTAATTATCAAAGGAGCTACTTTAGGAACTGATGTAATTCTAACGGGTCTTTTGGTGGAGACCTTGGAAGAATTGTCAGAAATGGTTACGATGGAAACATCATTATAAGAAATAGTTGGAACAGAAGTCTTCTCGAACAAAATTTCCTTATTATCTATTAGGCACTGAACGCCTGCTTTTAACAAAGGACAACTGGTTGGTGAGGAAAAACAGAAATGACATATTTCATTACATCCTGGGAAAACATCAGCATTCAACAGGTTCTCTTTGATAGTCAGGAGTAGGGCATAAGTTCATCAACTGAAGTAACAAACGTATCTTCCTCAATGGCGTTGGTATTATGGCCGTGTTTGGGCATTGGGGTAGTAATGACATTGGGCTTTTCTGGCGCGTCGAATTCAATCTCTTTGGCTTCAAGAAGATCTTGTACTTTGTTCTTTAGAGCCCAACAGTTGTTAGTGTCATGGTCGGGACTCTCAGAATGGTATGCACAACGAGAATTAGGATGATAGTGAGGAGATGTTATGTTAGGATTCTTTGGAGCTTCTTTCAAGGTCACTAGGTTGGACCTTAACAAATGTGGTAATACTTGAGATAAGGTCATGTTAATTCTGGTGAATTGTCTGACTGGTCTTTCCGTTCTTGGTTGGTTGTTTCTTTGCTGATTAAGCATAGGTTTAGGAATCATGACAGCCCCCACCATTGGACGGCGTTAAGCCCTATCTTGATTTCTCTGAGGATATACATCAACCACATATTTCTTTCCAATGAATGGCTTCCTTACAGCAATAGAGGATGCATCTATTTGAATCTTTCCACTCTTTATCCCGGCTTCTACCCTTTCTTCGGTCAATATCAATTCAGTAAAACCTGCCAATGAACTCCCAATTAAGTGATTGAAGAAAGGTCCGGACAAGGTGCCCAAGAACATGTCTACTAATTCTCTTTCATATAGTGGAGGCTGGACTCTTCCTGCTAAGTCCCTCCACTTTCGCGCGTAGTCTTTAAAGCCTTCACTAGAAGTTATGGCCATACTCTGAAGTTGAGTACGGGTAAGTACGAGATCAGCATTGTATTGGTATTGTTTGTAAAAGGCTGCAGCAAGATCTTCTCAGTTATGAACATTGGCTCTTTCTAACTGATAAAACCAATCAAGTTGAGTTCCAGACAGGCTGTCTTGGAATAAGTGTACCCATAAGTCCTTGTCAGTGGTATGGGGCTGGATTTTCCTTACATAGGATCAGAGATGCATTTTGGGGCATGAAACTCCATCATATTTGGCGAACACCGGTGCTTTGAATTTTGGAGGAATGACAATCCTCGATACTAATCCCAACTCCTCAAAGTCCAATCCGGGCACTTTTTGGATTTCCATTGCGCTCAACCGCTCTTCTAGATGCTTATACTTGTCGTCGGCTGGAGGGTATTGTTCTTCAGAATAGTCTTCTTCTTCCTATTCCTCTTCTGACTCTGACTGGACAACTGTTTCTTTTCCTTTCCCATCTTGATTGTCTTTCTCACCAGATGTCGTTGCAAAGTCTAAGGCCCTTATTGTTTTCCCTTGGAATCTTCTTCCCATGTTTAGAACTCCGGTTATTTTCTTCATCTTCTTTTTCTTCTCCTCAACCAGCAAGGTCTTTAGCTCTTCTTGTCCTTTGGCTACAGTTAAGAACAACTATTGAAACTGTGCATTCTGAGCTTGGAGGTCCTTCACCGTTTGCTCAAGATCCATCTTACCGAAATAAACAGTAGAAAGATGAGGAGACTTGTTGCAAGAAACCTGCTTATGTTATGATGCATGGTAAATGGGTATGCAATGATTTCAAGGATTTTAAAGATTCAAATTTGTTTTAGACAAAAAGGAAACACACGTTATATTAATAAATTAAAGCTTGAGTACATTAATGCCTCTTTGGGAAAAACAAATACAAAAACTCTAAAATAAAAAGGTAGTCCGCATCCTCTTTGGTGTGATGTAGGCATTCAGGTTCCTCTCCTCATGAAGTTGCTTAGTGAGTTCTAAAACCTTCTTCCCGCTAGCGTAGAATTGGGCTTCGAAAGTATCTCGCTCCCCCTTGAGTTGTATCCAACCTCTTTGTAAGTCTTCAAGAGAGGTGGGCATGTCAGGATGTAGGATAGTGTATGGAACATCTCCTTCCATGACAGGCTCAATGATTACCGGGAGAATGGAAGGATAAGGCATCATAAGACTCTGAGCATGAGTTCGTACCCATTTGAGGTAAGGCTCAATAGGGATGGAATTATTATGCCCCAATGTCTTGCTATCTACCTTGTTCAACATTCTCCAAGCTCGTATAAATCTCTGGCGAAGACCTTTATTGTCGTTCTTGTAGTCAAATACCAAACCTTGAATCAGCATCTCACGTGGACCATCCCTTCGGGCGTAACCAAACTATCTTAAGGCTAATCAAGGGTTGTAGGTGATATCTCCTCTAATTCCAAGTAGGGGGACATTAGGAAACTCTCCACAATGGTCGACGATGATAACATTCTCTATAGATCTAGAGCACCAATAGATGTCTGAATGTTTGAGTGTCATCAACCTTTGTGACCACCTTGAGCCTTGCTCGTTCTTCAATACAGATCAGGGAAGATGCGAAATAAACCATATTTCCAAGAGAGGAGTGTAAAACATAAGGACACCTCTTTTCCTCATAGTGCGAGTGTGAAAATAATATAGAATGTCCCCTAGCAAAGTAGGCATTGGGTTGCGGGATATGAAGATTTTAACGGTGTTCATATCTATGAGTTGGTCAGGTTTTGGGAACAAAACCATCCCATCAATGAGGAGAGACACAATTTCCTCAAAAGCCTGCAGATCCAAAGAGCTCCAACAGTTTTGGGCTTTCTTAAACAAGAACTTTGCTAGGAAACCTTTGACACCACTCCTTGTTTCCCAATTAGTTATGATATCAGATGGTTACAAGTGTAGAGCTTGAGCAATCTCTTCTGGCTTTGGGTCTCTTTCCGTACCGTTGAAAGGTAGTTGATTGAGAATGGGAATCCTCAAGAGTTGGGAGAATTCTTCCAAAGTTGGCACAAGTTGATAATCGGGAAATGTGAAGCAATGGTGTAAAGGATCAAAGAACTGCAAGAGAACCTTCATCATATCTTCATCAGTGTTGGAAGTGACTAAGTTGAGCAGGAGACCATGTCTCTCGGTGAATGGAGAATTTTCAGGAATCCTTGAAGCTAGCTCCTTAAGTTGTGGAGGGATCCTTACAAGATTGACTTGAATAGTTTTCATGCGAATAGAATCCATGTTCTACAAAACAAGAAAAAAGATAAATCTCAAGATCCTTGAAATGGTTAGTAAATGAGTATGATGTTATGATGTTCATGATGTTATGTACAAGTATGTATATACAAACAAAGCAAATAATTCCTTAGGTTTAGGCTTGCATGGAGTCTCATAGGTAAGCACCCTCTTGAAGTTTAGTTGGCTTAAACCTGTCCTAGTAATAGTAATCGGGTTCTAAGGAGCTCAATATCACTGGATTATTTCCTTGATCATTGTTTCAGCACAAGCCTCTTTAATGGCGACCGGAATATCCCAAGAAACCAAACCTCAATGAGTGTAGTATCGAGTATCTACCAACTTCATACTGCACCAAAGTCGGTCATCTCACTACGTCCTAATGCCTAATTTGGTCAAGTAAAGGTTCTAAAAGTTCATTAGTGCTTTATGACATCACTCACCGACCCCGTAAATTCCTTGGTTAAATCAAGGACTACCGGTACCCACAAAAATGTCACACTAACGTAGCTATTGCTTAGACCATGTCGGTATACCCCGCACAGTTTCCATAATGTATTGCTACTTAACTATAAGGTATCCTAAATCCGGGTAGAGGATTCAAACCCAAACAAAGAACCATAATGTATAACATACAAGTCAAACAATGAAAGCAAGTAAATGTGATCTAACCCTAAGGTAACCCCAGTTTTAGAATTTTCCCCAGCAGAGTCGCCAGTTCTGTGATATGGTGGGAGAACTGACTTGGGTGTTTTGTGTCTTATCGCAAATGTTGCAGTTAGAAAGAGTCGCCACCGACTTTTCTTTTATCCAAAAGGAAAGGTGAAAAAACACAAGAAATACCTTTGAGATTATTTCTTGAGTTCGGGGGGTAAGTTATGAAAAGGGAAGGTATTAGCACCCTTTTCATCCATACTAGATCACTTGCTTTTGTTTGAAATTGTGCTTTGTGTGGTTTTTGAAAGTATTTTGTAAAGAGGCCATTGTTTAGGCAATCTTTGTAATGATTCTCGTTCGTAAGAATGTATACAAAGATGTTGATCTTTTGAAAATGTTTTCAAGTTTGTAAGATGTTTTAAAAGTGTAGGTGTTTGTTTTTGAAAATAGCAAGGATGTTTGAAATTAAGCAAGTAATTAGGAGCATTCTACCTACTCAAAAGTCTTTCTTGTTCATTTTCTTTTCCTTTGACATTGTTATCTTACCATTGATTTGGTAAGTAACCCTATCTTTGGATGTTAACGGGACGGGCGTGGGTCATCGTATAACCATGATTTAGCAATGTTGCAAGGTATCTTAGCATTCTTTTTAGGGACTAAGATCATGTGAAAGGCAACTTAGATAGCGTCATCGAGGGACTATGATCTTATATTTTCTTTGTTTTTGCTAAGATACCTCACATGCGTAATATGGCCATTTTGTAATGGCAACCAAGTGGAATTACCCTAGGGGTGCTTGTGTGCAAGTGTATTGTTTTCATGCTTGATTTTATCTTGAATTAGGGTTTTCTAAGTATTGGTTTTAGTCTTTCCATGCAAACCCTAATTACTAACATTTGTATATAAAGCGATAAATTGCTGAATTTAAAGTTACTACGCTATTACAATATTTGTGGGAGAGAGGTGTACAAATTGATTGCAAGAATCTAAACCTAATTAGTCTATTACAACCATATTGAATTGGTATAAATGTACAAGGATTTAAATGAATATAATGTACAAGATGAATAAATATACTAAAATGTAAATGTAAAGAAAATGAATCTTTATTTGGTTTTCATGAGAAAAGGGTATTTGTTTTAACTTAATCAATTAAAGAAAATAATTTATTAAACTTAAATTTATTAAGAAAAGATTTTAAATAAAACCCTAATTCTATTAATTGATTAAAAGAAAATAAGTTTGTAAGAAAAATATTTTTGGTATTTTTATCTTGGAAATAAATATAGTGTTATAAAATAATTTTTGGCCTTTTTAATATTAAAATAATATATCTTGATTGGTGTAAAAGAAAATAACTAATAACCTAGTTTTAATTAAATTTATAAGATAATAAATAAAAATAAATAAAGTATGATTAATAAAATAATTTTTTGTGTGAGAAAAATAAATAAACTAAGTTAAAATATAAATCTACTACTTTTTTATTTTTTTATGATTTTTTAGTATTAGAAAAAATATTTAAGAAAATAAATGAAATAAAAATAAGAAAATAAAATAAACTGGGCCAGGGGCGCAAATATAAAACAGGGGGTTAACTAGCAAAAACAAAAAAAATAAAACAAGGCCAAAGAGGCCCAGCGCCTTGCAAAAAAAGTCAGAAAATGCAAAACATGTAAAAAAACACAAAAGGGTACCACTGAGGCTCGAACCCAGGTTCCAAAGGTTACAGGAGCGCGCTTCTACCACTGAGGTGGCTATACATCCATTAACATAAGAAAATCAATAAATATATGATACAAAACATGCCCTGACTACTTCATCTTCAACCTCCAGCCAGACCAACTGTAACTTGTTCATTTCTCGTCAAAAATGAAAAGTGTAAACATGAAACTTGTAGCAAATTTCCTCACGGTTTCAAAAATGTAAAGCATTAAAACTATAGGTCAAAGATAAGCATGAATTTTATTGGACCTAATCTGAACCCTAAAAATCTCAGAAACTTCAATCTTAAAATTCTCTAAGCTCAAACAAAATCAATAGAAACTATGGACAGGGTTAGCTTTAGGGCAATGATATCTACATGTTTTGTTCACAAATAAATCATTGATGATGCCTGTATGAAGAGTTCCAAAGTTAGAAAAATTACCTTGCAAGAGGGTATCAGGTTTGAAGTTTGAGCAGCTTTCAGGGTGTTCCAATGGTTGGGTTAGCTTCCTTAAGTTCCCAGGAAGCTAATGGAATGCTTAGCTTGAGCTGAAATGACCTGAGAAGTTCTGGAGAAGTCCAAGTGCAAAGCTCTATTTTTGAAAATGGAGGATGGTGTTAAAGGTGTTACAGTTTTGTAACAAGGTGGGGGATCGGTTCTAAATGATGTTTGGAAGCTTTAGTAACAAAAAGGCTTGAAAATGCACGAGGGAGTTATGAGTTTCAAGTTTTTGGTCAATTTATGTGAAAATGGAAATATGAAATGTGTTTCTGAGTTCTAGGTCTTTTAAGGGCTTTAGCATTCGTATATTTGGTGCAAATAGTTTGTGTATCTATAAGCAAAAGGATCGGAGTGCATTGGACAATCAGAAGTACACGTTTTTAGCTTTTGGCTAGGTTACTTGATTTTGAAGAAAAGAGGGAAACCAAGTTTCAATGTGAGGTACAAGCATGGTTTGGGTGATTGTAAGTGTCTAAACCATTTATCATGAGTTATAGGACTTGTTTGATCAGAAGAGAACAAGTGCAAGGCTCAAGAACAAGTTTTGTACAAAAAGTCACTTTATCAAAATGGCAATGTAACCTTTCTTCCAAAAATGGATATAACGCATGTCCATGTATTTAATGCTTGAAGTGAGACCTCTAACAGCTGTGTAAATCATTAAATATGGAGTGCCTAACAAGTTTTATGCCTGTAAAGTAGAGTTTATGCAGCATAGTTTGAATTTTGAACTTGGTTCATCACAAAATAACTTGTAATTCAAGTGATAAAACCCCAACTTCATCTCTTCGATTCTCCATACTCAAGAATGATCTCAAGGAGTTCTTGGACACTTTGGAAAGCTTGCAATGTGGTCTAAAACCCATATTTGAATTTATTTTGAAGATTACATTTGAAACTATATGAAAAAGTTCCATGAAGTTGGGTCAAAATCCTGACCAAATTAGGGCAAAATTTCACTAAGTGTTTTGTTTCATGACCACATATTCTTAAAATTATAACTTGAGATCCAAGAAATTTTGGAAGGATTTGTGTAAAGCAAAGTTGTAGATTTTATGGAGATCTACAACTTTCATTTTAGAATTTTCTCTTGAATCATCTTGCATCATGGTGAAAATGTTGGTCAAAGTTATGAAAAAACATGAAATTTCCAACACTTAGAAAAATTTCTAAGTTTAGAAATTTTGACTTTTCAAAATGAAATCTTGAGTTTTTGATTTCTTGATGAATAAGTTTCATATTTTGACATGTTTTGATGAATTATGATCTTTGGAATTTGAATTTGACCAAAAAGTCAAAGTTTTGACTTTTCAGTATACAATTGACTTTTGATCAATTGACTGAAAATTCATCTGTCAATCCTTTGAACTTGAGTAATGTTTTGAGCCATGTTATTAGGTCAAAATGATGCAATTGGAATCTTGAGATCATTCCTTAAACCAATTGATCATTTTTTAGGTAAAAAATCAGAAATTGCCCTTTCCCAGTAAAAACCCTAATTTTGACCATTTTGCCCTTTTGGAGATTTGATCAACTTTCTTGAGGAATTGTGGTCCAAACTTAATAAAATGATACATATGAGTATAAAATATTGATGTGGATAAAAATTATGAAGTTTGACTGTAAATTGGCCATGGTTGACTTTTTCCCTAATACAATTGACTTTTAGGTCAAATGCACAATTGATTGAGCAAAAGTGTGATTCATGACTTGAAACTTGTCATGAGTAATCTTAGGGGTCCATAATGATCCATGAAAACCATATGGGGCATTGGAAGTGGAAAAATCCTTGTGCAAACTCAAACCCTAATTTTGGTCACCAATGCTTAAGGAGGTGTCTTGAGCTGATCAAACCCTAGTGCAGCCTTGAGCTAAGGAGATCTTGTGATCAAATTCTTGATAAGTGAGAGGGAAAATTTTGGGGTACAACACCTACCAACATGGAAGTTGAACTATAAAGTATCAACCTGGTTTTCAACATGTGAAAATTCTAGAAGTGGTTTTTCTTCAAGTGAAGTATACTCTTATTTAGGTGAAGTATGATAGTTTATAAAACTACGATTGTCGGTGAAAACAATGTAAAAATTCTTGGTGTGGTGTAGCTTCAAATGACTATACTTTTTATGATGGAGTATGATTTCCAGTGAAGACAATGAAAGTTTATGTATTATTTTCAATCAAGGTGGAGCTTATTGGGGTTGGTTGAAAATATACATGTTGAAGAAGTCCCACATTGCTTAGTTTTGTGAATGAAGATGGAGTCAAAAACTATATAGGATTAAATTTATTCTAAGTTTCACATCGCTTAGTTTTATGAAGTAAGAGGGAGTCCAAGCTATATATAGGATTCAAGTTATTTGTTCTAAGATGTACCAGTCAAAATAACTTTAAGCTTGTATTTGACTTTTTATATCTTTTCTTATAGTATTGTTTTAGAGTGTTGTGGGGGTAGTAAATATTTGCTTTGGAGAGTGCGGATGTATTGGGGTCTTGGGATGAGTAAGGATAGTCTATATGTTGTAAAACATTTCACACAATGTTATTCTCTAGTTTTCGTTTGACAACGGTCGTGGTTTTTTCTCTGGTTTTGGAGTTTACACGTTAATCTCTTGTGTTCTTATTGTTTTCCTCTTTTTTCTCTATGTTTTGTTTTTTCCCATAAAATGCTATATGAGTTGTGGTTTGACTTGGTGGGGGAGTGGGAAATAGATCCAATGTTGGATCCTATTATAGGATGTGTGGACTCACACTTATAGGAGAGAAGGTTGAGTGCAAGTGTGAGTTGTTAAAGCCCCATGTTTCCTATGAATGAGTGGAATGTTGGATTTATAAGAGAGAATACCCATTTACCTAACACCTTAAGGTTTTGGGTTAAGATGTGGCATCTCCCTCTCTTATAATCCTAGATTATTGGTCTCATTGGTGCTCCCGACTCTCCCAGAATCCCCACCAGTAAGGAGGGATCTTTATGGCACGCTAGGTTCAAATAAGTGAAATCCATGCACATTCATCATTTTTAGATACCTTTCGAACAAACACTATTGAAATTCTAGTATGATAGAACTCAGATGTCCTATGACATGTTTGAACATATGATTCAACATAAACAAACAAGCAAGGTATTAACAATAAAAACAACATTGAAAAGCATAAACAACACACATAATTGTTAACTCATTTCGGAACAACCTTCCTACTCTAGGGGCATACCAAGCCAGGGACAAATCCACTATGATAGTATCAATTCATAGACCCTGCAACAAACCTCTAGTTTACGGCCTAATCAATTAATCAATACCCTTGATAGACTTCTATCTAAGACTCACCTAAATATGAGGCCCTCCTTAATCCTTCTTCAATCCCAAACAACAATTGGATCAACACAATTATGAAAAAACATGAAGACACACTTCCATGATAATCACTAGCTAAGACTCTTGACTAAGATCACATCTTGGAGTTGCTTACAAGCTTCATACAAGAACAATACTCACTCTTGCTTCACACCTTCGAGGAGAACACAGTGACCATCTCACAACCCGAGTGGATCACACATACCAACTCTCCTAGAGAGTGGCTAACAGACTCAACCCTAATAATTACATCTTTTAAATTCTAGGTTAGTACAAATCCTAGGTTACAAAGCTTCTATTTATAACCTATACCCAACTGGATTTGGGCCTTCAAATTACAACTCTTTATTTGTTACAAACAACAGAAAATTCTACTACAAAATAGGTGTTCAATTAAATCTTCCTAAATTATCTCCATATTTAGAAAGTCAATATTCTTCTTGATTCTTCTTGACCTACAAAACAGCACCACATAGGATAATATATGTGATACGGTGGGAGAACTGACTTGGGATTTTGTGTTTGTGTTCGCAAATGTTTCGGTTTAGCAAGAGTCGCCACCGACTTTTTATTTTATCCTAAGGAAAGGTCAAAAAGCACAGGAAAGACCTTTGAGATGTTTTCGTGGGTTCGAGGGGTAGATTATGAAAAGGGAAGGTGCTAGCACCCTTTTCATCCATGGTTATCCATGGGCTCTTAGTTACTTGCTTTAGATCACTTGCTTTCGTTTGAATGTGCTTGTGGTGTGTGTTTTGAAAGTATTTTTGAAAATGGAACTTCGTAATGGTTCTCGTTTCAATAAGAACTCCAACAAAGTGTTTGTTTCAAAAAATAGTTCAAAAGTGTGTTTGTGTTTTTGAAAGTATTTTGAAAATGGAACTTCGTAATGGTTCTCGTTTCTATAAGAACACTTACAAAGTGTTTGTTTCGAAAATAGTTCAAAGATGAGAGTGTGGGTGTATAAAAATGTTTTTTTGTTGTGAGAAAGCGAGTAACTAGGAGCGAATCTACCTACTCGAAAGGTCCTAAATGTTCTTTTCCTTCTCCTTTATATGTGGCTATCTTACCATTGATTTGGTAAGAAGCCCCATCGTTGGATGTGAAGGGACGGGCATTGGGACGTTTGTATAGTCATAGGAGGCAACATATGGGATGTTTTAGCAATGTCATTTTAGGGACTAGATCGTTTACCAAAGGCAACATCGAGGGTCATCGAGGGACTACGATCTTTTATCGAGGGTCTTTGCTAAAACTCCCATGCTCGAGGGACATGACTATTTTCCGAGGTAACAAGTGAGATTACCCTAAGGGTGCACGTGTGCAAAGTGTGTTTTATTGCATGCATTTGTCTTTCATTAGGGGTTGTCTACTTGTTGGTTTTATCTTGCCATACACACCTATTTACTAGCATTTGTATAAAGCAATAAAAATGTAGAAAATAAATATCCTACACTATTACAACCATATTGAAGTGCAGAAGAATATAAAGGAAAAAATAAGATAAAAAGAAGAAAAAATGAGCTCCTTCGATTTGGGTAGGAGCAGCCTTCGATTTGCATTCTGTTGGCCTCCTTCGATTGGGGCCAGCACCAGTGAGGTTCTGTCCTTCGACTGGCTTGGAAGTCAGTGTATGGCGAAGCCTTCTGGTTCTGCCTTGTTGTCTTCTTCGACTGGAGGTTGAAAGCAGTGAGGGAATGCCTTTCGATTGAGCCTGGAAGTCAGTGTATGGTTTTCCTCCTGGTTGTCTCTTTTTGTTCGACCTGGAGAAAGAGGATAGAAGCCAGAAGCTTCGTTTCCTATTTCCCATTTCCTGTTTCTTTCATTTAAAGAATTAAATGGCAACATGGCCTGAGGCCATGCTAGTATTTGTTTGGTAAACAATTTAACAGTTAAAGCAAGTTCAGGTAAACAGAAAGCAAAAACGAAAGGGTTAGCTCTGAAAAATATGTTAAAAGGGTGGAAACGAAAGGAACAATGGTATGTACATGTTTCAAACGAAAGGGAAAATTATTATGCCATGAAACGAAAAGTTCAAAGGTAAGAATAACATACCTTGCTTCAGGCCTTGAATGGATGTGGGGTTCGAACTTTAACTACTACCTGGATGTTTCTGGAATTCGAAGAGTGGTCACAGGGGGTTTGCTTTTGGTTCGAAGAGTTGTCACAGAAGGTTGTCTTTGAGTTTGAACAAACTTCTATGTGTGGGGTGTTCTTCAGAATCGAAAGAGGTGAGTGTTTGGGATTCTGGGTTTTGATTTCTCAAGTGTTGATGAACTTGAGAGTTTTGTTGTGTTTGAGAAAATTTGGGAGATTCGTTCCTCTGGTCCAAAGATCCTCCTTCAGCTTTGCAAAAATTCCTCTATTTATAGAGAAAAAGAATGGACATGTTTGAAGTAGCCAGCCTTGCAAAACAATAAAATAATAGGTAACGTGAAAGTACATGTGGGAGCCTCTTGGCAGTTGGGGTGCAGAAGATGTGACTTATGCTTCTGACGTTGCTTGTGCTCAGACCAAAATCAGGTTGAAAGCTGATTTTGTGACTAAAGTACTCTCTATGAAAGGAAAGAGCATGTAGCCTTTAACCAATAATTGTAGTATCTAAAAGACACAGTTTAAAACCCTTGTACAAGCTTCTGACTATGTAAAGATTTGGACGCAACATAGCCTGGCAAACGAGATTTGGTCTTGAGTCAAATGCAAGAATGAGATCGAAGCACACCTGTTTGAAGGAAGCCTTTGTGTTGTACCCCAAAATTTGCCCTCCCATATTCTTCAAAGTTTTGCCAAGCATCACCTCAAATGGTTCAAAGTCTACTCAAGGGCTACACAGTTAAGCACCCTCCTAAGCCAGTCAAATTAGGGTTTTGGTTCTTGCAAGGAAGTTGAGGTTTTCAAGGGCTCAATCAAGTCCCTATGCTCATATACATTGTCAAGCACCTACATGTCAAGTTTCAAGGCTCACAAGGTCAAGTTGCACAGTCAAAAACCCTAATTGCTTCACAGTCAACTACAGGGGCAAAATGGTCATTTGGCAGTCAAAAGTCAAATTTTTTGGTCAACATCTTATTTTGAAGCCACAATCATCATTTGGTCAAGTCTTGACCATGATTTCACAAGAATGGCTCAAAAATCATCAAGATGCAAAAGTTTCTATTTTTGGACAGCTGAAAAGTCAACTGTAACTTGACCAAGGCATAACTTTTTCATGGTTCATCATAAAAATCCCATCCAATGCTCATTTTGAAGGGGATAACATTTCCTACAACTCATCTTCACATTCCAAGTCCAAGAAATGCTCTCACAAAAAGTTATCAATTTCAACATTATAGGTCATTTCCAAAAGTCAACAAAAAGGCATTTTAAGTCAAAGACCATAAGTTGAGATTGGTAAATCAAAATGACATGGGACCAAAGGCATTGGTTAGAGGACTTCAAGACCTTTCCAAAATGTCCAAGAACATGTTCATACGATCAAAATTGAGCAAGATATGCATTGGAGAAGTTGGGAAATTTTTGTGAAATGGCCAAAGTCAACTATCCTTGAAACTTCAATTTTTGACAAAGGGGCCCACTTTTTCCACTTGATTCAGCTTTGCCATGCCACCCACGTGTCCCATGTTTTATTTCAAGATTAAAAATTAATTTTTCTATTTTTATTTAATTTTATTTGATTTAATTCATTTTAAATCTTTAAAATTCAAATAAAAATCAAAGAAATTAATTAAGGGATATCTTGTGGTTTGAATAGCCTTGATGCATCATGAAACACATACCAATTTCGTGTACATCCTATTTCAAGCATAAAAATTCAAATTTTGGACAAAAAAGGCAAAAGCTTTAATGGTGATAAAGAGGAAATCTCAAGACTTCATGGCAAGGGTTAAAGGCTCATATATTGTTTGATTCTCATTCACTAACATATATGCACGCCTCTCACACAGAAATCAAGACCGAGAAACCTCTAAAATGGCAACCCTAATTCTCTCAAAATTTCCAAAGTTGACAAATTCGAATTTGTTGTTCTAGCAAATTTCAAGGAGTGTTAAGCATTCAATCGTGTTCCTGGGCATAACAACAATCATTCTCAACCCTTACACGAAGCCAAATCATCTCAGATCGTGTTCCCTAGTTCTCATTGGTTTGTTAAATTTCTTGAATTTGTTTTTCATATTTCATGCATCATTAATTGTTTTTGATGATTTGTGTGAACTCAGGACACTTATTAGAATGCATTTGATGCATAGCATGCAAGCTCTAACACAGGAGTAAGGACCTGCCATTGCTAGGTCCGTTTTTGTCATCTTCTTCGAAACTCACTGTACAGTCGTTTTCAGGCCAAAACAATGGCACCATTGAATCCGCGGGGGTCGAATTAGGGTGACTAGGTCTTTCTTTTGCTTTGATTTTTCCTATTTTGCAGGATCGGCCATGGTGCTTGCTGGAGAAGACGAACGGAGCTAGGGCTCTGGCGTCGTTGACTGGTGTGGACTCAGGCGTGGCTGGCGTGGCACGATAGCGCATTCTGATTCGTTCCCATGTTACACCTGGGCCCCACGCGTGTTGACTGTGTTTAAAATTCAAACATGCCACGTTTTCATTTCTAACCAATTGCTTGCAGAGTATAGACACCAAAGACAGCTGGCTCAGTTGGCAACATGTTGGTTGATTTCTCCAGAGGGCATGAGTTCGATTCTTGGCCCTGACATTTTCTCTTTACTTTTTTTTCATAATTAACGTGCTTTCTATATTTTCTATTTTTTTTTATATTTTCATCCTAATTTAGTTTATCTTTAAATAATTTTCTCATGCATTTAAAAAAATCACAAAATATTTTCCTTTTACATTTTAATCAGAAAAATGTTTATTTAATTTTTGACATTAAAATTAATATTTTTGCATGCATATTTTAATTAATTGTTAAATAATCATTAAATTGACTTTTAATTATCAAAATTGATCCAAAAAATTACCAAAAAATTATTCTATCATTAAATTAATAAAACTAACTTTTTTTTCATAAAAAAATCAAAAGAGAACTAATATTATTATTATTAATTTCATTTTATTTTTGTACATAAATACTAATAAATTGATTTAAGTTTAATTAGGCAACTTTAATTAATTTTTCTTAATAACTAAAATAAATTTAGAATTAGGTTTTTATTAACTTTTAATTTTAATTCCTTCATTTTATTTTCATTAAAAAACATAAAAAACATTTCTCTTGTAAATAATTAATAATTAGATTTAGGTTTAAATTTAATTTAGTACGAAAGGGTCAAAACCCTAGGACGTCTTGGTTTAATTTCTATTTGCGCATTATTTTTAATTTGATTATTATGTAACTGTTTTCGGAATGTAATAGTAATTGGGTTTACCGCTTTATTTAATTTCTCGTACTTATTTACCAAAACGGGTCTTTGTATTTTTGGCGATGTATAGACCCGCGCCTTGTAATAGCGTAGAATTTATATTTCCGCAATTTACTTTCCGCACCCCTAACTGCTAATATGCATGAAAGAATGTATGTAAATAAAACCAATCCGTAGCTCACAAATAACATGTACAAGATAAACATAACATGAAAACAACACACAAGCACATGCCACTCTTAGGGTACGCCTCACTGGTTGCCTCGAAACGTGGCCATCAAGTATAAGACGTCTTAGAGGTCGCCCTTTGTCTAAAGATCCAGTTGCCTCGAAACGGTTGCCTCGGATAAAAGGATCTAGGACATTAGGGTTACTTCTAAGGTGTCCTACCATTGCTTCGGTGACAACAATGTCCCTCATAATCGAATTGACCCGAATACCTCCAACGATGGTGCTACCTACCTCTCAATGGTGGGATAGCACTATTTAAAGGACTCTTACACAGCTTAATTCCTTAGAGTAGGTGGATTCTCATGGGTACTTGCTCTTTCAAACAAACAAGAACATCTTTTTACACCCCACACTTTCAAAAAGTTTTCAAACAAAACACTTCATACACTCTTGAGGACTGATACAAGAGTTACTTAGAAGTTTTCCAAATGAACTTTTTCAAAACCCACACACATTTGAAAAGCAAACATCTTTTGAAAACATAAGAGCCAGTACCTAAGAGCCCGTGGATAACCACGGATAGAAAGGGTGCTAACACCTTCCCTTTCTATAAATCTACCTCCCGAACCGAGAAACATTCTCGAATAAGGAATTTTGCTGTGCTTTTGTCCTTTCCATGTTGGAGAACATAAAAGACGGTGGTGACTCTTGCTTACCGCGTCATTTCGCGAACCAGCTTAAAAAACAGTCAATTCTATTCCCACCGATCACAAAACTGGCGACTCTGCTGGGGACACTTTTAAAGTGAGGTGTACCTTAGGATAGATCATACTTATGTTTTCAATTGAATGTTTTGTGTGCTTTATTATTGTGGGCATTGTCTTGGAGTTTCATAGATCCTAACCCGGATCTGGGGATACCCTTTTAGGTAGCATAAGCTGTGAGGGACCTGTCCGGCGTAGACCGACACGGGTGAAGCAGTGGCTACATTGGTGTGGCACCTTGGTTTGTACCGATATCCCTTGTGTTTCAACGAGGAGAATATGGGTCTTCTGAGGAGTCATTAAGCACCAACCGACCTTAGAACCCTAAATAGACCCAACTTAGCCATAAAACAGTAGCAGTATGCTACACCAATTGAGGCTAAACTCTCGCGATGGTTCTGGCCGCAAGAAAAGATTGCGACGCTGGAGTTATGACCGATTGAGGGTAGTCAGTGATATTGGGATCCTCTAGAACCCGGTTACTTTTGATAGGACAGGTCTTAACCAACGAAACTGAAAGAGGGTAGTACCTGAACTTCATGCTGGCCTAAACCCTAAGGGCTGTCTTGTGTGACTTGTGTGCCTTATCATGTTTGCCTTTGTGAATATTTGTGGTGTGCTTTATCATAACATCATACCATCATACCATTGCATGCGCCCTGCATAAAGACTGACCTATTTCAAAGACAAGAGGGTTTCACCTTTGCTCTGTTTTGTAGGACATCATGATGCCTGTGCGAAGGAACACTATCCGGCTCAACTTTGTTCACCCACCTGATTTGCTTAAAGAGTTGGTTGACAAAATTCCAAACACTGCTTCCTTCATCCAGAGGCATGGTTCTCTTCTCGGTTTAGTCACTTCAAAGTGGGACCAACAACTGATGAGTGTCTTGACCCAGTTTTATGATCCCTTGTACAATTGCTTCACCTTTCAAGACTTCCAGCTGGTCCCTACTCTGGAAGAATTTTCTGATTTGCTTGGTATCCCTATCTTGGATTAGACTCCCTTCACTGGTTAGGAAAAGGCTCTTAGACTTGAGGAGATTGCTGCAACCCTTCCCTTGGCCAACAAGGAGGTAATGGACAACTGGGTGACTAGAAGCGGAGTTAAGGGCTTCTTGGCTAAGTTTCTGATTGGTAAAGCTAACAGTTTCTGGAATGACTTAGACTTCAGGGTGTACGAGGACATTCTGGCTCTCTTAATCTATGGTCTAGTATTGTTCCCGAATCCTGATAACTTTGTCAATATCAATGCCATAAGGATCTTCATGTCTCGGAACCCTGTACCCACTCTCTTGGGTGATATATTGCAACAACTCTATGCTCGTACTGCCCGAAGACGAGGAACCCTGTGGTGTTGTACTCCTTTGTTAGTGAGGTGGTTTATTTCACACCTCCCCAAGTTCGTGCTGAAGAACCAAGAAGGAAGAGGCTGGGCTCATAGGTTAATGTCTCTCACTGATAATGACATCATTTGGACTCTCAGAGGTTTAGATGAGGTAGCTGTTATTGATCATTGCGGAGAATATCCTAATGTTCCATTGATTGGTACTCAGGTTGAAATCTCTTATAATCCATGTTTAGCTCTCCGTCAGTTTGGAAGTGCCAGAAGAGCAGGGCCTCACGAGATGTTGGTACCTCACATCGGTTTTGAGTTTCAGGTAGATAGTGACGAACTGCGCCGTAGATTCATCAAAGCTTGGGACGGAATTCACAAAGCTGACCCACATGAGTTGGGACCGAAGACTTCTCTACCAATGGAACCCTATTACAAGTGGGTCCGCGTCCGTGCTCAGAAGTTAGGTATGCCGTATGAAGCTGTCAGGCCTATCATTCTTGAAAGTCCTGATGGAGACGGGGTTCCTCCAACTGTTCTCCCTCCTCAGATACCCACTGATGTTGATACCCTAAAGAGATCTTGGGCGCAACTACAGGAAGAACGGGATTATTATCGGGAAAAGTTCAACGAACAGGAACAGAAGATCCAGAAGCTGACCAAGCAATTGGAGAACGAGCGAACCCTGAATGACTATATAAGTACTGAGAAGAGGAGGCCATGGGAGCATTGATGGGCTTTAGATGTTTCTTTTACAGCTTTATTTCCTTTTCAGTATTTTCATTTTTGTAACGCCTAAGGGCGAATTGTTGAACAATTTAAAATTTGAATCTAATAAAGTGTGTTTCCCTTTTGTCTACAAAGTTGATTCCCGATTGTCTTTGAAAACATAATTCATACGCATTTCATTCATCATATGCATCACAGGTACCCTTTTTCTACAGGTTGCTTAATCTTCTTCGCTGTTTATTTCAGCACTCAATCATCATGAATCCTGAATCAACTACTGAACAAGCCATCAAGGCCCTCCAGGCCCAGAACGCTCAGTTTCAAGAGATGGTCATGAACTTGGCCCAAGGACAACAAGAGCTGAAGGCTTTGCTCCTGAAGAAGAAGAAGAAGAAGAGGATTGTGCTGTTCAACACTGGGTGCAGACTTGGGAATACACTGCAAAATGAAGCTGAGAGGACTACTCCATCTGTGGGGGAAGGCAGTCACCAAGGGAGAGAGGTTCCTAGTCCTGTGGTCTCTGACACCGAGACAGACTTCAACGATGAACAGTACCCTCCTGCTGAGGACCGGTACAAACAGCTGGAGGACATATTAAATGCTATGGAGATTCAACGCGTGCCTGGGTTGGATTTTGGAGACTTGGGGTTATCTTCTTGGGTGGTGATCCCACACAAGTTCAAGGCACCTGCCTTTGTGAAGTATGACGGGGCTTCCTGTCCTAAGATGCACCTCCGTTCTTATGTAAGGAAGATCCAGCCTTAAACAACAGACAAGAACTTATGGATCCATTTCTTTCAGGAGAGTCTTTCAGGGACTCATCTCGAATGGTTCTATCAGCTGGATGGGACCAACATTCATAACTGGGAGGATTTGGCCACTGATTTTTACAAGCAGCATCAGTACAATTCCGACCTCGCTCCCACGCGTACCCAACTCCAGGGTATGTCACTGGGGACGGGTGAAGGTTTTAAGGAGTACGCACAGAAATGGAGAGACCTGGCTGGCAGGGTGCAGCCACCGTTGACGGATCATGAATTAGTGGACATGTTCTTGGGGACCCTATCTGGTCCATTCTTCAACCATCTCATTGGTAATTCCTCTGCTGGGTTTACAGACCTGATCCTGACTGGTGAAAGGATCGAAGCTGGTATCAAATCAGGGAAGATACAGAAGGGTGCCTCCTCAAATACTGAAAAGAAGCCCTTCAAGAAGGAAGCTAGTGCTGTGCATGGTCCCAGAAGACAGAACAAACCAGAACGTTGCCAAGATGTCAATGCGGTGGTAATCTCAAAGCCTGTTGCTGCTCCTCAGCAATACAACCAGCCAAGAGCTGAGAGGCCCAAAAGGCAGTACACTCGGCTCAGCATGACTCTCTCTAAGATCCTGCCGCAACTGCTGTCAACCAGTCTGGTGACCGTCAAGGAAGCTCCGAAGGTGGTAAACACAGCATCTCCGAAGTAAAACCCCAACGCCTGTTACGCTTATCACTCTGATAGCCCGGGACATTCTACTGATGATTGTTGGGCCCTAAGGAATAAGGTTCAGGACCTTATTGATGCTAAGGAAATACAGTTCGAGGCGCCCGAAAGGCCAAATGTTGTGACCGCTCCCATGCCCCAGCATGGAGTGAACGCTGTTGAGGAGGATCTGTATGTAGCCTCTGTGGATGATGTTGCTACTCCGCTGCTGACCATCAAGAGGAACCTGTTGCTAGCCGGTTTATTTTTGGGATGTAGTAAAGGTTGCCATCTATGTGCTGTTTCACCTGCTGGTTGTCCGTTGCTGAAGTCAGGCGTCCAAAACCTGATGGATAGAAAAGAGATCTTGTTCAAGAAGATTGTCGTTCCTGCTGCCCCAGTTGAAGAAGTTTCAATTGTCACCATTTTCAACAACCCTTCCAAGGCTCCTTCAAAGAAGCCTATCAAAATCATGCCTGTTCACAAGGTTGCACCCATCACCATCACTGTTCCGGGGCCCATCCCCTACAAGTCTGATAAAGCTGTCCCGTGGCACTATGGGGCAGATGTTTACGTTCTGGGAGTGAAACAAGAATTCAATACTAGTACCGGTGTCACCAACATCACCGGGCCTGCTAAGGTCACTCGTAGTGGAAGACTGTTCTCACCAGACATTGCACCTCCAGCAATTGAAAGGCCTCTTGTCATCACACCTGCCAGTGTGCCTGCTTTCCCCCTGGTCAAGTTTCTATCCCTGCTGCTGAGTCATCTGACGCTCGGGGCAAGGGGATTGCTACTGATGTGCCTTCCCAGACGGAGGCACCGAAGACCACTGTTGAGGCTTCCAAGCAAGAGATGGAAGAGATCCTCAAAATTATTAAGAAAAGTGATTTCAACGTCGTTGAATAGCTGGGGCACACCCCCTCTAAAATCTCCATGCTATCACTGTTGCTGTGTTCAGAGGCCCATGCCAAGGCCCTGATTGCTTTCCTGAAGACGACCCACATGCCACAAGAAACATTTGTTGATCAATTCACCGACTGTGTGGCCAGCTTAACCGCTGATAATGGTCTGGGTTTCTCTGACGCTGATCTGACGGCCAAGGGGAAGAACCATAATGATGCCCTGCATGTCTCTATTGAATGCAAGGGCACTACTCTTGCTCATGTGCTGGTTGACACTGGTTCTTCACTAAACGTACTACCCAAGAAAGCTCTAGACAGGCTGGACTGTGAGGGTTTAGAGCTCAAACCAAGTAACATTGTTGTCCGGGCCTTTGACGGGTCCAAAAGAATGGTGCATGGTGAGGTTGACATCCCAATCAGGGTTGGGTCACAAGTCTTTGATTCAAAATTCTATGTGATGGACATCCGTCCATCCTATTCTTGTTTGATGGGTCGCCCATGGATCCACAAGGATGGAGCTGTGACTTCCACGTTGCATCAGAAGCTCAAGTACCCGGTCAGGGGGAAGATCGTAACAGTGCAAGGGGAAGAGGAATACATGGTCAGCCACCTCAACTCGTTCCGATACGTAGAAATGGATGGGGAGTTCATTGAGACCCCCTTTCAACACTTTGAAGAGGTGCCTCAGACATTGGCAGCAGCAGAGACAGTGACTGCAAAAGACTCTCCTTTGAAGATGGCTTCCTTGAAAGATGCCCGGGCTATGATTGAGAAGGGTGAGTGTGCAAACTGGGGCAGACTTTCTGATTTCACTCTAAAGGCTGACAAGTTTGGCTTGGGTTTCACTGTAGAAGCTCAGAAGGCTGTGCGCAAGGCAAGGATTGGAAGACCTCCTGTGTTCATCACCAACCCGGGAGTGAATGCTATTGAGGACGAAGCGGACGAATCTGAATTCGACAGCTGGATCTACCCGACGACCGACGGTGGACCAAGCAACTGGACTGCAAAAGAATTTATACCTATTACTTTTGTCATGCAGTAATGAACTCTTTTGTTTTAAAGTTGTAACGAACAATAATTTTAAACTCTATGGCCCGGTGTCTTACCCGGGGCACCGTGGCGTCATTTGTGAGGGCTTTTATTTGTCACTTTCATATATCATGAATAAAAGCATTGGACGTTTTTCACATTTCAAATCTTGCGCTCCCTTTTCTTTCTTTATATATTGCAAAACAGCTATATTTACACACACTCACTTATACAGGTTCCAATCCACTCTGGATCTCACTGGTAACGACTCTGCTACTGCCAGTTATGACTTCGAAAATCCGATCAACTTAGCCGAAGACGAAGGTGAAGATGATTGCGAAGTGCCTGGTTAACTTGCAAGACTGCTACTCCAGGAAGAGAGGGCCATTCAGCCACATGAAGAGCCAGTGGAAATGGTAAATCTGGGTACTGAGACAGACCGAAAGGAAGTCAAGATTGGTGCCAATCTAGAGCTCAGTGTGAAACAACGGTTGATCCAGATGCTGCATGACTATGTGGAAATCTTTGCTTGGTCTTACGAAGACATGCTTGGGTTGGATACCGACATTGTGGTCCATCACCTGCCTACCAAGGAAGACTGCCCTCCGGTTAAACAGAAGGTCCGCCGTATGCGTCCAGAGATGTCCGAGAAAATTAAAGCTGAAGTTATGAAACAATTTGACGCCGGTTTTCTTGCAGTGACTTCCTACCCTCAGTGGGTTGCCAATGTGGTTCCAGTGCCAAAGAAAGATGGTAAGGTCAGAATGTGCGTTGATTACAGGGATTTGAACAGGGCGAGCCCTAAGGATGATTTCCCTCTGCCTCATATCGACGTTCTAGTTGACAACACTGCTCAGCATAAAGTATTCTCCTTCATGGATGGTTTCTCCGGTTATAATCAAATCAAGATGGCTCCTGAAGACATGGAGAAGACCACTTTTGTTACTCAGTGGGGAACCTTTTGCTACAAGGTCATGCCTTTTGGGTTGAAAAATGCTGGGGCAACCTACCAACGTGCCATGGTTGCTTTATTTCATGACATGATCCATCATGAAATCGAAGTATATGTCGACGATATGATTGCAAGGTCCCAGACTAAGGAGGAACACCTTGACCATCAATAGAAGCTGTTCGACCGTCTGAAGTTGTATAAGCTGAGGTTGAACCCAAACAAGTGCACCTTCGGGGTAAGATCTGGAAAACTACTAGGCTTTATCGTGAGTGACAAAGGTATTCAGGTGGACCCTGCCAAGGTTAAAGCCATACAAGAGATGCTAGCTCCCAAGACAGAGAAAGAAGTCAGAGGCTTTCTAGGACGGCTGAATTACATTGCCCGGTTCATCTCGCATCTAACTGCTACCTGTGAACCAATCTTCAAGCTGTTGAAGAAAGATCAAGTAGTACGTTGGAATGATGAATGCCAGGCTGCTTTCGAAAGAATCAAAGAGTATCTCCAAGAACCACCCATTCTTATGCCACCGGTTGAAGGGAGACCTCTGATACTATACTTGACAATACTTGACAGCTCGATGGGGTGTGTGATGGGGCAGCATGACGAGTCTGGCCGAAAAGAGCATGCCATTTATTACCTTAGCAAAAAGTTTACCGACTGTGAGAACCGATACTCACTGCTCGAGAAAAATTGCTGCGCTTTGGTATGGGCTGCTCGCCGGCTGAGACAGTATATGTTGACTCACACTACTCTCTTGATTTCAAAAATGGATCCAATCCAGTACATCTTCGAAAAGCCCGCCTTGTCCGGAAGAATAGCGAGATGGCAGATGATCTTGACAGAATACGACATCCAGTACACGACTCAAAAAGCAATCAAGGGAAGTGTAGTGGCAGACCATTTGGCACACCAGGCAGTGGATGACTACCAATCTATGAACTTTGAATTTCCAGATGAGGATATCATGGTGGTAACTGATTGTGAAATACCTGGACCGGATGAAGGACCTGAGGAAGGATCCCGATGGTCTATGCACTTTGACAGAGCCTCAAACGCTTTAGGTAACGACATTGGTGTTGTGATCATATCCCCAAAAGGCACTCATACTCCACTTACTGCCCGACAATGTTTCAACTGCACCAACAACATGGCGGAGTATGAGGCATGCATCATGGGTCTTCAAGCTGCAATTGACTTAAGGATCAAGTTTCTGAGTGTCTTCGGAGATTCCGCTCTCGTGATTAACCAGATCAAAGGCGAGTGGGATACGAAACACCCAAATCTTATTCCTTACAAGGAGTTAGTGTTGACATTGATCCCCCATTTCACGGAGATAACTTTTGAACACTTCCCAAGAGAGGATAATCAGTTGGCGGACGCGTTGGCTACGATGTCTTCTATGTTCAAAGTCAAATGGGACAACGAGGCTCCCCGAATCATTATCTGGGAGTTGGATGAACCTGCACATTGCTGTGATCTTGAGGCTGAATAGGTAACTGAGAAACCTTGGTATCATGAAGTGAAGAGGTACTTGGAAGCTCAAGAATACCCTGAAGGTGCATCCATCAATGACAAAAAGTTTCTAAGAAGGTTCGATGCAAAGTTCTTCCTCAGCAACGGCATTCTGTACAAGCGAAACCATGATTCAACCTTATTGCGTTGTATGGATAAGACTGAAGCAGAAAAGATCATGTCAGAACTACATGAGGGTACTTTCGGAACACATTCTAGTGGACATACCATGGCAAAGAAGATCCTTCGGGCAGGATATTTCTGGTCCACATTGGAAGCCGACTGTTATCAACATTCTCGGACATGTCATAAGTGCCAGATATATGCTGATAAGGTGCACGTTCCTCCAGTACCTCTGAATGTCTTGACAGCACCTTGGCCTTTTGCAATGTGGGGCATTGATATGATCGGCGAGATCAGACCTACGACATCCAACGGGCATCGCTTCATCCTGGTAGCAATTGATTACTTCACAAAGTGGGTTGAAGCAGCTTCGTACACTACGGTAACCAAGAACGTCATAGCACGATTCATTCGGCATAACCTGATCTGTCGATACGGTGTCCCGGAAAGGATCATTACGGACAATGGTACCAATCTCAACAACAAGATGATCACTGAGCTCTGCGAGCAATTCAAGATACAGCACCACAACTCTTCTCCCTACCGGCCGAAGATGAATGGGGTTGTCGAAGCAGCTAATAAGAATATCAAGAAGACTGTGCAGAAGATGACAGTGACCTATAAAGATTGGCACGAGATGTTACCGTTTGCTCTTCATGGGTACCGTACCTCAGCACGGACGTCAACAGGGGCAACACCCTTTTCCTTGGTCTATGGCATGGAGGCAGTCTTGCCTATTGAAGTCCAGATACCCTCTCTCCGGATAATGAAGGATGCAGATCTGAGCGAAGATGACTGGATCCAGACTCGACTTGATCAATTAAACCTAATCGACGAAAAGAGACTCACCGCTATTTGTCATGGTCAAACGTACCAAAAACGGATGATCAGGGCATTTAACAAGAAAGTCAGACGACAAGAGTATCAAGTTGGAGACCTGGTAATCAAGCGCATCATTCTTCCTCAGAGTGATCCCAGGGGAAAATGGACCCCTACGTACGAAGGGCCATTTGTGGTTAAACATGTCTTCTCAGGAGGAGCTATGATTCTAACCACCATGGATGGTGACGACCTTCCTCACCCCGCCAATGCAGACATAGTAAAAAGATACTACGCATAAACAAAAGTCCCGCTAGGTTGACACGCCTAGGCAAAAATAAGGGCTTCCCGGCGAACCAAAAGGGTTCGGGCAAAAATAAGGGATGAAATGAAAAAAATCTGTACACCCGGCAAGTCGAAAACCTGAAAAGGCGGCTTGGGCAAAAATGGGTATCCCGGTGGACTGAAAACCCGAAAGGGCGGTCCAGGAAAAAGTTAGGGATTAAAGTGTAATACTATGTCTCATTGAATCACCTTGCATCGAGAATTCGGAATCAACTATCAGGTTCGGACGGCATCGATCAGTCAGCTTCATCGTCAACTGAGCAGCAAAATGATGAGACGCTTGAAGACATAAAGGCGATAGCAGAGTTGAAACCCAGTGGGGTCTTTCACATAGCTGTTTTGTTTTCCCTTGTACAAATTGTATAAACTCTATTCTGTTCGGCGGAGTTCTCTTACTAGGACGTCAACCTCTTGTACATAAACGCCTATTTACAGGCCAATTCAAAAATCAATACAAATTCACTTTTTCATACAAATTGCCAAGTGTTTTTCTTTTTCTGTTTTGTTTTGCGAAGAACGTCCAATGTTCAATTGTGATATATGCATTTGACACTAATTGCTAATTCATAAATACTTGCATGCGAAACAAAGGATTAATTACAGGTGACATCAGAAACAGGGGCAATAATAAGTTGTCTAAGCAAGCTAGTTGCTCAGTCCACCAAGGTACCAAGGTAGGTTCGGCTGAAGAACATAACCAAGTTACCTCCACTCCCCGCAGAGTAAGACAAGATTCAGCAATACTCTCCTCAAGCAGAGTTGGTCCCCCATAAGCCCTGAAAAGGCACATTATTTCCAGCAAGTCAGCAACACTCTCCCCAAGCAGAGTTAGCCTACTATCAACCTTAAGGAAGTTGAGTTTTCCCCAGAAGATCCCAATATTCCCCAGCGAATGGAGTATACAAATGTTCCTAAGCAAGCATCCCCGGCAGTCTTGACCTAAGATTGTTCCCCGGCGGAATACCAGACACCCCAGCGGAGCCATTCCCCAGTGCAGTGCAAAGTCTCCCCAGGAGAGTTGAATCAATCTCCCCAGTAGGAAGCTTATCCCCAGTAGATTCTGGAAGCTTATCACCTGCAAAATACGAACGCGTCTCCCGGACTTTTTATTCAAAGGTTATTCTCCACCAGAGCTTATAACTGGGTTATCCTCAGCTAAAAACCACGGAAAGATCGTCCTCGGCGAAGTTCTTCCTATCCCCCAGCGGAGTTCATAAAATCCCCAACAAAGCTTATCAACGGTATCCCCAGCGGAGTTATCATCAAACCTCAGCGAAGTATCTCTTCTCCCACAGAGTAATTCTCCGTAGAGTAGTCTCCTCAATAAGTTTATTCCCCAACGGAGTCATCTTCTCCCACCGGTTTATTCTTACAATCAACATCCCCAGCAGAAATGAAGAACTATATTCTTCAAACATCAGCCCAGGATTCAACTTCCCGGCATTCGTCAAGGATTTATTTTCCTAGACGAAAATACATTCATAAACATTACATCATCATACACCACAATGCATGCACATACGCATCATATCACACAATCTCAGCTATTTTTGAGAACATCATGACATCATTCACTTCATACATCATGACATTGCATACAACTGATGTTTTACCTTTTCAGGAAAAAGGTCAATCCAAAGATAATTACTATCAACTGTCGCAATTCCAGATTCGATACCTGTATCTAGCCAGGGCATATCTGTTGACGACTAATTCCAGATTCGATTCCTGTATCCAGCCAGGGCATATTTGTTGACGACTAATTCCAGATTCGATTCCTATATCCAGCCAGGGCACGTCTGAAGAGTTTGAAGATTCGATTCCTGTATCCAGCCAGGGCATATCTGTTGACGACTAATTCCAGATTCGATTCCTGTAACTAGCCAGGGCACGTCTGAAGAGTTTGAAGATTCGATTCCTGTATCCAGCCAGGGCATATCTGTTGACGACTAATTCCAGATTCGATTCCTGTATCCATCTAGGGCACGTCTGAAGAGTTTGAAGATTCGATTCCTGTATCCAGCCAGGGCATATCTGTTGACGACTAATTCCAGGTTCGATTCCTGTATCCAGCCAGGGCACGTCTGAAGAGTTTGAAGATTCGATTCCTGTATCCAGCCAGGGCATATCTGTTGACGACTATTTCCATATTCGATTCCTGTACCCAGCCAGGGCACGTCTGAAGAGTTTGAAGATTCGATTCCTGTATCCAGCCAGGGCATATCTGTTGACGACTAATTCCAGATTCGATTCCTGTACCCAGCCAGGGCACGTCGGAAGAGTTTGAAGATTCGATTCTTGTATCCAGCCAGGGCCTATCGGTGGACGACTAATTCCAGATTCGACTCCTGTATCCAGCCAGGGCACGTATGAAGAGTTTGAAGATTTGATTCCTGTATCCAGCCAGGGCATATCTGTTGACGACTAATTCCAGATTCGATTCCTGTACCCAGCCAGGGCACGTCGGAAGAGTTTGAAGATTCGATTCTTGTATCCAGCCAGGGCCTATCGGTGGACGACTAATTCCAGATTCGACTCCTGTATCCAGCCAGGGCACGTATGAAGAGTTTGAAGATTCGATTCCTGTATCCAGCCAGGGCATATCTGTTGACAACTAATTCCAGATTCGACTCCTGTATCCAGCCAGGGCATGTCTGCATGAAGAGTTTGAAGATCAACCCCTGTAACAGGCCAGGTAATTATCTTTCTTTCTCAGGTACGCAAGTTCTCGCTAAGGAATCTCTTACGCGATCGACATCTAGATGGCATCTATAAGCCCATCCACTTACCAACAGTTCCAAATGGAATCTATAAGCCCATTCCCGACAAGGTTCTGTCACATCTCCAGATGGCATCTATAAGCCCATCCTCCTATCCATCATCTTTCCAAATGGCATCTGTAAGCCCATTCCCGCCATCACACTGCTGATACTTAACTATGTGAGTGCAAATTTCTGGGCACTCTAGTGTTCAATCATCTTCCACCCTCGGATCACGAAAGGCACACAAGCCAATCTACATCCTCAGGTCTAAGAAGATTGAACAGGGGCAACTGTTGTACCCCAAAATTTTCCCTCCCATATTCTTCAAAGTTTTGCCAAGCATCACCTCAAATGGTTCAAAGTCTACTCATGGGCTACACAGTCAAGCACCCTCCTAAGCCAGTCAAATTAGGGTTTTGGTTCTTGCAAGGAAGTTGAGGTTTTCAAGGGCTCAATCAAGTCCCCTATGCTCATATACATTGTCAAGCACCTACATGTCAAGTTTCAAGGCTCACAAGGTCAAGTTGCACAGTCAAAAACCCTAATTGCTTCACAGTCAACTGCAGGGGCAAAATGGTCATTTGGCAGTCAAAAGCCAAAAATTTTGGTCAAAATCTTATTTTGAAGCCACAATCATCATTTGGTCAAGTCTTGACCATGATTTCACAAGAATGACTCAAAAATCATCAAGATGCAAAAGTTTCTATTTTTGGACAGTTGAAAAGTCAACTGTAACTTGACCAAGGCATAACTTTTTCATGGTTCATCAGAAAAATCCCATCCAATTCTCATTTTGAAGGGGATAACATTTCCTACAACTCATCTTCACATTCCAAGTCCAAGTAATGCTCTCACAAAAAGTTATCAATTTCAACATTATAGGTCATTTCCAAAAGTCAACAAAAAGGCATTTTAAGTCAAAGACCATAACTTGAGATTGGTAAATCAAAATGACATGGGACCAAAGGCATTGGTTAGAGGACTTCAGGACCTTTCCAAAATGTCCAAGAACATGTTCATATGATCAAAATTGAGCAAGATATGCATTGGAGAAGTTGGGAAATTTTTGTGAAATGGCCAAAGTCAACTATCCTTGAAACTTCAATTTTTGACAAAGGGGCCCACTTTTTCCACTTGATTCAGCTTTGCCATGACAGCCACGTGTCCCATGTTTTATTTCAAGATTAAAAATTAATTTTTCTATTTTTATTTAATTTTATTTGATTTAATTCATTTTAAATCTTTAAAATTCAAATAAAAATCAAAGAAATTAATTAAGGGATATCTTGTGGTTTGAATAGCCTTGATGCATCATGAAACACATACCAACTTTGTGTACATCCTATTTCAAGCATAAAAATTCAAATTTTGGACAAAAAAGGCAAAAGCTTTAATGGTGATAAAGAGGAAATCTCAAGACTTCATGGCAAGGGTTAAAGGCTCATATATTGTTTGATTCTCATTCACTAACATATATGCACGCCTCTCACACAGAAATCAAGACCGAGAAACCTCTGAAACGGTAACCCTAATTCTCTCAAAATTTTCCAAAGTTGACAAATTCGAATTTGTTGTTCTAGCAAATTTCAAGGAGTGTTAAGCATTCAATCGTGTTCCTGGGCATAGCAGCAATCATTCTCAACCCTTACACGAAGCCAAATCATCTCAGATCGTGCTCCCTAGTTCTCATTGGTTTGTTAAATTTCTTGAATTCGTTTTTCATATTTCATGCATCATTAATTGTTTTTGATGGTTTGTGTGAACTCATGACACTTATTAGAATGCATTTGATGCATAGCATGCAAGCTCTAACGCAGGAGTAAGGATCTGCCATTGCTAGGGCCGTTTTTGTCATCTTCTTCGAAACTCACTGTACAGTTGTTTTCAGGCCAAAACAATGGCACCATTGAATCCGCAGGGGTCGAATTAGGGTGACTAGGTCTTTCTTTTGCTTTGATTTTTCCTATTTTGCAGGATCGGCCATGGTGCTTGCCGGAGAAGACGACCAGAGCTAGGGCTCCGGCGTCGTTGACTGGTGTGGACTCAGGCGTGGTTGGCGTGGCACGATAGCGCATTCTGATTCGTTCCCATGTTACACCTGGGCCCCACGCGTGTTGACTGTGTTTAAAATTTAAACATGCCACGTTTTTATTTCTAACCAATTGCTTGCAGAGTATAGACACCAAAGACAGCTGGCTCAGTTGGCAACGTGTTGATTGATTTCTCCAGAGGGCATGAGTTCGATTCTTGGCCCTGACATTTTCTCTTTACTTTTTTTTCATAATTAACATGCTTTCTATATTTTCAATTTTTTTTTTATATTTTCATCCTAATTTAGTTTATCTTTAAATAATTTTCTCATGCATTTAAAAAAATCACAAAATATTTTCCTTTTGCATTTTAATTAGAAAAATGTTTATTTAATTTTGGACATTAAAATTAATATTTTTGCATGCATATTTTAATTAATTGTTAAATAATCATTAAATTGAATTTTAATTGCTTTTAATTATCAAAATTGATCCAAAAAATTACCAAAAAATTATTCTATCATTAAATTAACAAAACTAAATTTTTTTTTCATAAAAAAATCAAAAGAGAACTAATATTATTATTATTAATTTCATTTTATTTTTGTACATAAATACTAATAAATTGATTTAAGTTTAATTAGGCAACTTTAATTAATTTTTCTTAATAACTAAAATAAATTTAGAATTAGGTTTTTATTAACTTTTAATTTTAATTCCTTCATTTTATTTTCATTAAAAAACATAAAAAACATTTCTCTTGTAAATAATTAATAATTAGATTTAGGTTTAAATTTAATTTAGTACGAAAGGGTCAAAACCCTAGGACGTCTTGGTTTAATTTCTATTTACGCATTATTTTTTATTTGATTATTATGTAACTGTTTCCGGAATGTAATAGTAATTAGGTTTACCGCTTTATTTAATTTCTCGTACTTATTTACCAAAAAGGGTCTTTGTATTTTTGGCGATGTATAGACCCGCGCCTTGTAATAGCGTAGAATTTATATTTCCGCAATTTACTTTCTGCACCCCTAATTGCTAATATGCATGAAAGAATGTATGTAAATAAAACCAATCCGTAGCTCACAAATAACATGTACAAGATAAACATAACATGAAAACAACACACAAGCACATGCCACTCTTAGGGTACGCCTCAATGGTTGCCTCGAAACGTGGTCATCAAGTATATGACGTCTTAGAGGTCGCCCTTTGTCTAAAGATCCAGTTGCCTTGAAACGGTTGCCTCGGATAAAAGGATCTAGGACATTAGGGTTACTTCTAAGGTGTCCTACCATTGCTTCGGTGACCACAATGTCCCTCATAATCGAATTGACCCGAATACCTCCAACGATGGTGCTACCTACCTCTCAATGGTGGGATAGCACTATCTAAAGGACTCTTACACAGCTTAATTCCTTAGAGTAGGTGGATTCTCATGGGTACTTGCTCTTTCAAACAAACAAGAACATCTTTTCGCACCCCACACTTTCAAAAAGTTTCCAAACAAAACACTTTATACACTCTTGAGGACTGATACAAGAGTTACTTAGAAGTTTTCCAAACGAACTTTTTCAAAACCCACACACATTTGAAAAGCAAACATCTTTTGAAAACATAAGAGCAAGTACCTAAGAGCCCGTGGATAACCACAGATAGAAAGGGTGCTAACACCTTCCCTTTCTATAAATCTACCTCCCGAACCGAGAAACATTCTCGAATAAGGAATTTTGCTGTGCTTTTGTCCTTTCCATGTTGGAGAACATAAAAGACGGTGACGACTCTTGCTTACCGCAACATTTCGCGAACCAGCTTAAAAAACAGTCAGTTCTATTCCCACCGATCACACTTTGCCTCAGTCGAAGCTTGTGGTCGAAACAAGCTTACTCGAAGGAAGCTAATGCCCTGTCGAAGCATGGATCGAAACAAACATATTACCCAATCGAAATATTGTGTTCGAAGGAAGCAATGTTTCCTAATCGAAGCATGTGGATTGAAACAAACATAAAGGGAGTCATTGCCTTTTAGCGTGAGTGATGTTCCTGACTTCTGAGTCGAAGGGTGTTCCTTCAAGGGAAGCAAGAACTTAGTCAAATCTTATATGAAGATATCTCTTGGCTCAAACGAAACTTGTGAGAGGAAAAGTCTGCAAGAGGCCCTTGGTGCAAGTGGATTCGAAGGAGGTTTCAAATCCAAACGAAGGATGTACCCAAGTTGCATTCGAAGGAGGTTTCAAATCCAAACGAAGGATGTTCCTAAACTTGCATTCGAAGGAGGCTTCAAGTTCAAAATGAAATACATACCCAAGTTGCATTTGAAGGAGGCTCTTGCTCAAAACGAAGGATGTAATCCAAGTTGCATTCGAAGGAGGTGAAAAGTCCAATCGAAGAATTTTCCTTGAAGGGGGCACATGTGGCCAGCAAGTCATGGCCTTTGATTGCAAGCATGCAGGCAGCACGCTTGTCCAATCGAAAGGTTGAATCGAAGGAGACCTATTTTCCTCCAAATTTGTCAAAATATTTTTATCTGTTTTCTCCCTTTTTGACAGTTTCCTTTTAATTCTGGTGCTGAAAAATCCAAATGTACTTTGTGCAAGCTTGAACCTTGAGAATCCTTGTGAGAAAGGCTTTGAAGAATGAGAGGGCAAATTTTGGGGTACAAGAGCTGCCCCTGTTCAAACTTCTTACACCTGAAGAGTTAGATTGGTAATTCTACCATTCGTGACTTGAAAGTGGAAGATGATTGAACACTAGAGTGCCCAGAAAATTTGCACTCGAAGATGTGTTAGTTGATTATGTAGGGAATGGGCTTAAAGATGCCATTTGGAGATATGATGGATAGTTGTTGGAGATGGGCTTAAAGATGCCATCCAGAAGTGAATGCTAGACTGTATCTATAAGCTGGAACTGGATGATTGCCAGCATGGCGTCCGTGTTTGGAGCGCCTCTAAACTGTATTGGAAAGTTGGGTTGTTTGAGCTGGTCGAGTAGATAGTTGTCCTGTCTGGTTTCAGGTATTAATCTCTGACCTGAGAAAGGAAGATAGTTTTCCTGGCTTGTTACAGGTATTAATCTTCAATCTCTTCATGTAGATAGTTTTCCTGGCTTGTTACAGGTATTAATCTACAATCAGTCGTCCACATATAGTTTTCCTGGCTTGCTACAGGTATTAATCCGGAACTTGAAAAGGTTGGACGATGAGATAGTTGTCCTGTCTGGTTTCAGGTATTAATCTCTGACATGAGAAAGAAAGATAGTTTCCTGGCTTGTTACAGGTGTTAATCTTCAATATCTTCATGTAGATAGTTTTCCTGGCTTGTTACAGGTATTAATCTACAATCAGTCGTCCACAGATAGTTTTCCTGGCTTGCTACAGGTATTAATCTGGAACTTGAAAAGGTTAGCCAATGAGATAGTTGTCCTATCTGGTTTCAGGTATTAATCTCTGCCCTGAGAAAGAAAGATAGTTTCCTGGCTTGTTACAGGTGTTAATCTTCAATCTCTTCTTGTAGATAGTTTTCCTAGCTTGTTACAGGTATTAATCTACAATCAGTCGTCCACAGATAGTTTTCCTGGCTTGCTACAGGTATTAATCTGGAACTTGAAAAGGTTTGCCGATGAGATAGTTGTCCTGTCTGGTTTCAGGTATTAATCTATGCCCTGAGAAAGAAAGATAGTTTCCTGGCTTGTTATAGGTGTTAATCTCCAATCTCTTCATGTAGATAGTTTTCCTGGCTTGTTACAGGTATTAATCTACAATCAGTCGTCCACAAATAGTTTTCCTGGCTTGCTACAGGTATTAATCTGAAACTTGAAAAGGTTGGCCGACGAGATAGTTCTCCTGTCTGGTTTCAGGTATTAATCTCTGACCTGAGAAAGAAAGATAGTTTTCTGGCTTGTTACAGGTGTTAATCTTCAATCTCTTCTTTTAGATAGTTTTCCTGGCTTGTTACAGGTATTAATCTACAATCAGTCGTCCACAGATAGTTTTCCTGGCTTGCTACAGGTATTAATCCGGAACTTGAAAAGGTTGGTCGATGAGATAGTTGTCCTGTCTGGTTTCAGGTATTAATCTCTGCCCTGAGAAAGAAAGATAGTTTCCTGGCTTGTTACAGGTATTAATCTTCAATCTCTTCATGTAGATAGTTTTCCTGGCTTGTTACAGGTATTAATCTACAACCAGTCGTCCACAGATAGTTTTCCTGGCTTGCTACAGGTATTAATTCGGGACTTGAAAAGGTTGATGGTAGCCATCTGTTGATTGACCTTTTCCTGAAAAGGTAAAACGTTAGCTGTATTCAATGTCATGATATATCAAATGCATAATGTCATGATGTTCTCAAAAGTAAATGAGATTGTGTTGTATGCACTTATCATGTGTGTAAATAGGATGTATGAAATGTGAAATGTTAATGAATGTATTTTTGTCTGGGAAAATAAATCCTTGACAAAAGCTGGGGAGTCATTAAATCCTGGACTGCTGTTGAAGAGTATGCGTGTCTTCAAACTTTGCTTAGAATATTTCCAATGGATTCCTGTTTTGTTGTTTGAGGAGAACTCCGCTGGGGGAAGTTGAAAACTCTGTGGGGAGAATGTTTATTCTTGCTTGGAAAAGGAGTTTAGGAGTCTTAGTCGTCCGTTGCTCTACTGGGGATTCGAAGTTGAACTGATATCTGGTCGGGTCCAGGTTTCGCAGTAACTTGCTGGGGATTGTAGAGTAGTCTACTGGGGAAGAGGAGTTATGGTCCTTTGATTTGTAGTAGTCGGAGAGGCAAACTCAAGCTGGGGAATCCTGGTGTTGTTGGGGAAATAAACCATGTCATCAGTCCGCTAGAGAGGTGACATCTTCGTTGGGGGAAGTCCTCGAGGATTCTTGAGATTGATTCAGCTGGGGAAAGGTTTTCAGAGATTATACTCTTGCTGGGGAATCATCCTATGAGAAGGAATTTGGGGAGACTTGTCATTGCCCCTAGTAGCGAGTGTTTGTGGCACTACCTGGAAATGTTTGACTGTATGTAACCCTTTATTGAGATTGACGTTTTAATGCCCCAAGTGATGGTGATGGAGACCTGCCCCTGGTTACTCTGCACTTCTTGAGAGATTTCTTGGAATCTTGACTGGACTTCCCCAGGTGTGCTGGATAGTGACATGTCATGTCCCCTTGTTGATAGGAGATTTGTCAATGGAAGTGTTATCCTTTTTGAAGTGATTTTGTTCACTGAGAGGGCTTTTGTTCATTGGATATTCATTGTGTGAATTTCTCCGCTGTTTAAACAAATAGCCATATGCAAACAATGATATTCAAGTAATACAAAGTTTATGCTTGTCTCTAAGTTTTGAAAAATGCGTTTTTTAGTAGAAAACTTTTTATAAGACAAATTCAACACAAGATTTAGGGCAAAGCCTTACAGGAGTCAGGATACCTTTTGTAATAGTATGCTTTTGAACTAACCCATGCTTCAATTAGGACTTTTGAAGGGTTGTAACGTGGCTTGGTTCACGGTTTAATAAACAAAGGATAAAGGCTCAAAGTATATTTGTACCCACCCGCTCTTCGTGATGTTCTTCAATCCTAAACTTAGTTAATTGTGCGTCGAACTCTATTCGAATTTGGAACGACGTTTTGGTGATGGTTCACACAAGTTGGATTTTGAAAGGCAGTCATTTTTGCAACATTTTTCATGTTGTTGAGGATTTGTAGCGACCTTGTTCTTTTTATTTGTTATCCCTAACTTTTGCCTGACTGTTCCTGTTTTCGAGATTACAGTCAGCAGGATGCCCCAACTTTCTTAAGCCTCCTTTATAGGTTTTGGCTCAGTGGGCTTTTTCTTTTTTGAGAGATTGACTGCCTATGAGATAAGGAACCACCACTATCTTTTGATTCCCGGGGAATGTTTTTGATGTCATTCGTTGTATTATGAACTAAGAGTTTGCGACTTCAATGCACATCTTTTTTTTTAAATTAACTGAGAGACTACCCTGCCCCCAGGTTTAAATCAAAGGTTTCAATTTGTTTAAAAAAAGAAAACTCCTACTTATTGGGCTCGAAGGGGTTGACTAGGGATTATCTTCCTTATAACTCCAGTGTTTAGGATTTGAAAGAAATGCTTGTACATCGTCAGCAAGGTCTGTCCAAAAGCATACTGTATGAGATTATGGCATTGTTTAGTCATCCTCCCTCTAAAGGCTTGTAACTTTTAGCAAGAGTTGAAAGTCATAAAGAGAGTAAAAAGCATAGTTTAAATGTAATGGAAATGAGTGGATTAAATCAAGACAAACATATGCAATGCATTAATGAAAACAAAGTTTGACATTAATAGATAATTGTTTGAATAACAAAAGAGATTACAACTTGAAAATTCAAAATGAACAGAAGCTTATTTGTCTGAACTTGTCACTTTAGGTGGTGAGCCTTTGGCAGAAGAATTCAGTCTGGCCATCTTGTGTGAACTCTAGCATTCCTTCGTCGATCAGGTTTTGAATCTTGTACTTCAACACCCAACAATCGTTTGTATCATGCCCCGGGCTACCGGAATGATAAGCACACCTTGCATCTGGGTTGTAGTTAGGAGAAGAAGTCTTAGGGTTCGGATGAGGGTTTATCACCGTAATCAGGTTCATCTTTAACATGTATTGCAATGCTTGTGACAATGGCACGTTGATTTGGGTGAACTGCCTTTGAAGTCTTTCCCCTTTTGGCTGATTATTTCGTTGGTGTTGGCGAGGTTGTTGCTGAGCTTGTGACCTTGAAGCAAGCTGGGGAGCTTTTCCTTTGTCTTCTTTCCCCAAAGGTGGTTGAATGATGACTTGGTCTTCAACCCTAGTTGTTTGCCCCACTTGGTTGTTTCAAAGCAGATTGTTAAAGAGAACCCTAAGCTCTTCTTGTCTTTGAGCTAGGTTTTGGATGAGAGCCATCTGGCCCACCAGTTTTCCCATCATCTGGATCTTCATTGTTGCCAGCTCAATCCGCAGTTCCTCCAACTGATCATTCCTGACACTTCTTGAATTCCCTAGGACCATGCCCCTTGTGAGGAGAGCTTTCACTTCTTCTTGCCCCTGGGACAGGTTCAAGAACATTTCTTGAAGTTGAGCGTTCTGATTCTGGATATCTTTGACAGTCCTCTCTAGAGCCATCTCCATTGAAATAAACAGTAGGAAGATAAGGATACCTGTATGGGAGAAACCTGTCATGATATGATGCATGATATGTGGATGCATGTTTTCAAGAATCTCTCGGGGTAAACAAAAGAGAAATGTTAGAGGTTGAACTTTGATCAACATTTTTTATTGGAGAACTTTGTAATGGTGGATGTCTTTTCACGAGAATCAAGCTCACCGTGTCGAGTGGGTCATAGCCGCTGATTCAAGTTGTTGCACTTGATCTTTGACGGAGTTTGTTTAGAGAGGAAACCTCCTGCCCTTTGGTAGATGTCTGGTTCAACGTGACCCTGCATCAAAAGACCCTCGAGATCCTTGAAATGGTTATGGTAAAAAATGCTATGGTATGATGTTATGATGTTATGTACATGTATGCAAAAGTAAGCAAGTGTATATACAGGTGATCATATTCACACAGAACAAAAACAAGCCCTTAGGTTTAGGCTTGTATGGGGTTCGTAGGTAAGTACCCTCTTGAAGTTAGTTGGCTCAACCTGTCCTATAAATAGTAACTGGGTTCTAAGGAGCTCAATATCACTGGATTATTTTCTATGTTCATTGTTTTGGTTTAGCCACTTAACTGGCGACCAAAATATCCCAAGAAAATAATCCTCAATGAGTGTAGTATCGAGTATCTACCAACTTCGGACTGCACCAAAGTCGGTCATCTCACTACCCCTAAAAAGGCCAAGATGGTCAAGTAAGGTTCTAAGAGTTCGTTAGTGCTTCATGACATCACTCAGCGGCCCCATATTCTCTTTGATTAACTCAAAGGCTACCGGTACCTACAAATATGTCACACTAACGTAGCTACTGCTTCAACCATGTCGGTATACCCCGCACAGTTCCCTCACAGTTTATTGCTACTTACCTAAAAGGTGCCCCCAAATCCGGGTGTAGGATTTAAAACAAACCCAAACAAGGAACCCAAAAAGTAAAGCAATCAAATCAAACAAGATAAGCATGTAAAGGTGATCTAAAACCCTAAGGTAACCCCACTTTTAGAAATGTCCCCAGTAGAGTCGCCAGTTCTGTGATACAGTGGGAGAACTGACTTGGGATTTTGCGTTTGTGTTCGCAAATGTTTCGGTTTAGCAAGAGTCGCCACCGACTTTTTATTTTATCCTAAGGAAAGGTCAAAAAGCACAGGAAAGACCTTTGAGATGTTTTCGTGGGTTCGGGGGGTAGATTATGAAAAGGGAAGGTGCTAGCACCCTTTTCATCCATGGTTATCCATGGGCTCTTAGTTACTTGCTTTAAATCACTTGCTTTTGTTTGAATGTGCTCGTGGTGTGTGTTTTGAAAGTATTTTTGAAAATGGAACTTCGTAATGGTTCTCGTTTCTATAAGAACGCCAACAAAGTGTTTGTTTCGAAAAATAGTTCAAAAGTGTGTTTGTGTTTTTGAAAGTATTTTGAAAATGGAACTTCGTAATGGTTCTCGTTTCTATAAGAACGCCTACAAAGTGTTTGTTTCAAAAATAGTTCAAAGATGAGAGTGTGGGTGTATAAAATTTTTTTTGTTGTTGTGAGCAAGCGAGTAACTAGGAGCGAATCTACCTACTCGAAAGGTCTTAAATGTGCTTTTCCTTCTCCTTTAGATGTGGCTATCTTACCATTGTTTTGGTAAGAAGCCCCATCGTTGGATGTGAAGGGACGGGCATTGGGACGTTTGTATAGTCATAGAAGGCAACATATGGGATGTTTTAGCAATGTAATTATAGGGACTAGATCGTTTACCGAAGGCAACATCAAGGGTCATCGAGGGACCACGATCTTTTATCGAGGGTCTTTGCTAAAACTCCCATGCTCGAGGGACATGACTATTTTTCGAGGTAACAAGTGAGATTACCCTAAGGGTGCACGTGTGCAAAGTGTGTTTTATTGCATGCATTTGTCTTTGATTAGGGGTTGTCTACTTGTTGGTTTTATCTTGCCATACACACCTATTTACTAGCATTTGTATAAAGCAATAAAAATGTAGCAAATAAATATCCTACACTATTACAACCATATTGAAGTGCAGAAGAATATAAAGGAAAAAATAAGATAAAAAGAAGAAAAAAATGAGCTCCTTCGATTTGGGCAGGAGCTGCCTTTGATTTGCATTCTGTTGGCCTCCTTCGATTGGGGCCAGCACCAGTGAGGTTCTGTCCTTCGACTGGCTTGGAAGTCATTGTAAGGCAAAGCCTTATGGTTATGCCTTGTTGTCTTCTTCGACTGGAGGTTGAAAGAAGTGAGGGAATGCCTTTCGACTGAGCCTGGAAGTCAGTGTATGGTTTTCCTCCTGGTTGTCTCTTTTCGTTCGACCTGGAGAAAGAGGATAGAAGCCAGAAGCTTCGTTTCCTATTTCATGTTTCCTGTTTCTTTCATTTAAAGCATTAAATGGAAACATGGCCTGAGGCCATGCTAGTATTTGTTTGGTAAACAGTTTAACAGTTAAAGCAAGTTCAGGTAAACAGAAAGCAAAAACGAAAGGGTTAGCTCTGAAAAATATGTTAAAAGGGTGGAAACGAAAGGAACAATGGTATGTACATGTTTCAAACGAAAGGGAAAATTATTATGCCATGAAACGAAAAGTTCAAAGGTAAGAATAACTTACCTTGCTTCAGGCCTTGAATGGATGTGGGATTCGAACTTGAACTGCTACCTGGACGTTTCTGGAATTCGAAGAGTGGTCACAGGGGGTTTGCTTTTGGTTCGAAGAGTTGTCACAGAAGGTTATCTTTGAGTTTGAACAAACTTCTATGTGTGGGGTGTTCTTCAGAATCGAAAGAGGTGAGTGTTTGGGATTCTGGGTTTTGATTTCTCAAGTGTTGATGAACTTGAGAGTTTTGTTGTGTTTGAGAAAATTTGGGAGATTCGTTCCTCTGGTCCAAAGATCCTCCTTCAGCTTTGCAAAAATTCCTCTATTTATAGAGAAAAAGAATGGACATGTTTGAAGTAGCCAGCCTTGCAAAACAATAAAATAATAGGTAACATGAAAGTACATGTGGGAGCCTCTTGGCAGTTGGGGTGCAGAAGATGTGACTTATGCTTCTGACGTTGCTTGTGCTCAGACCAAAATCAGGTTGAAAGCTGATTTTGTGACTAAAGTACTCTCTATGAAAGGAAAGAGCATGTAGCCTTTAACCAATAATAGTAGTATCTAAAAGACAAAGTTTAAAACCCTTGTACAAGCTTCTGACTGCGTAAAGATTTGGACGCAACATATCCTGGCAAACGAGATTTGGTCTTGAGTCAAATGCAAGAATGAGATAGAAGCAATCCTGTTCTAAGGAAGCCTTTGCCGCAGTCGAAGCTTGTGGTCGAAACAAGCTTACTCGAAGGAAGCTAATGCCATGTCGAAGCTTGGATCAAAACAAACATATTACCCAATCGAAAGACTGTGTTTGAAGGAAGCAATGTTTCCTAATCGAAGCATGTGGATCGAAACAAACATAAAGGGAGTCATTGCCTTTTAGCGTGAGGGAAGTTCCTGACTTCTGAGTCGAAGGGTGTTCCTTCAAGGGAAGCAAGAACTTAGTCAAATCTTATATGAAGATATCTCTTGGCTCAAACGAAACTTGTGAGAGGAAAAGTCTGCAAGAGGCCCTTGGTGCAAGTGGATTCGAAGGAGGTTTCAAATCCAAACGAAGGATGTACCCAAGTTGCATTCGAAGGAGGTTTCAAATCCAAACGAAGGATGTTCCTAAACTTGCATTTGAAGGAGGCTTCGAGTTCAAAATGAAAGACATACCCAAGTTGCATTTGAAGGAGGATCTTGCTCAAAACGAAGGATGTAATCCAAGTTGCATTCGAAGGAGGTGCAAAGTCCAATCGAAGAATTTGCCTTGCAGGGGGCACATGTGGCCAGCAAGTCATGGCCTTTGATTGCAAGCATGCAGGAAGCACGCTTGTCCAATCGAAAGGTTGAATCGAAGGAGACCTATTTTCCTCCAAATTTGTCAAAATATTTTTATCTGTTTTCTCCCTTTTTGACAGTTTCCTTTTAATTCTGGTGCTAAAAAATCCAAATGTACTTTGTGCAAGCTTGAACCTTGAGAATCCTTGTGAGAAAGGCTTTGAAGAATGAGAGGGCAAATTTTGGGGTACAACAATATAGATACTTTGTTATCCTCAAGGTATATTCTATTTTTGTGACTTAACATAATATAACAGTTCAGTTCAGCTCTGCCGCGATGTCGTATGCTTCCTCATAGGACATCTCATCCGACATGTTGCTCCAGATGTTGAAATACTTCAACTTAACATGTCTCAACATAAGATATGACTTCTTGCTCAACCTGTTCTTGTTAGCAAGTTAACACCACTGTATCTAACATATTTTTGCTATATTAGTTTTACCAAACATAATTCCAATTACATAATTCAGAGAATTAACTATCTCCCCCTTTGGCTTATTTTGGCTAAAACTAATTTACATAACCTTTGCATAATTTAAACAAGTACATACTCAAATTCTAAACAATAATTTAAACTAAAAACATCAGAAGGAGAGTTAGTCTTTAGTATTCATATTTGATAGTCTTCAGTCTTCATTGTCTCACATGATATTTCAAAATCAACAATAGGACTTTTTCATGATAGTCCAACACAAGTTATCTCCCCCTTTTTAGCCAGAATATGACAAAGGCTTTTAACAAGAGGTAACCTCCACAGTCTATTTGATGTCGAGACATCACATCTAATATCTCTTTGTAAAAGCTCTAAACATTTCAATTCCATACTCAAAAGCTCAGCCACCACATATAGCTCCTCTTCATGTTCAGACGAACCAATCCATTACGACCATACAGGATGATGTTGATTCCAAAAACATTTCTCATAGGCTGAAGTCACTCCCCCTTAATTCAAAAACATTCCTCACAGGGCGACAAAATACCTTCAATTCCTTCGGGTTGTATTCTTAACTCATATCACAAGTCACAAATGACATGACTAGGAGACTCAAAATATTTCTTTCAATATCCTTATGAACTGATTCTAATATAAAGTTCAAAATCAGAAGCTGAACAACCACATTTTCCTTCCCCATTTTAGGTCAAACTTGACAACTAAATCCCTCACATGTCCAGACCCAAAGAGAGCTTATCCACATCCGGAAATATGCCATAGGCAGATAAAATTACTCCCATACTGAAGGAGGAGAAATAAGGTTCTCCTTAAATAACCAAGTATTTTTCTTAGGAAATAACAATTTTGGTCAATGAGAATGTTATTTGAGGGAGACTAAATGAACAGAGAAGCATTGTCCAAGAATTATTCTGAATGTCTTCATAATTATAATAAAGCATGCAGAAGCACAAGACACACTTTTATACTTCCTCCTGACAATAACATCTATAGAATTCCCTTTTTTTTTTAAAAACATGTCCTAAAACATGTTCTGACATCCAGTCAAATTCTTTCTATTATGTTGCATTTTTCAGTCAGACATGCTTGCCAAGGCTTTATCCACACACGATCTGAAATCTAAGTGAACCCATATGATGTATGAACTTATTGTCTTCACTGATACTTTAAGTGAACCCCTATCAATAGAGAATTTTAGAGAGTTCTTCAAAAGTCTCTGCAGAGAAAAATAAATTATCCCAGACTAAGCCACTAAACTTTACCTAGCTGGAAGCGCGCGTGCACTGAGAGTGAACACATTCAGTAGATCAATGTTTTTTGTCAGTAGAACCTCATAAGAGGCATAAAATCTATAAATGCTTGACATACACATAAGCTACACCATGCAATCCATAAACACCCACTTGAGTCCTCCTGTAAAAAATAACCAATTTTCCAGCTGATGATGAACATTTGAGCACAAGCAAAGAACATATTACAATCTTTATACTCCCATGAGTGCAACCACTATAAGACACACTTAATTTGTAATTTCTTACACATTCTGGAATAAATTCTCTTTGCCTGCTTGCTACACAAGTTCAAGAGAGCCACCATCTCTTACTTATAATAGAAGAAACACCACCTCAACGGGAATTCTGATCAGACCTCAGTATCTGATAACCTTCTTCTGCCCTTACTTCCAATAGCAATTGTTGATACTAGTGAAGTCTCTAGAACGATAGCAGTCATGCATTGCCAGAACATACTACTATACAAGATCAAAATCTGCACATTACAATCCACATAGTAAGACTCCAATTTCTGACACCAATATTGATCATCAATCCTCCATAATAATAATAATCCCAGACCTCTTTCAGGGATAACAAACAAAATGATGTTACAACATTATTTAGGACATCAACTTTTCTTTAATAAGTTAATTTATCGTTCAAAGAGATCATTTTGTGTGATAGTCCTTTTAATCAAGAAGATCTCAAAAGTATAACCTTTCTGCAACTTATTCAAGTAATCATAGACACCTGAAAACTTAATGAGAGAAATGAACTCTCATAAACTTTCTAAACTAAGGAGTTCAAAAACCAGATTTTCATCCACACCTTAGATAAGTACCCAACTCCCGAAAAGGTATTTACCATTAGTAACGTGCACATCTTCACAAGATCAAACGCATACCCAACTCATGATAAGGTATTTGTCACAAGAGGAAAACTTTCTCACACACACAGCTACAAATGATACTTCCTTTCAACAGATGTTAGAACATTTGTTCTGACATCATTCTTCTTAACATTCCTAGCACAAGAGGATTCTTCACAACAACCTAAACTTAGTCAATGATTGGTCTTCACACTCCATCATGGTCATACATTCCAACTTTGGAATCCATTGGTGATCAACAATTCTCACCCCATGATCTTCAATACAACTTCCTTCCATGAAGCTGCAAACCTGAAATGATGTTCCAACATCTCCTCCGACATCATTCTCAGTCACATGGATTTCACCCAATACGATGGTTCTGGAGATGATAACCATAATAAATTCCAATAAAAAAATTTGCGGGAGAAAACAAGAGAACCAACTTCTACAGCTGACCATAAATGTAGAATCTAATCAGCAGTTGATACCACACTTCAGGAGACTTCTTCAAACACACAATAAACATACCTCCTATAAAGTACCATCTTTATGCTCATACAAAGGAGATTATCTCTAAAATGCAAGCATAAAAATCATGGTATTTTACTTATCATGTTACCATGAACTGACTGTCTAGGAGTACTTCTTCTCCCAATTGCTTTAGACAGCTCATCATGACTGTAAGTTAATCTTCCAGAATATTAACTTACCTCAGGTTGATGCAAATTTATTGCACAGAACCCCTAAAGTGTCTCTTCCACTTTAGCAGAACAATAGTTCAATGTTCTCATAGACTTAACAAGGGATATCAAGTTTGAGTAAACAACCTTCATCCTGTTTGAGAGAAACACCAGTCAAATATGTTGAGATAAATAAATTCTCAACACAAAGATGTCAAGATATTACTTCTGACATCTTAAGAATCTCCAACTTCAGATTGAGGATTCTTCTTCAACAACTGCTACGAACACTTTGAAAATTATACATTCTCCTCCTTAATAGTAGTACCTTGTTGTACCCCAAAATTTGCCCTCCCATATTTCTCAAAACATTTCAAGGAAGATCCTCAAGTTGCTCAAGGAATTCCAAGGGTTGGCCAGACAAGCTCTCTCCTAAGGCAGTCTACCTCAAATTAGGGTTTCATGTTGCATCAAGATACTTGAGTCCAAGAGATACCAAATGCTCACCATTGTCTTAATATGTTCTCAATATCATCCATGTCAAGTTTCAAGCGCTACAGAGGAATTTTGCCCAGTCAATTGCTCAAAGGCCTGAAAATCGACTTTGCTAGGGCAAAAGTCAACTGTGGCCCACATATAGTCAAAATTCAAGATTTTTGGTGAACGTCCTCATTTTGAAGTATATTTCATCATTTGATCAAGGGTTGATAATGATTTATTAAGGATTGCTCATAATTCATCAAGACTCAAAAGTTGCTAAATTAGGGTTTTGTAGGAAAAGTCAACTCAACTTTGACCAAGCATAACTTTCTCATACTTTATGAGAAATGACCCATCAAAATATAATTTTTAAGAGGATTCAATTCTATACAATCCATATTCATCTCCCAAGTTCAAAATATTCACTCGCAAGAAGTTATGAATTTGGACATTATAGGTCACTTTGAAAAGTCAACAAAAACACTTTTTTTGTCAAAGCGTCATACATGAACATGGAATACCAAATTGAGATGAGACAAAAAGGGTTGCTTAGAGAACATCTCAATATTTCTAAAAAGTCCATAAACACCTTAAAAGAGTAAAAATTGAGGAAGTTATGCATTGGTGAAGTTGACCCTTTTTGCAAAATTGCCAAAAGTCAACTATGCCTCAAAATGCAATTTTTGCTAAATGGGCCTAACTTGTTGCACTTGTTTTGAGTTGGTAGCATGGTCCACGAGCCCTAGCCCTTGGCACTTGTAATTATCTTATTTTTATTATTTATTTGAATTAAATCAATTTTAATCAAAACAAATCATGAAAAATTTAAAACATTGAAATCCAAAAAATTTGTACATGTTTCAGGTCTCATATCCAGTTGGCAAGTAATTGAAATCATGCAAAGCCTTGGTGTTCACAAAAAGATTGAATTTGGCCTATTTTTGGAAAGATATTAAAAGGAATCAAATCAAAATCAAAAGCCATGATTGATAAAGATTGAGCACACTTTTTCAACCCTAATTCAGTCCTTGATATATATTGAACCATGGCAGACCTAAAACAAGGCTAGAGAGAGGTGCAAGAACAAGAACAAAACTTGAAAAAACACAAAAAAAGTGCAGACACGATTTCATATTTCCAGGCATCCTCAAGACCTTTTAACCATCCCAATCGCTTCCTGGGGTCACAAGCAAGCAAAACCAATCAAGAACAAGGAGTTTCCATTGCCAAATACCACTGTAAGTCATCCACGACATTGATTTATTTTTGAAATCGAATTGCATCATTCTGTCACTTATAGCACAAAATAATTATATATTCTTGATCCTTGGAACATTTGCAAGCTATCCATATCATCCAATTGCATTTCTGTGGACTGATTCAAGAATTGCCATTGTTAGGGTTTTTATTTTCGTTTTAGGGTTTTTGTGTGTAGGCAAAATTAGCCCCCATGAAGGGTATCATGATGTTCAGGATGACAAGACAGTTCGATTTATGGCATTAGAAGTCACTTATCGTGCCCATGGAGGATTTTAAGATGAACCAAGGTTGTAGCTACGGACATACGTCCGTAGGTAAAAGTCCCTGCATCTTTTAGCCACGGTGCAAGGAAGAAGAAGATATCGTGGAAAGCAACCATTCACCTATTTAAATATGCGCACGCTGAATTAACTTATTATGCTTTTTTAATATTTAATTATTGTTTTGTCTTTGATGTACAAATGAAACAGCTAGCCCAGTTGGTAGTGGAATGTTTGGAAAGTGCCTTGGGGCATGGGTTCGAATCCAAGGTCCCCCCAATTTCTTCATATTATTTTCTTTCATGTAATCAGGCGCACACACAGGTTTGAAGCACACCATGTGACCTCATCATCCAATCTGCCAAGTGGCCAGATGGCCAGATCTAAAGGCCATCAATGAAGGAGTATCATGAAGCTTAGTCAAAGCAATACATGGGATTTTAGAAGTCAGCGTGGACCTTTGGTTTTGGACCCAGAAAAGTGCTATCCACACCCCCTAAATTGCTGGTTTCAGGCCCAAATTCCTTCCTCCTTTTTCTTTTATATTTTATTTAATTAATTTAGTTTATTTATTTTACTAACCAAAAATTAATTTTTTCTTTTATCAAAGAAATCACATAAAAATCAACTTTTCACCAAATTAGGTTTAGATTTTATTTTTTATCAAAAAAATTAATTAATTTAATTAGGTTATTTAATTTTAGATAACTTTAATTATTTTGTAAATAAATTAAAAACAATTAGAACAATTAGGTTTTTGTTTCTAACTTAATTATATTTTCTTTTTCTTAAAATAACAAAATACAAAAATAGGCCATTTATTTATTTTCATTAATTAACTTAATTAGCTAATTAATTGTGTATTTAATTTTACAACCTAATTCTTTTCTTAAAAATAATTAAAATCAACAAAAACATGTTTTCTTTCACTTAGGTTAGAAAGGGTCAAAATCCTAATTCTCTCCCGATCTAAATTTCATCGCGCGCACTTTATTATTATTTTTATCCTATTAATCTAATTGCTCACAAGTTGTAATAGTTTAATTAGGTCTTTTATTTTCATTTATTGCTTTATTTTTAAGGGTTTGTTTTTGGCTATGTAAATACCTGAAGCCTTGTAATAGCGTAGTTTAATTTCCGCACTTTAAATTCCGCAAAATATTAAACTGTTAGATGTATGATATTAGGTTTGCATGAAAAGAATGTATGATTAACTTTAAAACGGTTAGCAAACCCTAAATGTGCAAAGATAAATAACTTGAAATTGAATCACTCGCACATGCGCACTCCTAGGGTATACTCCACTTCAGTTGCCTTCGGTAAACGGTCATTGAGTATAGGATATTTTAGTGGTCGCCCTTTTGTCTCAAAGATCAAAGTTGCCTCGGAAAGGTTGCCTCGGATATTGTTGCCTCGAATAATTGATCTAATACATTAGGGTTATTACTAAGATGTCCTAACATTGCTTTAGTGACTGTACGTCCCTTTCGAATTGACCCTCAAAAACTCCAACGATGGTGCTACCTACTCACTAATAGTGGGATAGCGCTGTCTAAAGGAAACAAACATAAAACAATTCTTTTTTTTTTCGAGTAGGTAAATTAGTTCTTAAGTACTTGCTCAATACAAACAAACTTTTTTCACACTTACACTCTTTTTCGAACAAAGTTTTCAAAAAACACTTCGTAACATTCTTGAAGACAGAAGCAAGGGTTAAATCTAAGTCAAAACAAAAACTTTTCAAATCACACAAACACACAGAAGCAAATTTTGAAAATGATGAGCAAGTACCTAAGAGCCCGTAGATAACTACGGATAGAAAGGGTGTTAATACCTTCCATTTCTATAATCTACCCCCGTATTCAAAATCTCAAAAAAGGAATTTTTCTGTGCTTTTTTCCTTTCCTTGTTGGATAAAATAAAAGTCGGTGGCGACTCTTGCTTACCGCGAAATTTTGCAAACACAAACGCAAAACACAAACCAGCATTCCTAAAAACACTCCCGGTTCTGGCCACCGTATCACAGAACTGGCGACTCTGCTGGGGATTTAATAAGTGGGGTATACCTTAGGATTAGTTCATCATATTGCTTCTATTGTTTGATTTGATTGCTTTATCTTTGTGGGCTTTGTATCAGAGTTACTATAGATCCTAACCCGAATCTGGGGAACACCTTTTAGGTAAGTAGCAATAAACTGTGAGGGAACTGTACGGCGTAGACCGATACAGTTGAGGCAGTAGCTACATTGATGTGGCACATTAGTTGGTACCGGTATCCCTTGTGGAGGAACAAGGAGAATACATGGCTGCTATATGGGTCGTTAAGCATCAACTGACCTTAGAACCTATAATTGACCAACTTGGCCATATGAAGTAGTGAGATAGCCGGTCTCGATGTAGAGCTGGGAACTGGTTGATACTCGATCCTACACTCATTGAGACCATACTCTCGAGATAGTTCCGGCCGTAAGAAAAGATTGCTTGAGCTGAAACCATGACCGATGGAGGATGGTCAGTGATATTGAGAACCTCTAGAACCCGGTTACTATTACTAGGATAGGTTGAAACCAACTGAACTTTAAGAGGGTAGTACCTAGACTCCATGCAAGCCTGAAACTTAAGGGCTATTGTGTGACTTGTGTGCCTTTACCATGTTTGTTACCTGCTATACCTGCTGTGTGTTTTATCATGACATCATGCATCATGACATATCATGCATACTTCATCAGACTAACCATTTCAAAGACCGAGGGGATTTATCTTTGTTCTGTTTTGAAGATTATAGCTTTAGTACGCAGAAATACCATTCGAGTTAACTTCGTGCAGATACCTATTCAGCTCAGAGAGTTAGTCTCAAAAGTTCCTGATACTTCTTTATTTGTTAGAAGACATGGTAATCTCCTTAGCTTGGTCACTTCAAAGTTGGATGAGCAGTTGATGAGTGTGCTGTTCCAGGTCTTTGATATGTTGCATCATTGTTTCACCTTCCCGGATTATCAGCTAGTCCCTACTTTGGAGGAGTTTTCTGATTTATTAGGCATATCTATCCTCGAGCAGACACCCTTCATCGGTTTGGAAGAGGTTCCTAGACCCGAGGACATTGCTTCAGCCTTACATCTAAAAAGGGATGATGTAGTATCCAACTGGGAAACACGGAGCGAGGTTAAAGGTTTTTTGGCTAAGTTTCTAATCGATCAAGCTCAATAATTTTGGGATAACTTGAATTTTCAAGCATTTGAAGACATCCTGGATCTCCTTATCTACGACTTGGTTCTGTTCCCGAATCCAGATTCTTTCATAGATGTGAATGTGATCAAGATCTTCATGTCTCGTAACCCAGTGCCTACTCTTCTAGGTGATATTTTACATGCTCTCTATACCCGTACTATGCGGAGAAGGGGAACTCTCATGTATTGTACACCACTGCTGACAAGGTGGTTTATTTCGCACCTCCCCGAGTCTGTATTGAAGAATGAGGAAGGTGTAGGTTGGGCTTACAGAATCATGTTCCTTGCTCATATGGACACCCATTGGAGTTCTAAGGATATGGAAAGAGTAGCTGTCATTGATCGATGTGGGAAATACCCTAATTTTCTGTTGCTTGAAATTAGAGGGGGAATAACCTACAATCCTTTATTGGCTTTACGACAGTTTGGACGCGCTCGGAGAGACGGTCCCCATGAGCTGCTACTTACAGATATTGTCTTTGACTACAAAGGGGACGTCAATGAGCATCGCCGAAGGTTTATAAGAGCCTGGGGCAGGGTGAATAGGTCTGACCTACAAGATCTAGGACTAAAGACTTATCTCCCTATGCAACCTTATCTTCAGCGAGTTCGAGCCCGTGCTCAAAAGCTAGGAATGCCTTATGAAGCTGTTCTACCAGTGATTGTGGAGCATGCTAATGAAGAAGGGGTTCCTTATACAATCCTTCATCCCTACATGCCTATTGATCTTGGGGAATTAAAGAGATCCTGGATCCAGCTAAAGGAAGAAAGGGATACCTACAGGGAGAAGTATCATGAGCAGAAACGAAAGATCTTGAAGCTTACAAGGCAGCTTGAGAATGAAAGGACGATCAACGATTATGTCAGCACGAAGGGAAAACAACCATGGGATTTCTGATGTCTTTTATTATTTCTAGTCTAGATTTGCTTTTCAGTCATTTCTTTTGTAACGCCTTGAAGGCATTGTTAAACATTGTTACAAGTTTGAATCTAATAAAGTGTGTTTTATTTTGTTTTACAAAGTTGAATCTCCCAAAGTCTTTGAAATCATTTCATACGCATTCCATTACCATGCACCTCATTGCAGGTACCATTATAGGTTTCTTATCTTCTTCGCTGTTTATTTCAGCAATCATGTCTTCTGAAACACCTACTGATCAAGCCATCAAGGCTCTTCAAGCACAGAATGCTCAATTCTAGGAGATGTTCTTGAACTTGGCCAAAGGTAAGCAATATTTGAAGACTCTCATCTTGAAGGACAAGAAGAAGAAGAAGAAGAAGAGGGTGGTTCTGCTGAATATGGGTCACAGATTTGGGAACAATTTGCGACAAGAAGCTGATCTGTCTCATTCATCTGGAGGAGGAGAGAATCAAGAGGAAAGAAAGGGGCCTAGTCCTGTGGTCTCTGATAATGACATTGATTTTGATGAAGACCAGTATCCTTCTGCTGAGGATAGGTATAAGCAACTTGAAGACCGTCTGAGTGAAATGGAGATTCAGAAGGTTCCCAGTTTGGATTTTGGAGATTTGGGGTTAGCATCAGGGGTGGTGATCCCTCACAAGTTTAAGGCTCCTGTCTTTTCTAAGTACGATGGAGCATCCTGCCCAAAGCTCCACCTCCGCTCGTACGTCAGAAAAATTCAACCCTATACTGCTGATAGAAACCTGTGGGTTCATTTCTTTCAAGATATTCTGTAAGGGACTCAACTTGAATGGTTCTATCAACTGGAAGGAGCTAATGTCCGCAACTGGGAGGACCTTGCTGCTGCTTTCTACAAGCAATACTAGTATAACGCCGACCTTGCTCCCACGCGTACTCAACTTCAGGGTATGTCTATGGGTACAAGCGAAGGCTTTAAAGAATATGCTCAGAAGTGGAGAGATCTGGCTGGAAGAGTACAACCCCCTCTGTCTGATAGGGAGTTAGTGGATATGTTTCTTGGGACTTTGTCGGTCCATATTTCAATCATTTGATCGGTAGTTCATCGTCTAGATTTACTGAATTGATTATGAATGGGGAGAGAGTAGAAGTTGGTATCAAAAGTGGCAAGATACAGAAAGGTGCTTCATCAAGTATATAAAAGAAGCCTTTCAGAAAAGAAGCTAGTGCAGTTTATAGCTCGAGGAGCCAAAACAGACCTGAATGCCGCCAAGAAGTGAATGTGGTGGTAATATCAAGACCCACTGTTACCCCACAACGCAACAATCAGCAAAGAGTAGAAAGACCACAAAGACAATATACTCGGCTCAGTATGACCTTGTCTCAAATTCTTCCGCAATTATGGAAGACCAATCTGGTAACTCTGAGGGAAGCCCCAAAGAATCCCAGCACCACACCTCCACTGTATAATCTGAACGCCCGCTGTGCCTATCATTCAGATAGTCCAGGGCATGATACCAATAACCGCTGGGCCTTGAGGAATAAGGTGCAAGATTTGATTGAAGCTAAAGAAATTGAGTTTGATGCACCGGAAAATCCTAATGTCATGACTGCTCCTATGCCCAAGCATGGAGTAAATGCTGTGGACGATGACTCATTTGTGACTTATGTGGAAGACATTTCTACTCCATTGATGACAGTAAAGAAGAATCTAGTGTCGGCCGGTTTATTTTCGGGATGTGGCGAAGGTTGCCACCTGTGATACGGTGGGAGAATTGACTTGAGGTTTTGCGTTTGTATTCGCACTTGTTCGGTTAAGCAAGAGTCGCCACCGAATTTTTATTTTATCCAAAGGAAAGGTCAAAAAACACAGGAAAGACCTTTGAGATGTTTTCTTGGGTTCGGGGGGTAGATTATGAAAAGGGAAGGTGCTAGCACCCTTTTCATCCATGGTTATCCATGGGCTCTTAGTTACTTGTTTTAGATCACTTGCCTTTGCTTTTCAATTGTTTGAAATGGTGCTTTGTGTGTGTGGTTTTGAAAATGTTTTTAAAAAAAGATGCCATGTCTAAGCAACCTTTGTAATGATTCTTGTTTGAATATATACAAAGGTGTGTGTCTTTTTGAAAAGATATTTCAATGTTTTGAAAGTTGTTTTGAAGTTGTGTTGTGAAGTGTGTTTGAAAATGGCAAGGGTGTTTTGCAAGCTTTTGATCAAGTAACTAAGAGTTGTCTACCCTATTTTACTCAAAGATCTTTCTTATGTTTTCAATCCTTTTGACAGTGTTATTTCACCATTGTGTTTGGTGAACAACCTTGTATTAGGATGTTAAATGGGACAGGCGCGGGTCATCGTATACAATCATTGAAAGCAACTTGTGAGACGCTCTAGCAATTTTGTAAGGGACGAGATCGTTTTATCGAAGGCAACGTCGAGGGTCATCGAGGGACTATGATCTTTGTTTATTGAAGGGGCATTTGCTAGAGTGTCTCATACTCGAGGGACACGATTGTATTTTCCGAGGCAACAAGCGAGGTTACCCTAGAGGTGCAAGTGTGAATTGTGTATTGATTTTCATGCATTTATCTTGTATTAGGTCATCTAGCGATTGATTTTGAATCTTCGCATACAAACCCTAATTACTATACAGTATATTGAAAGCAATAAATTGCGGGAATTTAAAGTCTAAATTATTACAAAACAGTATCCAGGGATGGGGGTACAATTATTTACAAATGGGGATGAGTCTTATCAGAATAATAATGTCCAAGTATATATTACAACCAAATTGAACTGTCGCATTTTCAATGTAAAAGTTATAACAAAGTATAAGATAAAGAAAATCAAAGAAATATGAGATGCATGTATTTATTTACAAATGAACAAATAAAATTTAACCTAATTAAAGACTTAAGTATTATTATTATTTTTGTATTTGTGAAGAAAAAGTTTTAAAGAAAGAAAAATCATTTAAATTAATGTTTCTATCATTTTTGTATTTTTTAAAGAAAACGAAAATAAAATCTTTATTATTATTGTATTTTATTAAATGTAATAATTATTAAAAAAAGTGAAACTAAATTAAGAAAATTAAAACAACATCTTAATATATTATTGGTTTTATTATTAACAAAGAAAAGAAAATAAGTTATTAAAAATGAAAATAATAAAAAAAAGAGTATTAGTTTGTTTAGAAAAGATAATGGGCCTTGGATTCTTGGCCCAAATAAAGGAGAACAAACTGTAAGTCATAAAGAGCAAAGGGGAGGTATGCGCTGGAAAATGCTTGGGCTTAAGCGTTTTGTTTGGGGCGAAGACCCATCTGAAGTGTTGTACAACATTTTTAGGGTTTTGTCATTTGGTTAGGGTTTGCAGTTTTGGTACAGCGGCGCCTCCTTTCACCCATCTTCTTCGTTTCTCTTTTTCTCTCTCAGGCGAAGCATTGATTCTTCCTCCAACCTCCAAGCTGCCAGAGCGCCACCTTCGCCCTCTCCTCTCCACGACTGCCCAAGGCAATGGTTTGAAAGGTACCGTTTTTTTGTTCTAAACGCGTTTTTACAGTTTACATTTGTGTGATTCTTGTACATTTTATTGTTTACATGTTTTGATTCCTTGATGTTTCATGCGTGAGATGCAGAAAAATTGAGGAAAAGGAAACTATACCTTGGTGTTTCGTTTCTGGAAAAGGTAGAGGGTTGGACCGGCGGCGCTCTTGGTGGCCGGAGCGGGAGATGGAAATGAATGGTTGCTTGCTTTGGCTTCTGGTATCTCTGTTTCTTTGACTTCTTTTTGAACGTTTGATGATGAGATTATTCTGAGAGCTATTGTTGTCTGGTTTTGTTGATTCTCTTCCTCTGAGTGCTTGAATATTGATTGGTTGATGATGAGATTATTCTGAGAACTATGCTTGCTCTTTGTTTTGGTTGATGATGATGAAACTCTGAAACCAGCTTCCTCCTCTTTCTCTCTCTTTTTTACTGATGTTAATGATGTAGAAGTTCTGAAACTATTGTGTTTTGATGTTAATGATGATCTGGGTTCTGAAACAATTTTGGTTGCTTCTAAACTCCTCCTCTTTCTGGTTTTGTCAATGATGATTGTTGTACCCCAAAATTTGCCCTCACATATTCCTCAAGATTTGTCAAGAATGATCTTCAAATTGCTCAAAATGGCTCAAGGGTTGTACAGTCAGATCACCTCCTAAGGCAGTTAATTCAAAATTAGGGTTTTGGTTCTTTAAAGGAATTTGGGGTTTTCAATGTTTCAATCAAGTCTCATAGGCCTATATACATTCTCAAGCACCTGCATGCCAAGTTTCAAGACTCACAATGCCAGTTTGCACAGTCAAAAGCCCCATTTGATCTACAGTCAACTACAAGGGCAAAATGGTCATTTTGCAGTCAAAAGCCAGAATTCTTGGTCAACATCTTATTTTGAGTTCACAATCATCATTTGATCAAGTCTTGATCAGGATCCCACAAGAATAGCTCAAAAGTCATCAAGATGCAAAAGTTACTATTTTTGGACAGTAGAAAAGTCAACTGTACTTTGACAAGGGCATAACTCTTTCATGGTTTGTCAGAAAAATTCCATCCAAAGCTCATTTTGAAGAGGATGCAATTTCCAACAATCCATCTTCACACCCAAAGATCAAGAAATGCTCTCACAAAAAGTTATAAATTTTTACATTATAGGTCAATTTCAAAAGTCAACAAAAGTACACTTTGAGTCAAAGGCCATAACTTGAGATTGGTAAATCCAAATGACATGGGACAAAAAGCATTGGTTATAGGACTTCAAGGGCTTTCCAAAATGTCCAAGAACATGGTCATATGATCAAAATTGAGCAAGTTATGTATTGGAGAAGTTAAAATGTCCTCAAATCTCTTGTTAAAACTTCACCCATGACCTATGCACGACCCACCAAGTTAAATGGGATTTATTTTCTTAAATTTATTGATTAAATGGATTTTTAATATATATTAATTCATTTAATTAATTTAAATCATAAGAAAATAAAAGATTTGTTTCTTAAACCTATTTGTGAACCAAATATGATCCAAATATGCTGACCAATTCGTGCACAAGCTAAAAGATACAAAAATACCCAATTTTGGCAACTTGTTCAATCATGGAAAATCAAGAATATTTGATTTATCAATCAAAGATTTAATCTTCAATGCACATGGGTATGGGTCCAAATTTTGACCTAAACTGATTCCCTTATATGCAAGCAAGCCAACCATAACCTAAGAGACGACCGAAAGACTACAGAACGGCCATACCAATTTCAAGAAATTCCAAGAAAATTCAAAACTGGTTCTTGCAATCTAGGCCAATTCAAGGTGCCTTGTCCATCCAAACACATTATAGGAGGTACCAGGAGTGATTTGCAATCAAATTCAAGCCTCAAAGCTCAAGGAATCGCGACATACCATCTCACGGTTTGCACTTATAATTCAAAACCGTATCTCTTAATTCATACGCATTTGACATGTTTTTGTGAATGATTTGCATTGCTATAGATCATACAAAGCTAATGGAATGATTGAATTGAACCATAGTGCCCTGAATCGAGAGATGCCATGATTGAATTTCTAGGGTTTTCGAGCTTTCAAATAGGGCTTTCCAAACCAGGAAAAATTGGAATCAATGGGATACATGGTTGAAATCGTGAGGCCAAGATGATTCCAACACATACCTCGCGAAATATTTATGTTTTCTCTGTGTCTATTCGCTATTTTTCGTGCAGGGAGGTAGTGGAGGTTAAAAACCCCCGCTATCTGATTCTAATTATGCAAAACCAAGGTTGAAGATAATGACGTGTTGTGGTTCGTGGGTTTGAATCAGCGCGCGTTTTATTTTTTTTCCAGGCATAAGCGTTTGTTTGATATATGTTAATTGCTGTATATTATAATAACAAAAAGATGCAGGTGGTTGAGTGGTTGGGACGCTGGCCAATGAGTATTGGGACCTGGGTTTGAATCCCAGGTCCCCCAAAATCTTGTTTATTTTTCCCCTTCAGGTGTTCATGTGTAGTTTTCAAAGGGGAGTCCACCATACGCTTCAAATTTCAGTGCGCCAGATGTCTCCAAACCTTGATCCAATGGTCATGAATAAAGGATCACCATACTCCCTGGTAAACATACGCGTGGATAATTACAAAGGTCAATGAGGCTGAAGCATAATGGGCCTGGGAATTGCAGAATGCACCTCCAAATTGGGCCCAACACCCCCTTCATGAGTTTATTCCTTTTCCTTTCTTTTATTTTTTCTTTCATTTAATTATTTTTATTACTATTATTTTAATTAACCAATTAACAAATTAACCCTTTTTTTATAAAAAAATTTCAGAAAACATAAAAATATATAATATTTTTATTTATTAAATTTAATTAGTTTATTTTGTAAATAAATATTAACATAATTTGTTTAGTTTTAGTTAGGCATAATATTAATATTTTTGCAATAAATTAAAATCAATGTAGAATTAGGTTTTTTAATATATTTAATCATTTTATTTTTATTTCCTTAAACATTCAAAAACCCAAAAAATATTTCTCTTTTTATTTAATTAATTAATTAGTTTAGGTTTAATTAAATGCAAAAAACAATAAAAATCTCTTTCTTTAATAAAAAAGGGTCAAAACCCTAAAAGCTCTCCGATTCAATTGTTCTCGCGTGTATTACTTTTTGATCCATATGATTGTATTTTCTCCAAGGATGTAATAGTCTTAATTAGGACTTTTTACCGCTTTCATTTACCTTTTCCGCATTTACTTTTCAAGGGTTTGTTTTTGGCGATGTAAATACCTGACGCCTTGTAATAGCTTAGTTTTATTTTTCCGCAACCATTAACTGTTAGATGTATGCTAATAGGCTATGCATGACAAGATCTATCTTAACTTAAAATCAATCGTAGCTCACCATAACATGTACAAAGATAACATAACTGAAAATTGACACACTTGCACATGCCACCCCTAGGGTACGCCTCACTTGGTTGCCTCGACGTGGTCATTGAGTATAGGAAGTTTTAGAGGTCGCCCTCCTGTCTAAAGATCAAAGTTGCCTCGAAACGGTTGCCTCGATAAAAAAAATGATCTAAGACATTAGGGTTACCGCTAAGGCGTCCTAACATTGCTTTAGTGACCACTTGTCCCTTAATCGAATTGACCCGAAAACTCCAACGATGGTGCTACCTACTCCTCAATAGTGGGATGACACTGTCTAAAGGACATTTACATAGCTTAATTCCTTTTGAGTAGGTAGAGGTTCTTAGATACTTACTCTTTCAAAGCAAAACAACTTTTTCGCACTTACACTTTTCAAACAAAGTTTTTCAACAAACACTTCATACACTCTTGAGGACAGAAACAAGAGTTAAATCGAAGTTTTCAAACAAAACTCTTTTCAAAACCCACGAACACAAGAAAAGCAAAACTTTTTTGAAAACATAGTGAGCAAGTACCTAAGAGCCCGTGGATAACCACAGATAGAAAGGGTGCTAACACCTTCCCTTTCTATTATCTACCTCCCAAACCTGAGAAACATCTCGAAAAGGAATTTTGTTGTGCTTTTGTCCTGTCCTTGTTGGATAAAATAAAAGACGGTGACGACTCTTGCTTACCGCGACATTTTGCAAAAACAAACGCAAACGCGAACCCGCATTAAAAAACAGTCAGTTCTATTCCCACCGATCACAATGATGCCCTGAGATTTGTTTCTTTATTTGTTGTTTTGATTTGAGTTGATGATGAAGAAACTCTGAAACCAACTTATGTTTGAACTGTTTTTTTTCCCATGGTTGATGAAGCTTATGATTTTGGTGTTGATGACAGCTAGACTGTGTTTGTAGTTTATGCAGTCTTTGGCCCAAACAGGTTTGGGAGTTTGGTTTGTGGTTGAATCTGTAGTTTTGTTATTTGTTAGACAGAGCTGAGTTTGTGTATGCATATTTGGGCTTGGCCTAAGTGTTTTGGGCAAGCAGGCTTGAGCTTACAGTTTGAGATGCAAGTTTTGCAGATTTGTGAGTTTGGCTTGGAGGTTTGTTGTGTTTTGGCCTGGACTGTATGTTTGTTGAGCTTGAGATGCAGTTTTGCAGATTTGTGAGTTTGGCTTGCAGGTTTGTTGTGTTTTGGCCAGGACTGTATGTTTGTTGAGATTTTTGTTTTGTAGTTTTGAAAACTGCAGGTTTCTTTTTGTTGTTATTTTTGACTGGTTTTTGGGCTAGCAGGTTTGTAACTTGCAGTTTTTGTAAGTTGCTTTGGCTAGCAGGTTATGCAGTTTAAACAGGTTTGCTTGTGTTTGAGTAAGCTTTTGGTAAGCAGGTTATGTAGTTTAAACATGTTTGCTATGCAGGCTCAGTTCACTACAAGTTTGTAATGCATGTTTGAGTTGTTTTTGCTCAATGTTTTCTCTCTCCCTTTCTTACTGTGCTGACTGTTGGACTGTTATATCTTATCTTTTTTGTTCCCCTTACTGCCTTTTACAGCCTGCCTTTTAGCCAAAACTGCAAAACCTATTCACTAGGTCTTATCTTTCTATCCCTCTCAAAAGCACTTTTAATTGCTTATTATATCTTATTCTGGAAATTCTGCTGGCCAGAAAATGATGAGGGCTAGGACAGGCTCTTGCTTGTAACTTGGTACATCTCCCTGCATTGTGTACTTTGTTTCCATATTTTCTGCATTGTGTACTTTGTTGCTTTGACATTTTTCCTACTTCTTGCATTGTGTACTTGCTGTGACAGTTTGGCAACTCAGTTTGACATTTGGTTAATGCATTTGAAACTCAGTTTGCAGTACCATTTGCTTTGCCTTGCAACTTGCCTTTGTTTTTGCATTTTGAATTAATTGTATTCTTGCAATGTTAAATCTTTTATTTTTCTCTCTGAACCGAGAAGAGCGATCTTCTTGTGATTTGCAGAGAGGAAAATAAAATATGATGAACATAGCATTTCTGATTCCGACCGGCAGAGTTTAATGATGATTTTTCTTTTTATCTGCTTGAAAATTCTTTTCAGTTAATTGTGTTGATTTCTTTTTTCTTCTGTCTTTTGCAGGTAAGTACCAGTTGGATGATAGAGGAAGCAGTAGAAGTAGAAGTCAAAAATCTTAGGAGATTAGGCTTAGATTTATTTTTGCATTTATTGTAAACAAATATTATTGTAAATACTATAAGTTGTAATCTTACAATATTCGAATAAAATTTGTAACAACATTTGAAATAAATAAAAAGTCTTTGTCAAAAAAGAATTTTCTACTGTCAAATATTCCAATCTTTCCTTGTATTGTCTATTTAATTATTTAAGACTCTTAAATCAAAATAACTGGAAATGTATCCCAATAACTTTAATCCAGATGAAATAAATAATCAACAAACTTTGTCGTCTCGCAACCTTGCATTAATCACAATACGCCTGGTATTCCAATTAACATATGCGTTGTATAGTTAAAAAAACAAACATTCCATAAACCTTTCACTCCACTGATCAAACAAATGCCTTAATGTTCCAAACGAAAGTCTCAGCTCTTATTCCAGATAATTAGGTTTTGAGAAATAACCAGTAATCTTGAACAAGCGTAAAAATAATGTAACAGTCAACTGAATTTCTGAGGATTCAGTTTCTTTTGAGAAATGCGAGCGCAAAACCTAATCCTAGATTACTGCCAAAGAAAGACCTGTATGATTGATTCTTGAGTCAACCTTAACAAATCAGAGAAAACCCTAATTCTGGATTGACTGATAAAGAAAAGTCTGTTTGACCGATTCTCGAGCCAATCTTAAAAATCAGAGAAAAACCCCGGGGTTGTGATTTCTTGTGGAAAAGGGAGGGAAAATTTTGGGGTACAACAGTTGCCCCTGTTCAATCTTCTTGAAACTGAAGAGTTAGATTGGCAATTTTGCCGTTCGCGACTCGAAGGTAAAAGATGACTGGACACTAGAGTGCCCAAAAAATTTGCACTCGTCAAAGCATAGTTGAGGGAATGGGCTTAAAGATTCCATTTGGAGATGTGACAAAATCTTGTCAGAGATGGGCTTAAAGATGCCATCCGAGAATGTTTGTTGAACTGTATGTTGTAGGTGTAAAAATGAGTATCAGAAAAGTATCCATGTTTGGAATATCTCTGAGCTGGGGGTCTGAATAAGCAATAGATTAGCATCCGTGTCGGGAGGCATCCGTGAACTGTTTTCAGAAATCCTTGAAGCTTGAAACTTGCTAAACTTATCATGCGATGGGTAAAATATTAGCTGAAACACAAAGTTATGCTGTATGATGCAATGTATGTGTTATATCAATGTTTATGATATATGAATGTAATGAATGCGCATGTAGGCTGATTAGCCGTCTTACTGAGGAGGATAAATCCTGGATCGCTGGAGATAATAAAATCTTTGACTGCCATTGGGGAAAGTAAATCCTTGACTGCTGTCGGGGATTGAAAATCCTTTGATCATTGAAAATGAGAAGTCCTGGGACCACTGTTGGGGAAATCAGGAGCTTGGGTTGTATGCCAATCTACTGGGGATTTCTGTTTTGAGGAGATCTTCACCGGGGAATTGGTGCTGAGGAGCCAAGAACGAGAATCTTCGATCTGCAGGGGATTAAAAACTCTGAAAAATTATGCTGAGAGTAAAGAAAGCTCCGGAGAATCAAGGGCGAGAGTCTTGATTTTGTTGGGGAGTAATAACTCTGTGGGGAATAGCCATACTGTTGCGGAGTGGCTATCCTGTTGGAGAGTAAAAACTCAGGACTCTGAAAAGCTTATTCCTGTCTGGAAGAAGTTCAGGTTTAGGTTGTACGCCACTTTGAGAATGAGAATCTTCATTCTGTCGGGAATATTAGGAGGTTGGGAGTATGCCAATCTACTGGGGAAGCAAAAATGAGAATCTTCATTCAGGCGTTGGGTCAGAAGGTTGGGTGTATGCCAATTATTATACCCCAAAATTTTCCCTCTCATGTTTTCTAAAGTCTTCCCCCTGCATGATTGATCATAAAATCTTGCCTAAGGAAAAGGAAATTTTTTGAGTGTTGCTTTAAATACATTTCGATTGCCATTTTGAAAGATCCTTCGATTGGCATTCTGAAGGAGCGCTTCGATTGGCATTCTGAAGGAGCATTTCGATTGGAATTCTGAAGGAGCACTTCGATTGGCATTATGGACAAGCACTTCGATTGGCATTCTGAAAGGCCCTTCGACTGGTGTTCTGAAGGAGCCTTTCGATTAGCATTATGAACAATGTCCTTCGATTGGAATTCCACAAAGGTCCATTCGAAGAAGCATTCAAAGGGTCCATTCGAAGAAGCTTTCGAAGAGCATTCGAAGGAGGTCATCAGCCCATTCAAAAGGGAGCATTCGAAAGAAGCCATCAGCCCATTCGAAAGAGAGCATTCGAAGGCCAGCTGCTTGTCATTCAAAATTCAAAAAGGGACAGGATCCCATGTGTTTAGCCAATGTTACAAACTCTCATTCATGGCTTTCAAACACATGATTAACATTACGAATCCTCCTTCATGGCTGTCAAAACATATATTCAAGCTCATTTAAACCTTTGTCTTCCTGTCCCCTCCACCCTCTCTATATAAAGAAATCACAAATGTTGCAAAAACACACACACACGAAAAATATACAGAAAAATAGAGAACTTGGAGAGACGCTGCCCAGAATTTTCCCAGCCAAAGCTGCCACCCAGCGAACGCCTCCCCCCTCAGAACTACAGGTCAAAGCACATTTGTTTGGTAAAAGAAAAAGCTAATCTCAAGCTTACTCTCAAATTCATTTTGATTGCATATTCATATTTTTATTTCTGTTTGTGAATGATTTTAATGTGCTTCACGTGAGCTACAGTGCGGAGTTGAGATTGTGCCATTGCTTGGGCACAATATGAGTTTATCCTTCGAATCCCAGGATAAAACGAACCCAGACCCAGATTCGAACCAGGGGGGTTAAGACCCCCCTGGACTTTTAATATGTGTTTCGTTTTGCAGGAACCATATGCTCAGCTTCTTGTTCAGAGCTTCGAAGTTCAGCATTTTAGCTTCGAACTGGACCCATGACTTCCAGTTCGAAGGATGACATGTCCAGATCGAACCCCCTCAGAGTGCAGCCCCTCATGAACCTTCGATCCAGACTCTTCACTGGATCGAAAGACAGCCTGCATCTCTTTCGACCCAGGCCTCCAGAATTGCATTTTTTCTTATTTTGCCGCCTGGACCATTTGTACTCTGTTTATTTTGTTTCTGTTTATTCTTTTTAGTCTTAGTTTAATTAACATAAAAAATCATAAAAAATAAATAACTTAGAATTAGGATTTATTTTAGTTAATTATTTTAACTTATTTTGTTCAAATTTAAAATCAGTAGACTTAGGATTATTTCAAATTCAATCCTTTGCATAAACAAAAATACAAAAAAATATTAGTTTTGTTTTAGAGTAAATTTTAATCAGTATTTTTTTAATTAATCAAATTCGACTTAACTGAATATTTAGCATTTTCCCAAAAAAAAGAAAAGAAAATAAAACAACAAAAAATAGTTCTTATTATTAGGATTTTCTAGATTCACGCACATTTATTGTAACTGCTTATTATTCCCCCAATTTTTGGATATGTAAATAATCCCCCTCCCTGAAGCCTTGTAATAGTGTAGTATTTACGGTTTCTGCATTTTAAATTCCTGTATATATATTAACTGCTTAGATGTATGCTAATTAGGATTGTATGACAAGATCTAAAAAACAAATGGTAGAACACCTAAAAATACAAAGATAATATAAACTGAAAATTGACACACATGCACATGCCACTCCTAAGGTACACCTCATTTGGTTGCCTCAAATGTGGTCATTAAGTATAGGATGTTTTAGAAGTCGTCCTTTTTGTCCCAAGATCATAAATTGCCTCGAAATGGTTGCCTCGATAAAAATGATCTAAGACATTAGGATTACCACTAAAGCGTCCTAATGTTGCTTTAGTGACCACAAGTCCCTTAAATCGAATTGACCCGAAAACTCCAACGACGGTGCTACCTACTCCTCAATAGTGGGATAGCACTGTCTAAAGGACTTTAGCACAATTTAATTCCTTTTTGAGTAGGTAGAGGTTCTTAGATACTTGCTCTTTCAAAACAAAACAAACTTTTCACACTTACACTTTTTGAACAAAGTTTTCAAAAACACTTCATACACTCTTGAGGACAGAAACAAGAGTTAAATTGAAGTTTTCAAACAAAACTCTTTTCAAAACCCACAATAACAAAGAAAAGCAAACCTTTTGAAAACACAGTGAGCAAGTACCTAAGAGCCCGTGGATAACCACGGATAGAAAGGGTGCTAAAACCTTCCCTTTCTATAATCTATCTCCCGAACCCGAGAAACATTCTCGAAAAGGAATTTTTTTCTGTGCTTTTGTCCTTTCCCTTGTTGGATAAAATAAAAGACGGTGGCGACTCTTGCTTACCGCGACACTTTGCAAAAACAAACGCAAACGCGAACCAACATTAAAAAACAGTCAGTTCTCGTTCCCACCGATCACAGAACTGGCGACTCTGTTGGGGAATTATTGAGAGTGAGGTATACCTTAGGACTAGATCACTTGTGTTTTCATTTGTATTTCTTTGTAGGCTTTTAATTTTGTGGGCTTGTATCGGAGATCTATAAATCCTCCACCCGGATTTTGGGAAACATTCATAGATAGCAATACGTTGTAGAAACTGTGCAGGGTATACCGACACGGTTGAAGCAACAGCTATATTAGTGCGACATATTTGTGAGTACCGGTAGCCTTTGAGTTAATCAAAGAGAATACGGGGCCGCTGAGTGATGTCACTAAGCAGTAATGACCTAGAACCTTACTTGACCATCTTGGCCTTTTTAGGGGTAGTGAGATGACCGACTTTGGTGCAGTCCGAAGTTGGTAGATACTCGATACTACACTCATTTAGGATTGTTTTCTTGGAATATTTTGGTCCCTAGTTCAGTGGCTAAACCAAAACAATGAACATAGAAAACAATCCAATGATATTGAGCTCCTTAGAACCCGATTACTATTTATAGGACAGGTTTTTGAGCCAACTACACTCAAGAGGGTACTTACCTATGAAACCTCCTGCAAGCTTGAAACTAGGGTTTTTGTGTGACTTGCTTGTACATGTGTTTTTGCATACATCATAAAGCATCATATGCATCTGCTAACCATTTCAAGGGTTTAGATCTTCATCTTTGTTCTTGTTTTGTAGGACATGGAGTCTCTCCGTAGAAAAACAATTCAAGTCAACCTTGTAAGGGTCCCTCTTCAACTCAAAGAGCTTACATCCAGGATTCCCGAGAATTCTCTCTTCAGTGAAAGACATGGTAGACTCCTCAGGTTGGTCAACACCAACATTGAAGAAGACATGATGAAAGTTCTCTTCCAGTTCTTTGAGCCCCTACACCACTGTTTCACATTCCCTGATTATCAATTGGTGCCTACTTTGGAGGAATTTTATCAACTCCTGAGAATTCCTATTCTTAGTCAACTACCCTACAACGGTACGGAAAAGGAACAAAAACTTGAAGATGTTGCTCAAGCATTACGCTTGCAACCATCCGACATCAAAGGGCATTGGGAAACCAAAAGTGGTATCAAAGGATTCTTGGCAAAGTTTCTGTTTGAGAAGGCACGAGAATGCTGGAATTCTCTTGATCTACAAGCCTTTGAAGAGATTGTGGCACTCCTTATCTATGGTTTGGTTTTGTTCCCAAATTCTGATCAACTTATAGATGTGAATGCTGTCAATATTTTCATATCCAGGAATCCCATACCTACATTGCTTGGGGACATCCTCCACTCATTTTACACACGAACAATGAGGAGAAGAGGTGTTCTCATGTGCTGTACTCCTCTCTTAGCAAGGTGGTTTATTTATCACCTTCCACAATCAGTTTTGAAGAATGAGCAGGGTTTAAGGTGGTCACAAAGATTGATGACCCTCACACATTCTGATGTACATTGGTGTTCTCGGTCCAGAGAAAATGTCACTATCATTGATCGTTGTGGAGAATTTCCTAATGTTCTGTTACTTGGAATTAGGGGAGGCATTACCTATAACCCCTGTCTAGCTTTGAGACAATTTGGATATGCTCGGAGGGATGGCCCTCATGAAATGCTGATCCCTGACCTAGTTTTTGACTTCGACAACGATGTGCAAGGACTTCGACAAAGGTTCATCAGAGCTTGGAGGATGCCTAATAGAGTGGACAGTAAGACACTGGGGCACAATAATTCTATCCCCCTTGAGCCTTACCTCAAGTGGGTATGAACCCGCTCCCAGAATCTTATGATGCCATATCCTCACATTCTCCCCTTGATCAAAGAGCCTGTTATGAAAGGAGAGGTTCCATACGCCATCCTACATCCTGACATGCCAACATCATGCGAAGAAATGCAAAAGAGTTGGATCCAACTCAAGGAAGAGAGGAATACTTTTGAAGCAAGCTTCTATGCAAGTGAAAAGAAGGTTTTGGAGCTTACCCTCCGACTTCACGAGGAGGAGACCCTTAACCCTTACATCGCTCCAAAGAAGATGCGCAATGTCTTTCTACATTAAGAATTTTGTAATATTTCGCCCATGGGGCACTTATGTACTAACAAATTGCTTCTTAATGTGACGTGTGTTCTCTTTTGTCTGCAACAAATTTGAATTTTTGAATCCTTGAATGCATTACATAAATAGCATACCATTCATCATATGCATAACATGTACCCTTTTACAGGTCTCTTATCTTCTTCGCTGTTTATTTCATCAATCATCATGTCTGCTGAAACTTCCACTGAGCAAGCTATCAAGGCCCTCCAGGCCCAGAATGCCCAATTTCAAGAGCTGGTCATGAATCTAACTAAGGGCCAGCAGGACCTGAAGACCCTGCTTCTGAAAAAGAAGAAGAAGAAGAGGACCGTCCTGTTCAACACTGGACGCAGGTTTGGAAACGGGCTGCAAAATGAAATTGATCTGGCCACCCCGTCTGGAGAGAAAGACAGTCCACAAGAAAGGAGGGCTCCTAGCCCTGAAGTCTCTGACAACGAGACAAACTATGATGAAGAACAGTATCCTCCTGCTGAGGACAAGTTCAAACAGCTGGAGGACCGTTTGAGTGCCATGGAAGTACAGAAGGTGCCCGTTCTGGACTTCGGAGATTTGGGTTTATCATCTGGGGTGGTGATTCCCCACAAGTTCAAGGCACCTGCCTTATCCAAATATGATGGAGCTTCCTGTCCCAAGCTGCACCTCCGGTCATATGTGAGGAAGATCCAACCATACACTACTGATAAGAATTTATGGATCCATTTCTTTCAAGACAGTCTTTCAGGGACTCAGCTTGAGTGGTTCTATCAATTGGACGGAGCCACTATCCGCAGCTGGGAGGATTTGGCTGCTGCATTCTTTAAGCATTATCAATATAATTCCGACCTCGCTCCTACGCGTACCCAACTCCAGGGTATGTCAATAGGGATGGGCGAAGGATTTAAAGAGTATGCTAAAAAATGGAGAGACCTTGCCGGAAGGGTGCAACCACCTTTAGCTGATCGTGAACTTGTTGATATGTTTCTGGGGACCCTGTCTGGTCCATTCTTTAACCATTTGATTGAAAGCTCTTCAGCGGGGTTTACAGGCCTTATTTTGATTGGCGAGAGGATTGAAGCTGGAATTAAGGCTGTAAAAATACATAAGGGTGCCTCCTCGAGCACCGAGAAGAGACCGTTTAAGAAAGAGTCCAGTGCGGTCTACAGTTCGAGAAAGAAGAATAGACCTGAACACCGCCAAGCTGTCAATGCGGTTGTTATCTCAAAACCCGCCGGTGCTCCTCAGCATCACAACTAACGAAGGGACGAGAGACCTCAAAGGCAATTCACTCGTCTCAGCATGACCTTGTCTCAGATTCTGCCACAATTGCTGAAGACCAATCTGGTGACCCTAAAAGAAGCTCCAAAGAATCCAAATACAATGTCACCAAGGTATAACCCTAATGCCCGCTGCACTTTTCACTCTGATAGCCCGGGGCATAATATAGACGATTGTTGGGTTCTTAAGAACAAGGTGTAGGACTTAATTGATGCAAAGGAGATTGAGTTCGAGGCGCACGAGAGGCCTAATGTTGTGACTGCTCCCATGCCCAAACATGGGGTAAATGCTATTAGAGATGATGATGATAAAGAGTTTGATATCGACAGTTGGATCTACCCTACAACCGACGGTGGATTAAGCAACTGGACAACAAAGGATTCTATGCCCGTTTCAGTTATCACTCAGTAATGAAGCTTTTTGTTTTAAATTTGTAACAGACAATGTTTTGAAACTTTATGGCCCGGTGTCTTATCCGAGGCACCGTGGCTTCATTTGTGAGGGCTTTTGTATGCCGTTTTCATATATCATTAATAAAAGCATTGGACGTTTTCGCATTTCAAATTTTGTGCTCCTTGTCTTTCTTTATTACATATTGCAAAACAGCTATTTTACACACACTCACATATACAGGTCTCAATCCACTCTAGATCTCACTGGTAACGATTCTGCTACTGCTAGTTATGACTTCGAAAATTCAATCAACTTAGCCGAAGACGAAGGTGAAGATGATTGCGAAGTGCCTGGTGAGCTTGCAAGACTGCTACTCCAGGAAGAGAGGGCCATTCAGCCACATGAAGAGCCAGTGGAAACAGTAAATCTGGGTACCGAGACAGACAAAAAGGAAGTCAAGATTGGATCAAATCTGGAGGTTAGTGTGAAAGCGGTTGATTCAGATGCTGCATGACTACGTGGAGATCTTTTCCTGGTCTTACGAAGATATTCCTGGGTTGGATACCGACATTGTGGTGCATCGCCTGCCTACCAAGGAAGACTGCCCTCCGGTAAAACAAAAGGTTCACCGTATGCGTCCAGAGATGTTTGAGAAAATTAAGGCTGAGGTTATGAAACAATTGACGCCGGTTTTCTAGCAGTAACTTCTTACCCTCAGTGGGTCGCCAATGTGGTTCCAGTACCGAAGAAAGATGGTAAGGTCAGAATGTGTGTTGATTACAGAGATTTGAACAGGGCAAGCCCTAAGGATGACTTCCCTCTGCCTCACATCGACGTTCTGGTTGACAATACTGCTCAGCACAAGGTATTCTCCTTTATGGATGGTTTCTCCGGTTATAATCAAATCAAAATGGCTCCCGAAGACATGGAGAAGACCACTTTTGTCACTCAGTGGGGCACTTTTTGTTACAAGGTCACGCCTTTTGGGTTTAAAAATGCTGGGGCAACGTATCAGCGTGCCATGGTTGCTTTATTTCATTATATGATCCATCATGAGATTGAAGTATACCTCGACGATATGATTGCGAGGTACCAAACTGAGGAGGAACACCTTGACCATCTACAGAAACTGTTTGACAGGTTGAAGTTATACAAGCTGAGATTGAACCCGAACAAGTACACCTTCGTGGTGAGGTCTGGCAAACTGTTAGGTTTCGTTGTAAGCGACAAAGGTATTCAAGTGGACCCTGCCAAGGTGAAAGCCATACAAGAGATGTCAGCTCCCAAGACTGAGAAAGAAGTCAGAGGCTTTCTAGGACGTCTGAACTACATTTCCCAATTCATCTCGCACCTAACTGCTACTTGTGAGCTAATCTTCAAACTGCTGAAGAAAGATCAAGTGGTACGTTGGAACGATGAATGCCAAGCCACTTTAGAAAGAATCAAAGAGTACCTCCAGGAGCCACCTATTCTTATGCCACCAGTAGAAGGGAGACCTCTAATCTTATACTTGACAGTGCTTGACAACTCAATGGGGTGTGTGCTGGGGCAGCATGACGAGTCTGGCCAAAAAGAGAATGCTATTTATTACCTCAGCAAAAAGTTTACCGACTGTGAGACCCGATACTCACTGCTCGAGAAAACTTGCTGCACTTTGGCATGGGTTGCTCGCCGCTTGAGACAGTATATGTTGACTCACACTACTTTGTTGATTTGAAAAATGGATCCAATCAAGTATATCTTCGAAAAGCCCGCCTTGTCCGGAAGAATAGCAAGATGGCAGATGATCTTGACTGAATATGACATCCAGTATACGACTCAAAAAGAAATCAATGGAAGTGTATTGGCATACCATTTGGCACATCAAGCAGTGGATGATTACCAGTCTATGAACTTTGAATTTCCAGACGAGAATATCATGTTCATAACTGATTGTGAAACACCTGGACCGGATGAAGGACCTGAGGAAGGATCCCGATGGTCTATGCATTTTGATGGAGCTTCAAACGCTTTGGGTAATGGCATTGGCGCTGTGATCATATCTCCTAAAGGCTCTCATACTCCGTTTACCGCCCGACTATGTTTTAACTGCACCAACAACATGGCAGAGTATGAAGCATGCATTATGGGTCTCCGAGCTGCAATTGACCTAAGGATTAAGTTTCTAAGTGTCTTCGGAGATTCCTCTCTCGTGATCAGTCAGATCAAAGGAGAGTGGGATACGAAACACCCAAATCTTATTCCTTACAAGGAGTATGTGTTGATGTTGCTTCCCCATTTTGAGGAGTTAACCTTTGAACACTTCCCAAGAGAGGAGAATCAGTTGGCGGACGCGTTAGCTACGATGTCTTCTATGTTCAAAGTCAAGTGGGACAACGAGGCTCCCCGGATCATTATTTGGAAATTGGATGAACCTGCACATTGCTGCGATCTTGAGACTGAAGAGGTAACAGAAAAACCTTGGTATCATGAAGTGAAGAGGTACCTTGAAGCTCAAGAATACCCCAAAGGTGCATCTGTTAATGACAAGGAGTTTCTGAGAAGGTTCGCGGCAAAGTTCTTCATCAGCAATGGCATCCTTTACAAACGTAACCATGATTCAACCTTACTGTGTTGTGTGGATAAAATTGAAGCAGGAAGGATCATGGCAGAGCTGCATGAAGGTACTTTTGGAACTCATTCCAGTGGACATACCATGGCAAAGAAAATCCTTCGGGCAGGATATTACTGGTCCACAATGGAAGCCGACTATTATCAGTATTCTCGGACATGTCACAAGTGCCAGGTCTATGCTGATAAGGTGCATATTCCTCCAGTTCCTCTGAATGTTTTGACAGCACCTTGGACTTTTGCAATGTGGGGCATTGATATGATCGGCGAGATCATACCTACGACATCCAACGGGCATCGTTTCATCCTGGTAGCGATTGATTACTTTACAAAGTGGGTTGAAGCAGCTTCCTTTGCTACCGTAACCACGAACGCCGTGGCCCGGTTCATTCGGCACAACCTGATCTATCAATATGGTGTACCGGAGAGGATCATTACGGACAATGGTACCAATCTTAACAACAAGATGATCACTAAGCTCTGCGAGCAATTCAAGATACAGCATCATAACTCTTCTCCCTACCGGCCGAAGATGAATGGGGCTGTAGAAGCAGCTAATAAGAACATTAAGAAGATTGTGCCGAAGATGACAGTGACATACAAAGACTGGCACGAGATGTTACCATTTTCTCTTCATGGGTACCGTACCTCAGCACGGACGTTGTGGTACGGTGGGAGAACTGACTAGTGTTTTGCGTTCGTGTTCGCAAATGTTTCGGTTGAGCAAGATTCGCCACCGACTTTTTATTTTATCCTAAGGAAAGGTTTAAAAAGCACAGCAAAAACCTTTGAGATTTTTCTTGGGTTCGGGGAGTAGATTATAGAAGGGGAAGGTGTTAGCACCCCTTCTATCCATGGTTATCCATGGGCTCTTAGTTACTTGCTTAGATCAACTTGCCTTTTTCAATTGTTTGAAATGGTGCTTGTGTGTGTGGGTTTGAAAATGTTTTGAAAAGAGGCCAATGTGGTGGCAACCATTGTAATGATCCATGTTGGGATGTATACAAAGGTGTATGTCTTTTGAAAAGGTTTTCATTTGTTTTTTGAAAGTTGTTTTTTGAAAGTGTTGTGGTGTGTGATTTTGAAATTAGGCAAGCGTTTTTATTTTGCAAGTTTGACAAGTACTTAAGAGCGATCTACCCTAAATTCCTCAAAAGATTATCGCTATGTTTTAACCCTTTTAACAAGTTTGTTCCGCCATTGTATTTGGTGGACAATCTTGTGTTAGGATGTGAGAGGGACAGGCGCGGGTCGTCGTTTAGACCATAATTGCAATGGTGCCAAGTATCTCTGGGCATTTTCCTTAAGGGACTTGATCATTTTTTAGGCGACTTTCGAAAGCGTCATCGAGGGACTATGATCATTTGAATTGTGTTTGTTTTGCCCAAAGAGACCTAACATGCAATATGGCCCAATTTTGAAAGGCAACAAGTGGATATAACCCTAGGGGTGTTAGTGTGCAAGTGTGTTTTATTGCATACAAGAGTTTTTCTTTGAATTAGGTTTTTCTATTTCATTGATTTTATCTTGTCATACACGTCCTAATTACTAGCAATAAGAAGCGGAAATGTAAAATCCTACGCTATTACAATAATTAGGGGAGGGGGATACACATTTGTACATGGGGGGTTCAACGAGAAAAATAGACAAAAAAGAAAATAGCAAAAAAACAAGATATATAGAGAGAGAGAGGGAGCCCGCGCGCTGTTGGGAGGTCATCAGAAGTTCTGACCCAGATCCGCTGTCAGATGATCAACCTGTTGGTGAAACTGGATGAGTCAGAACTTCTGACTCTAGAACCTGCAAAACAGAACCTTGTTAGTGGGGAAACCAGAAGTTCTGATTTCCCTGCGCTGCAAGACAGAAGTTTGTTAGTGGAGAACCCAGGAGTTCTGATTCTGCTGAAAAGGCAATAACTCTCAGAGGTTCTGATGTTATTGATAGCAAAACAGGCTTCAGATTTGCTAGCGTCAAAGTCAGCATTTGGCTTTTTCCTGTACTAATCAGAACATCTGCAATCCTGTTGTTACTCCACAAAACAGGAAACATATTTGGAACAGATCCAGCAAAATAACAAAAATGTTTCAGAGGTCAGAATCACCAAGGTCACAGGCAAGTCCTATACTGGCTCAGAACGTTCTGAGATATGAGAGTCCTCAGAACATAAACAACAATAACATGAATATTTACATTATGTTACTTGAATATGCACAACTGATGATGCTTAACAGTGTGGTGAGGGTCAGCAGGTGCTTACCTGACTGTTTGGAAAGTGGTGGGTGAAAGTTAGCCTTTGGTTCTGGTGGTGTTCTGGACAGATTTGGAAAAGGGGAAGTGAAGGTGTATACGTGTATAGGGTCAGAAGTTTGGAAAGAGCGTTTTTGATTTACAGAAAAGAGCTGGATGTTTGATGAAGTTTGAAGATGAGAAACTTAAAGTTATGAAACAAAGCTGGAGATTTTGGCAGAGTTTCAGAATGTTACGTTGCTAGGAGTTTCGTTTCTCTCTTAGCAATTTTTCTATTTTTTCTTGAACGTCTTTTGCAGTGGTGAAAGCTCTCTATTTATAGGCAAAGTTCTTGTGGATGCCTTGAACATTTAAGGCGCCAACAGAGTTTGAATTTGTTCTTTGACAGAAATTCCTGGGAAGTTGTGATAACAGCTATCTTTCAGCCTAGGTAGCAGCAGCAGGCGTAGATTGGGGAGAAGTGACCTCTGAAGTGGGCGGTGGCGTGAAGACCCATGCCAGAATCTGTGCAAAAGCATTTTCCAAGCCACACGTGAATGCTCAGGAGTGGTTGGAAGCATTAATAGGCATTAAATGGTGACAAGACCTGTCAATACCAACATTCTGGTTGTTGAATCAGCAGCGTAAACCATGCTCTGGCCTTGGCTACCTGTTGTCTGGAGATTCTCCTGGTTTTCTGGTACGTTCCTTGGATCTACTTCTGGACAATCTGGGCTTAGGGATTCTGTATCAATGTGACACCTATCCCTCTGACCTTTCATCTTCTGATTTCAACCTGTTCTGAAGGAGCCTTCATACTTTCATGTTTCTCTTGCATTCCTTTAGCAAATTCTGACTGAGCTTGTGTAACTGCTGAAGGGGCATGTTCTGTTTGAGGCTTACACTCTGAACCACGTTTACAACTTCTGATTAAACTGATGTAGCTGCTGAAGAGCCAACTTCTGACCACGCTGAGCCAAGCTTGCAACTTCTGACCGTCTTCATCTGGAATGGGTCCAGAAGTTCTGAAGCGCTGATTTTTCTAAAAAACACTTATTTTAAAGAAGCACTTAGAATTTGATTTTCCTCAAGATGAAAGCGTTGTTTCTGGAGTTTGTGAGATCATCTTGCCCTTGTAAGTGACTTGCTTGGGCAAAAGGATAACTCAGGACTTGGATTTGTTTCAGGGGATTTTGAAAAGTCTAAGATGGTTTCCTGAAGAAAGGGAGGGCGAATTTTGGGGTACAACAGTTGCCCCTGTTCAATCTTCTTGAACCTGAAGAGTTAGATTGGTGAGTTTGCCTTTCGCGACTCGAAGGTAAAAGGAGATTGGACACCAGAGTGCCCGAAAATTTGCACTCGCTTAGTAGAGTATCAGCGATGTGATGGCGGGAATGGGCTTACAGATGCCATTTGGAGAGGCGGTAGATAGGGGGATGGGCTTACAGATGCCATCTGGAGATGTGACAGAACTTTGTCGGGAATGGGCTTATAGATGCCATTTGGAAGTGTCGATCGCGTAAGAGATTCCTTAGCGAGAAACTTGTATATTTGAGAAAGACGGATGTTTTCCTGGCTTGTTACAGGTGTTTGATCTTCAATCTCCTTATGCAGATGTGCCCTGGCTAGATACAGGTATCGAATCTACAATCGGTTGCTCACAGATGTGCCCTGGCTGGATACAGGAGTCGAATCTGGAAATAGTCGTTAATAGATGTGCCCTGGCTGGATACAGGAATCGAATCTTCAGACTCTTCAGACGTGCCCTGGCTAGATACAGGAATCGAGTCTGGAAACGTGACAGTTGATAGATGTGCCCTGGCTGGATACAGGAATCGAATCTTTGAACTCTTCAGACGTGCCCTGGCTAGATACAGGAATCGAGTCTGGAAATGTGACAGTTGATAGATGTGCCCTGGCTGGATACAGGAATCGAATCTTTGAACTCTTCAGACGTGCCCTGGCTAGATACAGGAATCGAGTCTGGAAACGTGACCGTTGATAGATGTGCCCTGGCTGGATACAGGAATCGAATCTTTGAACTCTTCAGACGTGCCCTGGCTAGATACAGGAATCGAGTCTGGAAATGTTGTCAACAGATATGCCCTGGCTAGATACAGGAATCGAATCTGGAATTGTGATAGTTGATGGTAGTTGTTTTTGGGATCGTCTCTTTTTTTTCTTTCTGAAAAGGCAAAAACATAAGTTGTATGCAATGTCGTGATGTATGATATGCACGATGTCATGATGCTCAATCTTGAGATAGTGTTGTATGCGCTTTATCATGTATGTAAGCAAGATGTATGGAAATGTGAAATGTAATTTCGTCTTAGGAAAATAGATCTTTGACGATTGGCTGGGGAGTTGCCCTGTGGCCGAGATACTTCGCTGAAGTTTGGATGAGAGGCCTGCTGAGGACTTTAATGACGGATCCCGCTGGGGATAATGATGATAAACTCCGCTGGGGATCTGAAAGATAAACTCCGCTGGGGATCTGAAAGATAAACTCCGCTGGGGATACCAAAGATAAACTCCGCTGGGGATTGAAAGATAAACTCCGCTGGGGATCTGAAAGATAAACTTCGCTGGGGATCTGAAAGATAAACTCCGCTGGGGATATCAAAGATAAACTCCGCTGGGGATTGAAAGATAAACTCCGTTGGGGATCTGAAAGATAAACTCCGCTGGGGATCTGAAAGATAAACTCCGCTGGGGATTGAAAGATAAACTCCGCTGGGGATAAGCTGAGGATAATCCAGTTATAAGCCCTTGTGAGGAATAACTCTGAATAAAGTTAGGGAGAGACATCCGTATTCTGCAGGGAACAAGCTTCCAGAATCTACTGGGGATAAGCTTTAAGATCTGCCGGGGAACGTTTTGCCTTTTCAGGATTGACGGGGAATCAACTCAGCTTGGGGAGAGTATTGCCGACTCTTGTCTTACTCTGCGGGGCGTTGAGATGATTTGGTCACATCCTTCAGTTGAATCTAACCGGGTACCTTGGCGGACAAAGCAATCGGACTGCATTGGACAACTTCACATTGCCCCTGTTTCCGATGTCACCTGTAATTGATCTTTTGCAAATATTTATGAATCAACAATTTTAATGTCAAATGCATATATCAAAAAAATGAACATTGGACGTTCTTCGCAAGACAAAACAGAAAAAAGAAAACAATGGTAATTTGTATGGACAAGTGAATTTGTATTGATTTGAACTTTGCCTGTGAATAGGCGTTTTTATACAAGAGGCTGACATCCTAGTAAGAGGACGCCGCCAAATAACATATAATTTTGAAAAGGAAATAAAACAGCTATGTGAACGATCCCACTGGGTTCCAACTCTGCTATTGCCTTTATGTCTCCGGGCGTCTCATCGCTTTGCTGCCTGGTTGAAGATGAAGCTGATTGGTCGATGCCGAAGTCTGAGCCAGGTAGTTGATGCCGAATTCCGGATGCGAAGTGATCCAATGAGACATAGTGTTACGCTTTTATCCCTAACTTTTGCCTGGACCGCCCTTTCGGGTTTTCAGTCCACCGGGATACCCATTTTTGCCCAAGCCGCCCTTTCAGGTTTTCGACTTGCCGGGTGTACAGATTTTTATTCATTTCATCCCTTATTTTTGCCCGAACCCTTTTGGTTCGCCGGGAAGCCCTTATTTTTGCCTAGGTACGTCAACCTAGCGGGTCTTTTATTTATGCATAGTATTTTTTCACTATGTCTGCATTGGCGGGGTGAGGAAGGTCGTCACCATCCATGGTGGTTAGGATCATGGCTCCTCCTGAGAACACACGCTTAACCACAAATGGCCCTTCATACGTAGGGGTCCATTTGCCTCTGGGATCACTTTGAGGAAGGATGATGCGTTTGATTACCAGGTACCCAACTTGATACTCTCGTGGTTTGACTTTCTTGTTAAATGCCCTGATCATCCGTTTTTGATACGTTTGACCATGACAGATAGCAGTGAGCCTCTTTTCGTCAATCAGATTGAGTTGATCAAGTCGAGTCTGGATCCAATCATCTTCATTCAAGTCTGCATCCTTCATTATCCGGAGAGAGGGTATCTGGATTTCAATTGGCAAGACGGCCTCCATGCCATAGACCAAGGAGAAGGGAGTTGCCCCGGTTGACGTTCTGGCTGAGGTGCGGTACCCATGAAGAGCGAACGGTAACATCTCGTGCCAATCTTTATAGGTCACTGTCATCTTCTGCACAATTTTCTTGATATTTTTATTGGCTGCCTCTACAGCCCCATTCATCTTCGGCCGGTAGGGAGAAGAATTGTGGTGCTGTATTTTGAATTGTTCAGAGTTCAGTGATCATTTTGTTATTGAGATTGGTACCATTGTCCGTAATGATTCTTTCCGGGACGCCGTACCGACAGATCAGGTTATGCCGGATGAAACGCGCCACGACGCTCTTGGTTACTGTGGCATAAGAAGCCGCCTCAACCCATTTCGTGAAGTAATCGATCGCCACCAAGATGAAGCGATGCCCATTGGATGCCGTCGGTCGGATCTCACCGATCATATCGATGCCCCACATTGCGAAAGGCCAAGGTGCCGTCAGGACGTTCAGAGGAACCGGAGGGATATGCACCTTGTCAGCATAGATCTGGCATTTATGACAAGTTCGGGAGTGTTGGTAAGAATCGGCTTCCATTGTGGACCAGAAATATCCTGCCCGAAGGATTTTCTTAGCCATGGTGTGTCCACTGGAATGTGTTCCAAATGTACCTTCATGTAGTTCCATCATAATTTTCTCTGCTTCAGCCTTATCCACACAACGTAGCAGAGTTGAATCATGATTCCGTTTGTAGAGAATGTCGTTGCTGAGGAAGAATTTCGCGGCAAACCTCCTCATGAACTTCTTATCGTTGACAGATGCACCTTCCGGGTATTCCTGAGTTTCCAAGTACCTCTTCACCTCATGATACCAGGGTTTTTCAATAACCTTCTCAGCCTCGAGCTCACAGCAGTATGCCGGTTCATCCAACTTCCAGATGATGATTCGGGGAGCCTCATTGTCCCATTTAACTTTGAACATTGAAGACATCGTAGCTAGTGCGTCCGCTAGCTGATTCTCCTCTCTTGGGAAGTGCTCAAAAGTTATTTCTTCAAAGTGGGGGAGCAAGGTTGACACATACTCCTTGTAAGGGATAAGATTCGGGTGTTTCGTATCCCACTCGCCTTTGATCTGATTGATTACGAGAGCGGAATCTCCGAAGACACTTAGAAATTTGATCCTCAAGTCGATTGCAGCTTGTAAACCCATGATACATGCCTCATATTCTGCCATGTTGTTGGTGCAGTTGAAACATAATCGGGCGGTGAGTGGAGTATGAGTTCCTTTGGGAGATATGATTACAGCGCCGACGCCGTTACCCAAAGCATTGGAGGCTCCATCAAAGTGCATAGACCATCGGGATCCCTCCTCAGGTCCTTCATCCGGTCCAGGTACTTCATAGTCATTTACCACCATGATGTCTTCATCTGGAAAATCAAAGTTCAATGATTGGTAATCGTCCATAGGTTGGTGTGCCAAATGATCGGCCAGTACACTTCCTTTAATTGCTTTCTGAGTTGTATACTGGATATCATATTCTGTTAAGATCATTTGCCATCTCGCTATTCTTCCAGACAGAGCGGGCTTTTCAAATATGTACTTGATGGGATCCATCTTTGAAATCAATATAGTTGTGTGAGTCAGCATATACTGTCTCAGCCGGCGAGCAGCCCATACAAGAGCGCAGCAAGTTTTCTCAAGCAGTGAGTAACGAGACTCACAGTCGGTAAACTTTTTGCTCAAGTAATAAATAGCGTGCTCTTTTCGGCCAGACTCGTCATGCTGCCCCAGCACACACCCCATTGAATTATCAAGCACTGTCAAGTATAGTATCAGAGGTCTTCCTTCCACCGGGGGCATAAGAATGGGTGGCTCTTGGAGATATTCCTTTATCTTTTCAAAGGCAGCCTGACATTCATCATTCCAGTGTACTACTTGATCTTTCTTCAGTAATTTGAAGATTGGCTCACAAGTAGCAGTCAGATGTGAGATGAATCGGGCAATGTAATTCAGTCGTCCCAGGAAGCCTCTGACTTCTTTCTCTGTTCTTGGAGTCGGCATCTCTTGTATGGCTTTTACCTTGGCAGGGTCCACCTGAATACCTTTATCACTTACAATGAAACCTAGCAACTTTCCGGATCTTACCCCAAAGGTGCATTTGTTGGGATTCAACCTCAGCTTGTATAACTTGAGTCGGTCAAACAACTTCCTCAGATGGTCAAGGTGCTCCTCCTCAGTTTGAGACCTTGCAATCATGTCATCAACGTATACTTCAATCTCATGATGGATCATATCATGAAATAAAGCCACCATGGCACGTTGATAGGTTGCCCCAACATTTTTCAATCCGAATGGCATGACCTTATAACAGAAGGTGCCCCACTGAGTCACAAATGTAGTCTTCTCCATATCCTCTGGAGCCATCTTGATCTGATTATACCCTGAAAAACCATCCATGAAGGAGAACACCTTGTGTTGAGCTGTATTGTCAACAAGGACATCAATGTGAGGTAGGGGGAAGTCATCCTTGGGGCTGGCCCTGTTCAAGTCCCTGTAGTCGACACACATTCTGACTTTACCGTCCTTCTTTGGCACTGGTACCACATTGGCAACCCACTGAGGGTAAGAAGTCACTGCAAGGAAACCGGCATCAAACTGTTTCATAACCTCGGCCTTGATCTTCTCAGACATCTCTGGCCGCATCCGTCGGACTTTTTGCTTTACCAGAGGGCAATCTTCCTTGGTTGGCAGGTGGTGAACTACAATATCGGCATCCAAACCAGGCATATCTTCATAGGACCAAGCAAAAATTTCCATGTAATCTTGTAGCATCTGGATCAATCGTTGCTTCACGCTGAGCTCTAGATTGGCACCAATCTTGACTTCTTTCCTATCTGTCTCAGTACCCAGGTTAATTGTCTCCACAGGCTCTTCATGTGGTCGAATAGCTCTCTCTTCCTGGAGTAGCAGTCTTGCGAGTTCACCAGGCACTTCGCAATCATCTTCACCTTCGTCTTCGGCCAAGTTGATTGGATTTTCGAAGTCATAACTGGCGGTAGCAGAGCTGTTACCAGTGAGATCCAGAGTGGATTGAAACCTGTATAAGTGAGTGTGTGTAAATATAGCTGTTTTGCAATATATATAACACAAAGGAAAAGAGCACAAGATTTGAAATGCAACAAACGTCCAATGTTTTGATTGATGATATATGATAATGTCATACAAAAAGCCCTCACAAATGGAGCTACGATGCCCCGGGTAGGACACCGAGCCAACAAAGTTTTAACATTTGTTTGTTACAAATCAAAAGAAATCAATTACTGCGTGACAAATGTGATAGGGGTAAAATCCTTTGCCGTCCAGTTGCTTGGTCCGTCGCTGGTGGTCGGGTAGATCCAACTGTCAAATTCTGCTTCCTCTACATCTCGATAGCATTCACCCTTGAGCTGGAGATAAACACCGGAGCCTTTCTGATCTTCTCTTTGCGCACAACCCTCTGAGCCTCTGCAGTAAAGCCCAGCCCAAACTTGTCGTTCTTCTGAGTGAAGTCGGGAAGCTGACCCCAGTTTGTACAATTGCCTTTCTGAACCACAGCCCGGGCATCCCTTAGGGAAGCCATCTTCAAGGAAACACTCTCTTCAACTGTTGTCTCTGCAGCTGCTGAAATTGGATGCATCTCCTCGAAATGCTGAAAGGGGGTTTCAATAAACTCCCCGTCCATCTCAATATATCTGAAGGAATTCAAATGGCTCACCATGTACTCCTCTTCTCCTTGCACAGTGACGATCTTCCCCCTGACGGGATACTTCAGCTTCTGGTGCAAGGTAGAGGTCACTGCCCCGGCTTTATGGATCCAAGGTCGACCCAGTAGACAAGAGTACGATGGACGTATATCCATCACATAAAAAGTAGAGTCGAACACCTGAGAGCCCACACGAATAGGGATGTCAACCTCTCCATGAACCATTCTTTTTGAACCGTCAAAGGCCCTGACGATGATATTGCTGGGCTTCAGTTCTAGGCCTTCATAATCCAAACGGTCTAAAGCCTTTTTCGGTAGAACATTCAAGGAAGAACCAGTATCCACCAATACATGCGCCAGAGTAGTGCCCCTGCATTCGATAGAGACATGCAGGGCGTCGTTGTGGTCTCTTCCCTTCGCAGTCAGGTCAGCATCTGAAAAACCCAAGCCATTGTCTGCTGTCAGATTTGCTACACAGTCAGCGAACTGGACTGCAGATGTCTCCTGGGGTACATGGGCCGTCTTGAGAAATGAAATCAAGGCTTTAGCATGGGCCTCGGAGCATAGCAATAAAGAGAGCATGGAGATCTTGGAGGGCGTATGCCCCAGCTGCTCGACAACATTGAAGTCACTCTTCTTTATTATTTTCAGGATCTCCTCCATTTCTTGTTGGGAGGCCTCAGCATTTACAGGTATTGGTGCCTCCATCCGGGCAGGCTCTTCTTCAATCCCTTTGCCCCGAGCATTTGAGGACTCGGCAGCAGGGGAAACAACTTGATCAGCAGCAGGAACAGGTAAACTTGCAAGTTTTATAAGGAGGGGTTTTCGAATAGCGGGCGGTGCAATGTCAGGCGAGAAGAGCCTGCCACTGCGGGTGACCTTGGCTGGACCAGTGATATCGCAGATACTGGCGCCAGTGTCGAATTCTTGTTTGATTCCATTCACATATACATCTGCCCCATAATGCCAGGGGACAGCTTTATCAGATACGTAGGGGAGAGGCCCCGGAACAGTAATAACCACAGGTGCAACAGTCATGATTTGAACAGGCTTCTTCGGGAGAGTCTTGATTGAATTATTGAAGATGGTAACCACGGAAACTTCTTCTGCCGGAACCAACTGAACAGCCGACTTCTCAAACAGAATCTCCTTGCTATCCATTAGGCTTTGGATGCCTATCTTCAGCAAGGGACAACCAGATAGGGAAATAGCACAGAGCAGGCAACCTTCACTGCAACCCGGAAATAAACCGGCCAGTAGTAAGTTCCTCTTAACAGTCAAAAGAGGGGTAACAACTTCATTTACCGAAACAGCATACAATTCTTCCTCAATGGCACTTACTCTATGCTGGGGCATAGGAGCAGTTGCAACATTTGGTCTCTCTGGCGCTTCAAACTGAATTTCCTTCGCGTCGATCAGATCTTGCACTTTGTTTCTTAAGGCCCAGCAATCATCAGTAGTGTGCCCGGGACCATCAAAATGATAAGCACACCGGGAATTTGGGTTATACTTAGGAGACGCAGTGTTGACGACCTTAGGAGCTTCTTTGAGGGTCACCAGGTTGGTGGATAACAGTTGGGGTAAAATTTGAGATAAGGTCATACTCAATCGAGTATACTGCCTCTTGGGCCTTTCGCTTCTTTGTTGATTGTACTGCTGAGGAGAAGTAACAAGTTTCGAGATGACCAAAGCATTGACGGCTTGGCGACTTTCGGGCTTGACTTGTCTTCTAGGACCATAGACGGCACTTGCTTCTTTCTTAAACGGCCTCTTCTCAGCACTTGTGGAGGCGGCCTTTTGTATCTTGCCTGACCTGATGCCAACTTCAATTCTTTCTCCCGTCAATATCAAATCCGTAAACCCAGCGGAGGAGTTACCAACCAAATGATTGAAAAACGGGCCAGACAACGTCCCTAGAAACATATCAACCAGCTCTCGATCAGTTAATGGAGGCTGCACCCTGCCAGCCAAATCTCTCCATTTTTGAGCGTATTCTTTGAACCCTTCACCCGTTCCTAGAGACATACCCTGAAGTTGGGTACGCGTAGGAGCGAGATCAGAATTGTATTGGTATTGTCTGTAGAATGCGCTTGCCAAATCTTCCCAGTGTCGGATGCTAGCTCCGTCCAATTGGTAGAACCATTCAAGCTGTGACCCCGAGAGACTGTCTTGGAAGAAGTGAATCCAGAGGTTCTTATCCGCCGTATAAGGTTGGATTTTCCTTACGTACGACCTCAGATGCAGCTTTGGGCAGGAGACCCCATCATACTTGGCGAAGGCAGGCGCCTTAAACTTGTGAGGAATTACTACCCCAGAAGATAACCCCAAATCTCCGAAATCCAGTCCCGGCACATTCTGAATTTCCATGGCGCTTAAGCGGTCCTCCAATTGTTTGTATCTGTCAGCAGCAGGTGGGTATTGTTCGTCGTTATAGTCCGTCTCGTTGTCGGAGACTGCGGGACTAGGAGCTCCTCCCCCTTGGGGACTGTTCTTCTCAGCAGAAGAAGTGGTTGGATCAGCTTCATTATGGAGTGTGTTCCCAAATCTGCGTCCGGTGTTGAACAATGCAGTCCTCTTTTTCTTTTTCTTCTTCAGGAGTAGAGTCTTCAACTCTTGCTGACCCTGGGCTAGGCTTAGGACCATCTCTTGAAACTGTGCACTTTGGGCCTGAAGGGCCTTGATTGCTTGCTCACTGGATGAGTCTGGATTCATGATGACTGACTGACTGTTCCAAATAAACAGCGAAGAAGATTAAGCAACCTGTAGAAAAATGGGTACCTGTTATGCACATGATGCATGAGATGCTATCTATGCAATGCATTCAAGGGTTTTGGAAATTCATAATTGTTGTAGACAAAAAGAACGCACGTCATATTAATAAGAAAAGATTTGTTAGTACATAAATGACCCATGGGTCAAAAATTACAACATAATTTCTCAGGGTAGAAAGACATTGCGCATCCTTTTTGGTGCGATGTAGGTGTTGAGGACCTCTTGCTCATGGAGTCGGCGGGTAAGCTCTAGAACCTTCTTCTCACTGGCGTAGAAGCTAGCCTCAAAAGTATTACGTTCCTCCTTGAGCTGAATCCAGCTTTTCTGCATCTCCTCCCGCGATGTAGGCATGTCTGGATGTAGGATGGTGTAGGGAACCTCTCCTTCATTGACGGGCTCTTTAATCATAGGGAGAATATGAGGATAAGGCATCATCAATCTTTGGGCTCGGGCTCGTACCCATTTGAGATAAGGTTCAAGAGGGATGGAGTTCTTGTGTCCCAAAGTCTTGCTATCAACCTTGTTGAGTTTTCCCCAAGCTCTGATGAATCTTTGGCGAAGTCCTTGCGCATCGTTGTCGAAGTCAAAAACTAAGCTAGGAATCAACATATCATGAGGGCCATCCCTCCGGGCATATCCAAATTGCCTCAAAGCTAGGCAAGGATTGTAGGTGATACCCCCTCTAATTCCAAGTAAAGGAACATTAGGAAATTCTCCGCAACGGTCGATAAGGATGACATTTTCTCTGGACCGAGAACACCAATGCACATCAGAATGAGTAAGAGCCATCAATCGTTGGGACCACCTTGTACCTTGATCATTCTTCAAGACAGATTGTGGAAGGTGCGAAATAAACCACCTTGCGAGGAGGTGAGTACAGCACATGAGAACACCCCTCTTTCTCATTGTTCGTGTGTACAATGAGTGAAGGACGTCCCCAAGCAATGTTGGTATTGGATTTCTGGATAAGAAGACTTTGACAGCATTGACATCTACCAATTGGTCAGGATTTGGGAACAAGACCAACCCATAGATAAGGAGTGTCACAATCTCTTCAAAGGCTTGTAGGTCCAATGAGTTCCAACATTCTTGTGCCTTCTCAAACAAGAACTTGGCTAAGAATCCTTTGACGCCGCTTCTGGTTTCCCAATGCCCCTTGATGTCGGATGGTTGTAGATGTAATGCTCGAGCAACATCTTCCGGCTTTGGTTCCTTTTCCGTACCGTTGAAGGGTAGTTGATTAAGGATAGGAATTCTCAGGAGTTGAGAAAACTCCTCCAAAGTGGGTACCAACTGATAATCAGGGAAAGTGAAACAGTGGTGAAGAGGGTCAAAGAACTGGAATAGCACTTTCATCATGTCTTCTTCAATGTTGGTGTTGACTAGGCTGAGCAGTCTACCATGTCTTTCACTGAAGGACGAATTTTCCGGAATTCTTGAGGTGAGCTCCTTGAGTTGAGGAGAGATTCTCACAAGGCTGACTTGAATGGTATTTCTGCGAGGAATCTCCATGTCCTGCAAAACAAGAACAAAGATGAAGATCCAAAACCCTTGACATGGTTAGTAAATGCATATGATGCTTTATGATGTTTATGATGTATGCACAAAACATATGTACAAGAAAATCACACCAAACCCTAGTTTCAGGCTGGCATGGGGTTTCATAGGTAAGTACCCTCTTGAGCGTAGTTGGCTTAAAAACCTGTCCTATAAATAGTAACCGGGTTCTAAGGAGCTCAATATCATTGGATTGTTTTCAATGTTCATTGTTTCGGTTTAGCCACTTAACTAGCGACCAAAATATTCCAAGAAAACAACCCTCAATGAGTGTAGTATCGAGTATCTACCAACTTCGGACTGCACCAAAGCCGGTCATCTCACTACCCCTAATGAAAGGCCAAGATGGTCAAGTAAGGTTCTAGGTCATTAGTGCTTAGTGACATCACTCAGCGGCCCCGTACTCTCCTTGATTGAACTCAAGGGTTACCGGTACTCACAAATATGTCGCACTAATATAGCTATTGCTTAGACCGTGTCGGTATACCCCGCACAGTTTCCACAACGTATTGCTATCTATGAATGTTTCCCAAAATCCGGGTGGAGGATTGTAAACCCAAACAATAGAGCCAAAGTATAAAGCAAGCAAATCAAACAATTAGTCATGCAAGAGGGTGATCTAAGCCCTAAGGTTACTCCACTTTTAAAATGACTTTCCCCAGCAGAGTCGCCAGTTCTGTGGTACGGTGGGAGAACTGACTAGTGTTTTGCGTTTGTGTTCACAAAATGTTTCGGTTGAGCAAGAGTCGCCACCGAATTTTTATTTTATCCTAAGGAAAGGTTTAAAAAGCACAGCAAAAACCTTTGAGATTTTTCTTGGGTTCGGGGAGTAGATTATAGAAGGGGAAGGTGTTAGCACCCCTTCTATCCATGGTTATCCATGGGCTCTTAGTTACTTGCTTAGATCAACTTGCCTTTTTCAATTGTTTGAAATGGTGCTTGTGTGTGTGGGTTTGAAAATGTTTTGAAAAGAGGCCAATGTGGTGGCAACCATTGTAATGATCCATGTTGGGATGTATACAAAGGTGTATGTCTTTTGAAAAGGTTTTCATTTGTTTTTTGAAAGTTGTTTTTTGAAAGTGTTGTGGTGTGTGATTTTGAAATTAGGCAAGCGTTTTTATTTTGCAAGTTTGACAAGTACTTAAGAGCGATCTACCCTAAATTCCTCAAAAGATTATCGCTATGTTTTAACCCTTTTAACAAGTTTGTTCCGCCATTGTATTTGGTGGACAATCTTGTGTTAGGATGTGAGAGGGACAGGCGCGGGTCGTCGTTTAGACCATAATTGCAATGGTGCCAAGTATCTCTGGGCATTTTCCTTAAGGGACTTGATCATTTTTTAGGCGACTTTCGAAAGCGTCATCGAGGGACTATGATCATTTGAATTGTGTTTGTTTTGCCCAAAGAGACCTAACATGCAATATGGCCCAATTTTGAAAGGCAACAAGTGGATATAACCCTAGGGGTGTTAGTGTGCAAGTGTGTTTTATTGCATACAAGAGTTTTTCTTTGAATTAGGTTTTTCTATTTCATTGATTTTATCTTGTCATACACGTCCTAATTACTAGCAATAAGAAGCGGAAATGTAAAATCCTACGCTATTACAATAATTAGGGGAGGGGGATACACATTTGTACATGGGGGGTTCAACGAGAAAAATAGACAAAAAAGAAAATAGCAAAAAAACAAGATATATAGAGAGAGAGAGAGGGAGCCCGCGCGCTGTTGGGAGGTCATCAGAAGTTCTGACCCAGATCCGCTGTCAGATGATCAACCTGTTGGTGAAACTGGATGAGTCAGAACTTCTGACTCTAGAACCTGCAAAACAGAACCTTGTTAGTGGGGAAACCAGAAGTTCTGATTTCCCTGCACTGCAAGACAGAAGTTTGTTAGTGGAGAACCCAGGAGTTCTGATTCTGCTGAAAAGGCAATAACTCTCAGAGGTTCTGATGTTATTGATAGCAAAACAGGCTTCAGATTTGCTAGCGTCAAAGTCAGCATTTGGCTTTTTCCTGTACTAATCAGAACATCTGCAATCCTGTTGTTACTCCACAAAACAGGAAACATATTTGGAACAGATCCAGCAAAATAACAAAAATGTTTCAGAGGTCAGAATCACCAAGGTCACAGGCAAGTCCTATACTGGCTCAGAACGTTCTGAGATATGAGAGTCCTCAGAACATAAACAACAATAACATGAATATTTACATTATGTTACTTGAATATGCACAGCTGATGATGCTTAACAGTGTGGTGAGGGTCAGCAGGTGCTTACCTGACTGTTTGGAAAGTGGTGGGTGAAAGTTAGCCTTTGGTTCTGGTGGTGTTCTGGACAGATTTGGAAAAGGGGAAGTGAAGGTGTATACGTGTATAGGGTCAGAAGTTTGGAAAGAGCGTTTTTGATTTACAGAAAAGAGCTGGATGTTTGATGAAGTTTGAAGATGAGAAACTTAAAGTTATGAAACAAAGCTGGAGATTTTGGCAGAGTTTCAGAATGTTACGTTGCTAGGAGTTTCGTTTCTCTCTTAGCAATTTTTCTGTTTTTTCTTGAACGTCTTTTGCAGTGGTGAAAGCTCTCTATTTATAGGCAAAGTTCTTGTGGATGCCTTGAACATTTAAGGCGCCAACAGAGTTTGAATTTGTTCTTTGACAGAAATTCCTGGGAAGTTGTGATAACAGCTATCTTTCAGCCTAGGTAGCAGCAGCAGGCGTAGATTGGGGAGAAGTGACCTCTGAAGTGGGCGGTGGCGTGAAGACCCATGCCAGAATCTGTGCAAAAGCATTTTCCAAGCCACACGTGAATGCTCAGGAGTGGTTGGAAGCATTAATGGGCATTAAATGGTGACAAGACCTGTCAATACCAACATTCTGGTTGTTGAATCAGCAGCGTAAACCATGCTCTGGCCTTGGCTATCTGTTGTCTGGAGATTCTCCTGGTTTTCTGGTACGTTCCTTGGATCTACTTCTGGACAATCTGGGCTTAGGGATTCTGTATCAATGTGACACCTATCCCTCTGACCTTTCATCTTCTGATTTCAACCTGTTCTGAAGGAGCCTTCATACTTTCATGTTTCTCTTGCATTCCTTTAGCAAATTCTGACTGAGCTTGTGTAACTGCTGAAGGGGCATGTTCTGTTTGAGGCTTACACTCTGAACCACGTTTACAACTTCTGATTGAACTGATGTAGCTGCTGAAGAGCCAACTTCTGACCACGCTGAGCCAAGCTTGCAACTTCTGACCGTCTTCATCTGGAATGGGTCCAGAAGTTCTGAAGCGCTGATTTTTCTAAAAAACACTTATTTTAAAGAAGCACTTAGAATTTGATTTTCCTCAAGATGAAAGCGTTGTTTCTGGAGTTTGTGAGATCATCTTGCCCTTGTAAGTGACTTGCTTGGGCAAAAGGATAACTCAGGACTTGGATTTGTTTCAGGGGATTTTGAAAAATCTAAGATGGTTTCCTGAAGAAAGGGAGGGCGAATTTTGGGGTACAAAAGACGTCAACAGGGGCAACGCCCTATTCCTTGGTTTATGGCATGGAAGCAGTTTTGCCTATTGAAGTTCAGATACCCTCTCTTCGGATCATGAAAGATGCAGGTTTGAGCGAAGACGACTGGATTCAGACCCTGCTTGATCAACTAAACCTAATCGACGAAAAGAGACTCACTGCTATTTGTCATGGTCAGACGTACCAAAAATGGATGATCAAAGCATTTAACAAGAAAGTCAGGTGACAAGAATATCAAGTTGGGAACCTGGTAATCAAGCACATTATTCTACCTCAAGGTGATCCCAGGGGAAAATGGACCCCTACTTACGAAGGGCCATTTGTGGTTAAGAACATCTTCTCAGGAGGAGCGATGATTCTAACCACCATGGATGGTGACGACCTTACTTACCCCGTCAATGCATACATAGTAAAAAGATACTACGCATAATCAAAGGCCCGCTAGGTTGACTGGCCTAGGCAAAAATAAGGGCTTCCCGTAGAACCAAAAAGGTTCGGGCAAAAATAAGGGATGAAAATAAAAAAATTTGTACACCCGACAAGTCAAAAACCTGAAAAGGCGGCTTGGGCAAAAATGGGTATCCCGGTGGACTGAAAACCCGAAAGGGCGGTTCAAGCAAAAGTTAGGGATTAAAGCGTAATACTATGTCTCATTGGATCACCTCGCATCCGGACTTCGGTATCAACTATCAGGCTCGGACGACACCAGTCAATCAGATTCATCTTCAACTAAATAGGAAAGTGATGAGATGCTTGAAGATATAAAGGCAGTAGCAGGGTTGGAACCCAGTGGGATCATTCTCATAGCTGTTTTGTTTTCACAAATTTGTATAAACCCTATTGGTCCGGCGACGTTCTCTTACTAGGACGTCAGCCTCTTGTACAAAATGCCTATTTACAGGCCAAACTTCAAAGTCAATACAAACTCATGTTCAAACAAATTTCAAACTGTTTTCCCTTTATCTGTTTTGTTTTGCAAAGAACGTCCAATGTTCATTTTTGGTATATGCATTTGACATTAATTGCTTCTCATAAATATTTACATGCGAAACAAAGGACTAATTACGAGTGATATCATAAGTAGGGGCAATTAGAATTGTCTGAGCGGTCTAGTTGCTCTGTCCACCAGGTACCAACGTATATATTCAGCTGGAGAATATGGCTAAGATGCTTTCACTCCCCCAGAATAAAAACGGTAATGGTAGTTCTCCCCACTGAGACTTACAACCATGAAAAAATCAGCAATACTCTCCCCAAGCAGATTTGGTCTACCGTCAGCTCCGGAAAGGCTTGATATCCCCAGAAGATCTTAATATTCCCTAGAGGAGTATAAAGACATTCCCCAGCAAACATAAAAGCATCCCCAACAGTCTTAATATTCCTAAACAGAATATAAGAATGTTCCCCGGCAGAATGCAAGACACCCCCAGTGGAGCTATTTCCCCAGCGCAGTCTAAAAAAGCTTCCCCGACAGAGTTGAATCGTCTTCCCCGGCAGATTCTGAAAGCTTATCCCCTGCAGAGCACAAATAAATCTCCCCAGCCAAATTCAGAAGGTTATCCTCACAAGAGTCTAACTGGGTTATCCTCAGCAAGTTGCAACTGAAAGATCATCCCCAGCGAAGTTCTTTCATTCCCCAAGCAGAACTTCTATCCTTAACAGATTCAATATCACCAGCAATGGTAATCAATCCCCAGTGGAGTTCATCATCAGAATCCCCAACAGAGCTTATCAACGGAATCCCCAGCGGAGTTTATCGTTAAAATCTCAGTAAAGTATCTCTGCCCCCACAGAGTATTTCCCCTCGGAGTAATCTCTTCATCATGTTTATTCCCCAACGGAGTTCTTCTCTCCTACAGGTCAATCATCTTAGTTCACCATCCCCAGCGGAAACTAAGAACTCAACTCTATTCTCCAGCAGCTACGGGATTTATTTTCCCCAGTTGAAACATCACATTTCTATACATCATGATACATGCATATACGCATCATGCGAATACAATCTCATTTATTTTGAGAACATCATTGCCTGATCCATATCATGCATTGCATATGTATGACCTTTACCTTTCAGGAAAAATGCAGTTAAGTTCTCAGCTTAGTCGAAGATCTGACCAGTTCTTAAAACTCAATTGAATTATCATCAGTTGAATTTTCAGATAAGGTTCTCAATCTCGACAGTTTTCCTCCGTCATAGTGTGGACAAGTACTATAACCTCAACGATATACTCCATTGAGCACAAGTCAGTTCCTAGATCTTGATGAAGATGTTTCCCTACGTCATAGTGTGGACGAGTACTATAACCTCAACGGTATACTCCATTGAGCACGAGTCAGTTCCTAGATCTTGATGTTTTCCTCCGTCATAGTGTGGACAAGTACTATAACCTCAACGGTATACTCCATTAAGCACAAGTCAGTTCCTAGATCTTGATGAAGATGTTTCCCAACGTCATAGTGTGGACGAGTACTATAACCTCAACGGTATACTCCATTGAGCACGTGTCAGTTCCTAGATCTTGATGTTTTCCTCCGTCATAGTGTGGACAGGTTCTATAAACTCAGCGGTTTACTCCATGGAGCACGAGACAATTCCTTGATCTTGATGAAGATGTTTCCTCCTTCATAGTGTGGACGAGTACTATAACCTCAACGGTATACTCCATTGAGCACGAGTCAGTTCCTAGATCTTGATGTTTTCCTCCGTCATAGTGTGGACAAGTTCTATAACCTCAGCGATTTACTCCATTGAGCACGAGACAGTTCCTGGATCTTGATGAAGATGTTTCCCTACGTCATAGTGTGGGAGAGTACTATAACCTCAACGGTATACTCCATTGAGCATGAGTCAGTTCCTAGATCTTGATGTTTTCCTCTGTCATAGTGTGGACAAGTTCTATAACCTCAGCGGTTTACTCCATTGAGCACGAGACAGTTCCTTGATCTTGATGAAGATGTTTCCCTACGTCATAGTGTGGACGAGTACTATAACCTCAACGGTATACTCCATTGAGCACGAGTCAGTTCCTAGATCTTGATGTTTTCCTCCGTCATAGTGTGAACAGGTTCTATAACCTCAGCGGTTTACTCCATTGAGCATGAGACAGTTCCTAGATCTTGATGAAGATGTTTCCCTATGTCATAGTGTGAACGAGTACTATAACCTCAACGGTATACTCCATTGAGCACGAGTCAGTTCCTAAATCTTGATGAAGATGTTTCCCCCAATTGAATTATGAACAAGTTCTTAAAACTCGGCTGAGGCATTCTCCCAGTTAAAGTACAGGCAGGTTCCTAAATCTCAAACGAAGTTAGACTTCCCCAGTGGAATCTTCTACAACAATAGGTATGCAAGTTCTCGCTAAGGAATCTCTTATGCGATCGACACTCATGCAGATGGCATCTATAAGCCCATCCTCCTACCAATAATCTCCAGATGGCATCTGTAAGCCCATTCCTGACATCACAATGCTGATACTACACCATGCGAGTGCAAATTTCTGGGCACTCTAGTGTTCAATCATCTTCCACCTTCGGATCACGAAAGGCACGCAAGCCAATCTACACCCTCAGGTTTAAGAAGATTGAACAGGGGCAACTGTTGTACCCCAAAATTTGCCCTCTCATGTTTTCTAAAGTCTTCCCCCTGCATGATTGATCACAAACTCTTGCCTAAGGAAAAGGAAAATTTTTGAGTGTTGCTTTAAATACATTTCGATTGGCATTCTGAAAGATCCTTCGATTGGCATTCTGAAGGAGCGCTTCGATTGGCATTCTGAAGGAGCATTTCGATTGACATTCTGAAGGAGCACTTCGATTGGCATTATGGACAAGCACTTCGATTGGCATTCTGAAAGGCCCTTCGACTGGTGTTCTGAAGGAGCCTTTCAATTAGCATTATGAACAATGTCCTTCGATTAGAATTCCACAAAGGTCCATTCGAAGAAGCATTCAAAGGGTCCATTCGAAGAAGCTTTCGAAGAGAAGTCGAAGGAGGTCATCAGCCCATTCAAAAGGGAGCATTCGAAAGAAGCCATCAGCCCATTCGAAAGGGAGCATTCGAAGGCCAGCTGCTTGTCATTCAAAATTCAAAAAGGGACAAGATCCCATGTGTTTAGCCAATGTTACAAACTCTCATTCATGGCTTTCAAACACATGATTAACGTTATGAATCCTCCTTCATGGCTGTCAAAACACATATTCAAGGTCATTTAAACCTTTGTCTTCCTGTCCCCTCCACCCTCTATATATAAAGAAATCACAAATGTTGCAAAAACACACACACACGAAAAATATACAGAAAAATAGAGAACTTGGAGAGACGCTGCCCAGAATTTTCCCAACCAAAGCTGCCACCCAGCGAACGCCTCCCCCCTCAGAACTACAGGTCGAAGCACATCTGTTTGGTAAAAGAAAAATCTAATCTCAAGTTCACTCTCAAATTCATTTCGATTGCATATTCATATTTTTATTTCTGTTTGTGAATGATTTTAATGTGCTTCATGTGAGCTACAGTGCAGAGTTGAGATTATGCCATTGCTTGGGCACAATCTGAGTTTATCCTTCGAATCCCAGGATAAAACGAACCCAGACCCAGATTTGAACCAGGGGGGTTAAGTCCCCCCTGGACTTTTAATATGTGTTTCATTTTGCAGGAACCATATGCTCAGCTTCTTGTTCAGAGCTTCGAAGCTCAGCAGTTTAGCTTCGAACTGGACCCATGACTTCCAGTTCGAAGGATGACATGTCCAGATCGAACCCCCTCAGAGTGCAGCCCCTCATGAACCTTCGATCCAGACTCTTCACTGGGTCGAAAGACAGCCTGCATCTCTTTCGACCCAGGCCTCTAGAATTGCATTTTTTTCTTATTTTGCCACCTGGACCATTTGTACTCTGTTTATTTTGTTTCTGTTTATTCTTTTTAGTCTTAGTTTAATTAACATAAAAAATCATAAAAAATAAATAACTTAGAATTAGGATTTATTTTAGTTAATTATTTTAACTTATTTTCTTCAACTTTAAAATCAGTAGACTTAGGATTATTTCAAATTCAATCCTTTTCATAAACAAAAATACAAAAAAATATTAGTTTTGTTTTAGAGTAAATTTTAATAAGTATTTTTTTAATTAATCAAATTCGACTTAACTGAATATTTAGCATTTTCCCAAAAAAAAAAAGAAAAGAAAATAAAATAACAAAAAATAGTTCTTATTCTTAGGATTTTCTAAATTCACGCACGTTTATTGTAACTGCTTATTATTCCCCCAATTTTTGGATATGTAAATAATCCCCCTCCCCGAAGCCTTGTAATAATGTAGTATTTACGGTTTCTGCATTTTAAATTCCTATATATGTATATATATATATATATATATATATATATATATATATATATATATATATATATATATATATATATATATATATATATATATATATATATATATATATATATATATATATATATATATATATATATATATATATATATATATTAACTGCTTAGATGTATGCTAATTAGGATTGTATGACAAGATCTAAAAAACAAATGGTAGAACACCTAAAAATACAAAGATAATATAAACTGAAAATTGACACACATGCACATGCCACTCCTAGGGTACACCTCATTTGGTTGCCTCGAATGTGGTCATTAAGTATAGGATGTTTTAGAGGTCGTCCTTTTTGTCCCAAGATCATAAGTTGCCTCGAAATGGTTGCCTCGATAAAAATGATCTAAGACATTAGGATTACCACTAAAGCGTCCTAATGTTGCTTTAGTGACCACAAGTCCCTTAAATCGGATTGACCCGAAAACTCCAACGACGGTGCTACCTACTCCTCAATAGTGGGATAGCACTGTCTAAAGGACTTTAGCACAATTTAATTCCTTTTTGAGTAGGTAGAGGTTCTTAGATACTTTCTCTTTCAAAACAAAACAAACTTTTCACACTTACACTTTTTGAACAAAGTTTTCAAAAACACTTCATACACTCTTGAAGACAGAAACAAGAGTTAAATTGAAGTTTTCAAACAAAACTCTTTTCAAAACCCAGAATCACAAATAAAAGCAAACCTTTTGAAAACACAATGAGCAAGTACCTAAGAGCCCGTGGATAACCACGGATAGAAAGGGTGCTAACATCTTCCCTTTATATAATCTACCTCCCGAACCCGAGAAAAATTCTCGAAAAGGAATTTTTTTCTGTGCTTTTGTCCTTTCCCTTGTTGGATAAAATAAAAGACGGTGGTGACTCTTGCTTACCGCGACACTTTGCGAAAACAAACGCTAACGCGAACCAGCATTAAAAAACAGTCAGTTCTCGTTCCCACCGATCACACCAATCTACTGGGGAAGCCAAAATGAGAATCTTCATTCAGGTCTTGGGTCAGAAGGTTGGGTGTATGCCAATCTACTGGGGTTTCAAGGATGAGAATCTTCATTCTTGAGAGAAACAAATTTTTAAGAGCTTCAGTTGTCCGTTATTCTGTTGGTGGGTATGAAGAGCTTGGGAGCATACCAATCTTCTGAGGTTTCAAGGATGAGAATCTTCATTCTGTTAACGGTATCAGGAGCTTGGGAGTATACCAATCTTCTGAGGTTTCAAAGATGAGAATCTTCATTCTGTTAACGGTATTAGGAGCTTGGGAGTATACCAATCTCTTGAGGTTTCAAGGATGAGAATCTTCATTCTTGAGAGAGAAAGAATTTCAGGCACTTCATTTGTCCGTTATTCTGTTGATGGGTTGTTTCTGATGAAGTTTTAGGAACTTGTCCGTAATTCAACTGGAGTAAAAGCTTTGTAGAAATTTAGGAACTTGTCTGTAATTCGACTGAATAAAAGCTTTTGTCGCTTGAATTTGATTGTACCTTTCTTGAAAGGTAAAGGTTAGTGGCATATATCAAACAATGATGTTCTCAAAATAAATGAGATCGCGTTGCATGACGTCTTAATGCACGGAGGTGTAATGTTTTTCAAGATGACCTTTCGCTGGGGAAAATAAATCCCGAGCTGATGAAGGAGAAAAGAGTTGGATTCTTCATCTCTGGTAGTGAAGATAATCAGAATAAATCGCTGAGAGATTTATCTGAAATAACAAAAACCTGGAATATCTTCCACTGGCATAAGAATTAGGGAGATCTTAGTGTTGATCTGACCAAAACAGAGAGGGTCTTAGACTAATTTTGACTTAACCGGATGATGGAGGAATCTCTGACGACCGTAACTTCCAACAGGTGATGAAGGAATTTTTGACGACCGATCAATTTGTGTACGTTATGAATGTTGTTGAAATGTAATTTTGTTTTGGAGAATAATTCCTTGACAAATGTTGGGGAAATAAACCCATGACTGCTGGTCTGATAGAGAGGTGATGAACTTCTCGAGGACGCTTGAATTTCTTTTCAAAAAGATTAAAGAGAGATTCGTCACTTCCCCTAGTATCAAATACTTGTGGCACTGCCAGGAAACTTGGACTGTACGAAACCCTTTGATGAGATTGACATTTTAATGCCCCAAGTGATGGTGATGGAGGCTTGCCCCAGGTTAAACTGCAATTGAGAGATTTCTTGAAATCTCAACTAGGCTGCCCCAGGTTTAATGAACTTGAGTGATTTGTTAGAATCTTGACCGGACTGTCCCATGTTTGCTGGACAATACCAAACCAAGTCCCCTTTTTGTTGATGGGAGATTTTTGCAATGGGAGTATCATCCCACTTGAAGTGATTTTATTCACTAAGAGAGCTTTCGTTCAACCGAACATTCACTGTATGAATTTCTGTGCTGTCAAACAAATAACCATGTGCAAACAACGATATTCAAATAAGGCAAAGTTTATGCTTGTCTCTAAGTTTTGAAAAAATGCGTTTTTTAGCAGAAAACTTTTTATAAGACAAATTCAACACAAGATTTAGGGCAAAACCTTACAGGAGTCAGGATACCTTTTGTAACAGTATGCTTTCGAACTAACCCATGCTTCAATTAGGACTTTTGAAGGGTTATAATGTGGCTTGGTTCACGGTTTAAGAAACAAAGGATAAAGGCCCAAAGTATATTTGTTCCCACCCGCTCTTCATGATGTTCTTCAATCCTAAACTCAGTTAATTGTGCATCGAACTCTATTCGAATTTGGAACGACGTTTTGGTGATGGTCCACACAAGCTGAAATTGTTGGAAGGCAGTCATTTTTGCAACATTTTTCATGTTATTGAAGATTTATAACGACTTATTTCTTTTGATTTTGTTATCCCTAATTTTTGCCTGACTGTTCTTATTTTTGAGATTACAGTCAACGGGATGCCCCAGCTTTTTTAAGCCTCCTTTGTAGGTTTTTTTGCCTCAGTGGGCTTTTTTGAGAGATAATGATTGCCTATGAGATATAGAACCATCACTGTCTTTTGGTTCCAAGGGAATTTTTTTGATGTCATTCGTTTATATTACGAACTGAGAGTTTGCGACTTCAATGCGTTTTTTTTAATTAACTGAGAGACTACCCTGCCCCAGGTTTGATTAAAGGTTTCAATTGGATTTAAAACAAAAAAACTTCTACTTCTTTGGCTCGAAGGGGTTGACTAGGGATTATCTTCCTTATAACTCCAGTGTTTAGGATTTGAAAGAAACGCCTGTACATCGTCAGCAAGGTCTGTTCAAAAGCATACTGTATGAGATTATGGCATTGTTTTGTCATCCTCCCTCTAAAGACTTTGTAACTTTTATCAAGAGTTAAATATCACAAAGAAAGTAGGAAGCATAATTCAAGAATAGTGAAAACGAATGGATGAATTCAAGACAAACATATGCAATGCATTAATGAAACAGAGTTTGACATCAACAGATAATTGTTTGAATAATAAAAGAAATTACAACTTGAAAATTCAAATGAAACAAAAGTCTCTTAGTTAGAAAGTTGTCATTTCAGGTGGAGAACCCTCAGCGGAAAATTTTCATCTCGCCATCCGGCATGAATTTCAGCACTCCATTGTCAATCAAGTCTTGGATCTTGTTTTTTAAAGCCCAACAGTCGTCGGTGTCATGTCCAGGACTATAGGAGTGGTATACACAAAATGCGTCGGGGTGATAGCTAGGAGCAGAGGTATTGGGCTTCCGAATAGGATCTCTTAAAGAAGTCAGATTGACCTCCAACAAGCGTTCTAGTATTAGAGATGATGGTATGTCGGTCTCAGTGAACTGTCTTCTAGACGTATTTTGCTTATGCCGATTACCCCGTTGACGCTGGCGCGGTTGTTGCTGGGCTTGTGACCCTGAAGCAAGCTGGGGAGCCTTTCCCTTGTCTTCTTGTCTCAAAGGAGGTTGAATGATGACTTAATCTTCAACCCTAGTGGTTTTCCCCACTTGGTTATCTTGAAGCAGTTTGTTGACAAGGACTTTGAGCTCCTCTTGTCTTTGAGCCAGATCTTGAATGAGAGCAATCTGGCCCACCAGTTGTCCCATCATCTGGATCTTCAATGTTGCCAGCTCAATCTGTAGCTCTTCCAATTGATCATTCCTGATGCCGCCTGGATTCCCTATGACCATGCCCCTTGTGAGGAGAGCTTTCACTTCTTCTTGCCCCTGGGACAGGTTCAAGAACATTTCTTGAAGTTGAGCATTTTGAGCCTGGATGTCTTCGACGGTCCTTTCTAGAGCCATCTCTACTGAAATAAACAGTAGGAGAATAAGGAAACCTAAAAAGGAAAACCCGTTATGATACAATGCATGATATGTGGATGCATGTTTTCAAGGATCTCTTGGGGTAAACACAAGAAAATGTTAGAGGTTAAACTTTGATCAACATCTTTGACTGGAGAACTTTGTATCGGTGGATGTCTTTCCATGAGAATCAAGCTCACCATGTCAAGTGGGTCATATCCCTCGATTCAAGTTGTTGCACTTGATCTTTGACGGCGTTTGTTTAGAGGAGAATGAATCCTCTTTCCCTTTGGTAGACGTCTGGTTCAACGTGAACCTGCATCAAAGACCCTCGAGATCCTTGAAATGATTATTGAAAATGCTATGGTATGATGTTATGATGTTATGTACAGGTATGCAAAAGTAAGCAAGTGTATATACAGATAATCATATTCATACAAAGCAGACAAGTCCTTAGGTTCAGGCTTGCATGGGGTTTATAGGTAAGTACACTCTTGAAGTTAGTTGGCTCAACCTGTCCTATAAATAATAATCGGGTTCTAAGGAGCTCAATATCATTGGATCATTTTCTGTGTTCATGGTTTTGGTTTAGCCACTTAACTGGCGACCAAAATATTCCAAGAAAACAATCCTCAATGAGTGTAGTATCGAGTATCTACCAACTTCGGACTGCACCAAAGCCGGTCATCTCACTACCCCTAATAAGGCCAAGATGGTCAAGTAAGGTTCTAAGAGTTCGTTAGTGCTTCATGACATCACTCAGCGGCCCCTTATTCTCTTTGATTGACTCAAAGGCTACCGGTACCCACAAATATGTCGCACTAACATAGCCACTACTTCAACCATGTCGGTATACCCCGCACAGTTCCCTCACAGTTTATTGCTACTTACCTAAAAGGTGTCCCCAAATCCGGGTGTAGGATTTAAAACAAACCCAAGCAAGGAACCAAAAAGTAAAGCAATCAAAGCAATCAAGGTAAGCATGTAAAGGTGATTTAAAACCCTAAGGTAACCCCACTTTTAGAACTATCCCCAGCAGATTCGCCAGTTCTGTGATACGGTGGGAGAACTGACTTGAGGTTTTGCGTTTGTATTCGCACTTGTTCGGTTTAGCAAGAGTCTCCACCGACTTTTTATTTTATCCAAAGGAAAGGTCAAAAAGCATAGGAAAGACCTTTGAGATGTTTTCTTGGGTTCGGGGGGTAGATTATGAAAAGGGAAGGTGCTAGCACCCTTTTCATCCATGGTTATCCATGGGCTCTTAGTTACTTGTTTTAGATCACTTTCCTTTGCTTTTCAATTGTTTGAAATGGTGCTTTGTGTGTGTGGTTTTGAAAATGTTTTAAAAAAAAAAGATGCCTTGTCTAGGAAACCTTTGTAATGATTCTTGTTTGAATATATACAAAGGTGTGTGTCTTTTTGAAAAGATATTTCAATGTTTTGAAAGTTGTTTTGAAATGGTTTTGAAGTTGTGTTGTGAAGTGTGTTTGAAAATGGCAAGGGTGTTTTGCAAGCTTTTGATCAAGTAACTAAGAGTTGTCTACCCTATTTTACTCAAAGATCTTTCTTATGTTTTCAATCCTTTTGACAGTGTTATTTCACCATTGTGTTTGGTGAACAACCTTGTATTAGGATGTTAAATGGGACAGGCGCGGGTCATCGTATACAATCATTGAAAGCAACTTGTGATACGCTCTAGCAATTTTGTAAGGGACGGGATCGTTTTATCGAAGGCAACGTCGAGGGTCATCGAGGGACTACGATCTTTGTTTATTAAAGGGGCATTTGCTAGAGTGTCTCATACTCGAGGGACACAATTGTATTTTCCGAGGCAACAAGCGAGGTTACCCTAGAGGTGCAAGTGTGAATTGTGTATTGATTTTCATGCATTTATCTTGTATTAGGTCATCTAGCGATTGATTTTGAATCTTCACATACAAACCCTAATTATTATACAATATATTGAAAGCAATAAATTGCGGGGAATTTAAAGTCTAAATTATTACAAAACAGTATCTGGGGATGGGGGTACAATTATTTACAAATGGGGATGAGTCTTATCAGAATAATAATGTCCAAGTATATATTACAACCAAATTGAACTGTCGCATTTTCAATGTAAAAATTATAACAAAGTATAAGATAAAGAAAATCAAAGAAATATGAGATGCATGTATTTATTTACAAATGAAAAAATAAAATTTAACCTAATTAAAGACTTAAGTATTATTATTATTTTTGTATTTGTGAAGAAAAAGTTTTAAAGAAAGAAAAATCATTTAAATTAATGTTTCTATCATTTTTGTATTTTTTAAAGAAAACGAAAATAAAATCTTTATTATTATTGTATTTTATTAAATGTAATAATTATTAAAAAAAGTGAAACTAAATTAAGAAAATTTAAACAACATCTTAATATATTTTTGGTTTTATTATTAACAAAGAAAAGAAAATAAGTTATTAAAAATGAAAATAATAAAAAAAAGAGTATTAGTTTGTTTAGAAAAGATAATGGGCCTTGGATTCTTGGCCCAAATGAAGGAGAACAAACTGTAAGTCATAAAGAGCAAAGGGGGGGTATGCGCTGGAAAATGCTTGGGCTTAAGAGTTTTGTTTGGGGCGAAGGCCCATCTGAAGTGTTGTACAACATTTTTAGGGTTTTTTCATTTGGTTAGGGTTTGCAGTTTTGGTACAGCGGCGCCTCCTTTCACCCATCTTCTTCGTTTCTCTTTTTCTCTCTCAGGCGAAGCATTGATTCTTCCTCCAACCTCCAAGCTGCCAGAGCGCCACCTTCGCCCTCTCCTCTCCACGACTGCCCAAGGCGATGGTTTGAAAGGTACCATTTTTTTTGTTCTAAACGCGTTTTTACAGTTTACATTTGTGTGATTCTTGTACGTTTTATTGTTTGCATGTTTTGATTCCTTGATGTTTCATGCGTGAGATGCAGAAAAATTAAGGAAAAGGAAACTATACCTTGGTGTTTCATTTCTGGAAAAGGTAGAGGGTTGGACTGGCGGCGCTCTTGGTGGCCGGAGCGGGAGATGGAAATGAATGGTTGCTTGCTTTGGCTTCTGGTATCTCTGTTTCTTTGACTTCTTTTTGAACGTTTGATGATGAGATTATTCTGAGAGCTATTGTTGTCTGGTTTTGTTGATTCTCTTCCTCTGAGTGCTTGAATATTGATTGTTTGATGATGAGATTATTCTGAGAACTATGCTTGCTCTTTGTTTTGGTTGATGATGATGAAACTATGAAACCAGCTTCTTCCTCTTCCTTTCTCTTTTTTACTGATGTTAATGATGTAGAAGTTCTGAATCTATTGTGTTTTGATGTAATGATGATCTGGGTTCTGAAACAATTTTGGTTGCTTCTAAACTCCTCCTCTTTCTGGTTTTGTCAATGATGATGCCCTGAGATTTGTTTCTTTATTTATTGTTTTGATTTGAGTTGATGATGAAGAAACTCTGAAACCAGCTTATGTTTGAACTGTTGTTTTTTTCCGATGGTTGATGAAGCTTATGATTTTGGTGTTGATGACAGCTAGACTGTGTTTGCAGTTTATGCAGTCTTTGGCCCAAACAGGTTTGGGAGTTTGGTTTGTGGTTGAATCTGTAGTTTTGTTATTTGTTAGACAGATCTGAGTTTGTGTATGCAGATTTGGGCTTGGCCTGAGTGTTTTGGGAAAGCAGGCTTGAGCTTACAGTTTGAGATGCAAGTTTTGCAGATTTGTGAGTTTGGCTTGGAGGTTTGTTGTGTTTTGGCCTGGACTGTATGTTTGTTGAGCTTGAGATGCAGTTTTGCAGATTTGTGAGTTTGGCTTGCAGGTTTGTTGTGTTTTGGCCAGGACTGTATGTTTGTTGAGCTTGTTGTTTTGTAGTTTTGAAAACTGAAGGTTTCTTTTTATTGTTATTTTTGACTGGTTTTTGGGCTAGCAGGTTTGTAACTTGCAGTTTTGGTAAGTTGCTTTGGCTAGTAGGTTATGCAGTTTAAATAGGTTTGCTTGTGTTTGAGTAAGCTTTTGGTAAGCAGGTTATGCAGTTTAAACAGGTTTGCTATGCAAGCTCAGTTCACTGCAAGTTTGTAATGCAGGTTTGAGTTGTTTTTGCTCAATGTTTTCTCTCTCCCTTTCTTATTGTGCTGGCTGTTGGACTGTTATATCTTTTCTTTTTTGTTCCCCTTACTGCCTTTTACAGCATTCCTTTTAGCCAAAACTGCAAAACCTATTCACTAGGTCTTCTCTTTCTCTCCCTCTCAAAAGCACTTTTAATTGCTTATTATATCTTATTCTGAAAAGTCTGCTGGCCAGAAAATGATGAGGGCTAGGACAGGCTCTTGCTTGTAACTTGGTTCATCTCCCTGCATTGTGTACTTTGTTTCCATATTTTCTGCATTGTTTACTTTGTTGCTTTGACATTTTGCCTACTTCCTGCATTGTGTACTTGTTGTGACAGTTTGGCAACTCAATTTGACATTTGGTTAATGCATTTGAAACTCAGTTTGCAATACCCTTTTCTTTGCCTTGCAACTTGCCTATGTTTTTGCATTTTGAATTAATTGTATGCTTGCAATTTTAAATCTTTTATTTTTCTCTCTGAACCGAGAAGAGCGATCTTCTTGTGATTTGCAGAGAGGAAAATAAAATATGATGAACATAGCATTTCTGATTCCGACCGGCAGACTTTAATGATGATTTTTTCTTTTTATCTGCTTGAAAATTCTTTTCAGTTAATTGTGTTGATTTCTTTTTGTTCTGTCTTTTGCAGGTAAGTACCAGTTGGATGATAGAGGAAGCAGTAGAAGTAGAAGTCAAAAATATTAGGAGATTAGGCTTAGATTTATTTTTCCATTTATTGTAAACAAATATTATTGTAAACACTATAAGTTGTAATCTTACAATATTCGAATAAAATTTGTAACAACATTTGAAATAAATAAAAAGTCTTTGTCAAAAAAGAATTTTCTACGGTCAAATATTCCAATCTTTCCTTGTATTGTCTATTTAATTATTTAAGACTCTTAAATCAAAATAACTGGAAATGTATCCCAATAACTTTAATCCAGATGAAATAAATAATCAACAAACTTTGTCTCCTCGCAACCTTGCATTAATCACAATACGCCTGGTATTCCAATTAACATATGCGTTGTACAATTAAACAAACAACCATTCCATAAACCTTTCACTCCACTGATCAAACAAATTCCTTAATGTTCCAAACGAAAGTCTCATCTCTTATCCTAGATAATTAGGTTTTGAGAAATAACCAGTAATCTTGAACAAGCGTAAAAATCATGTAACAGTCAACTGAATTTCTGAGGATTCATTTTCTTCTGAGAAATGCGAGCGCAAACCCTAATCCTAGATTACTGCCAAAGAAAGATCTGTCTGATCGATTCTTGAGTCAACCTTAACAAGTCAGAGAAAACCCTAATTCTGGATTGACTGATAAAGAAAAGTCTGTTTGACCGATTCTCGAGCCAATCCTAAAAATCAGAGAAAAACCCTGGGGTTATGATTTCTTTTGGAAAAGGGAGGGAAAATTTTGGGGTACAACACCACCTATGTTCCATCCTGCCTAATGGTTGCTATTTATTGAAATCAGGTGTTCAACGCCTGATGGATAACAAAGAGATCTTGTTCGAGAAAACTTTGGTTCCGTTGATTCCTGTTGAAGATGTTTCCATAATAACCATTTCCGCCAATCCTTCCAATGCTTCCTCGAGAAAGTCTGTTAGGATTACACCCGTTACAAGTGTTGCTCCATTGATCATTACTATTCCTGGTCCTATCCCTTACACTTCAGATAAGGCTGTCCCGTGGCACTATGAGGCCGATGTGTATTATCATGGGATCAAAAAAGACTTGAAGGTTGAAGAGGCTGATATTGATGTCAGCAATATTGTCGGGTCTAGTAAGGTCACCCGAAGCAGAAGACTCTTCTCTCCTGAGATTTCCCCTCCAACTATTCAAAAACCTATTGTTATTCCATCTTCCGGTACATCTGCTACTGTCCCAGTTCATATTCCAATTATCACCCCTACCGCCGAGTCATCTGACACCCGGGGCAAAGAAGTCATAGGTGAGCCTGCCCGGACAGAGGCGCCTAAGAAGATTATTGTAGAAACCTCTAGACATGAGATAGAGGAAATTCTGAAGATTATCAAGAAAAGAGACTACAACATAGTTGAGCAGCTGGGGCAAACCCCGTCGAAGATCTCCATGTTATCTTTATTATTGTGCTCGGAAGCCCACGCAAAGGCTTTAATTGCTTTCCTTAAAACTGCACATGTGCCGCAGGAAACTTCTACTGATCAATTCAAAGACTGTGTGGCTAGTTTGACCGACGACAACGGGTTGGGTTTCTCCGACGCATATCTGAATGCCAAAGGAAGTAATCACAATGACGCTCTGCATGTCTCGATCGAGTGCAGCGGCACTACTCTGGCCCATGTACTAGTGGATACTGGGTCCTCATTAAATATTTTACCCAAGAAAGCATTAGACCGGATGGATTGTGAAGGGTTGGTTCTAAAGCCGAGTAATATTATGGTTAGGGCCTTTGACGGGTCCAAAAGGATGGTGCACGGGGAGGTGGATGTCCCTGTTAAAGTTGGTTCCCAGACTTTTGCATCTACGTTCTATGTGATGGACATCCGACCATCTTATTCTTGTTTGCTGGGTCGCCCATGGATTCATAAGGCTGGGGCAGTGACTTCCACGCTCCATCAGATGTTGAAATATCCAGTGAAGGGGAAAATTGTTACGGTACGAGGAGAAGAGAAGTATATGGTGAACCACCTTAACTCTTTTTGGTATATGGAGATGGATGGGGAGTTCATTGAAACCTCGTGTCAGAATTTTGAAGAAGTCCCCTAGACTCTGGCGTCGACTGAAACTGTTGCTGAAGATCTTCTAATGAAAATGGCTTCCCTCAAGGATGCCCTGGCTGTTATTGAAAAAGGTAGGTGTGCAAATTGGGGTCAACTCCCTGACTTCGCACACAAAATTAACAAGTTTAGTTTGGGTTTTACTGCATAAGCTCAAAGGGTTGTTCGGCGTACGCGGATTGGAAGACCTCCCCTGCGTATCAGTAATCAGGGAGTGAATGCAATTGAAGATGATGAGGAAGAGTCAAATTTCGACAGCTGGATTTACCCGACTACCGACGGTGGATTAAGCAATTGGACGGCAAAAGACTTCGTGCCCGTTTCTTTTATTACACAGTAATAGACTTTTGTTTTGAGATTTGTAACAGACAGTTTAAAACTTTACGGCCCGGTGCCTTTCCCGAGACACCGTGGCTTTGTTTGTGAGGGCTTATTATGTGTCATTTCCATATATCATCAATAAAGCATTGGACGTTTTTCTTGCATTACAAATTTTGCGCTCCTTGTTTTTCCTTTCTATTTTGCACTTTATCAAAACAGCTATTTGTCTTACACACACTCACATATCATAATACAGGTCCACATCAACTCTGGATCTCACTGATAACGACTATGCTATCACCAGTTATGACTTTGAAAATCCGATCAACCAAGCCGAGGATGAAGGTGAGGATGATTGTGAAGTGCCTGGGGAACTTGCCAGACTGTTACTACAGGAAGAGAGGGCCATACAACCCCATGAAGAGCCAGTAGAATCAGTGAATCTGGGTATAGAGGAAGATAAGAAAGAGGTCAAGATCGGTGCAAATCTGGGGCCTAGTGTCAAGCAACGGTTAATACAAATGTTGTGTGACTATGTTGAGATCTTTGCTTGGTCTTATGAAGATATGGCTGGGTTGGATACCGACATTATGGTTCACCGCTTGCCAACTGTTGTACCCCAAAATTTTCCCTCCCATTTCCTCAACATTTTCTCATCACAAGACCCTTGAAGATCAAGATCCAGTTAGGGTTTCCTCTGCTCAAGACTTCTCCTTGCACTGTTAACCCAAATTAGGGTTTGTGTTTGCCCAAGGATGTTTTGACCTAAAATGCCTAAGATGACTTTCATGTTTCATGTTTGACTCACAAGATTATCTATACCAAGTTTCAAGTCTTGATTTCAAGTTTTGCCCAGTCAATCGGACAGTTGACCTAGAAATCAGCTGTATTGGGGAAAAAGTCAACTGTGGTCAATTAACAGTCAAAACTCATGATTTTTAACCCACATCAACATTATGAACTCATATGGACCATTTGATCAAGTTTGGATCACAATTCCACAAGAAGTTTGATCAGATCACCAAAAGGGCAAAATGGTCATTTTTAGGGTTTTGACTGCACAAAGGCAATTTTTGACTGTTTGACCTAGCCAATGGCAAATCAAGCTCACATATGGACTCAAGGACTCAATGAAATGGTCTTGACACATTCATCAAACTCAAAAGATCCCAAGTACACAAGGTTGACAGTTGAATTTCCCAATCAATTGATCAATTTTGACTGTATACTGAAAAGTCAAACTTTGACTTTTTGGTCAAAATCAAGAGTCAAGATTCATTTTTCATCAAAACATGCCAAATCATGAAACTTGTTCACCAAGAAATCACAAAATGCAAATTAGGGTTAGAAAATGGAATTTTTCATAACTTAGAATTTTTCTAAGTTATGAAAAACCCTAATTTTTTCCCAACTTTGCCCCATCTTTTCACCAAGATCCATTTGGATTCAAACAAAAGTCCAAACATGAAAGTTGTAGCTTGTTGCATAATCTACAACTTTGATTCACAAAGTTTTCTCATTTGAAGCTTGTATCTCAAGTTACAATTTTTTGAATAAGGGCACTAAACCATTTTTAACTTAGTGGAATTTTAACCTATTTTGACAAGGTTTTCTACCCCACTTCAAGGCCATTTTTCATACCCTTCCACTTGGAATTTCAATTTGCATTTCAAAGATGGATTGTAGTAAACATTCCAAGCTTTCCAAAATGTCTAAGAACTCATCAAACAACCTCATAACTTGAGAGATTCGAATTTCACAAGTTGGCAAAAATTCACTTTTTGTTCTTCATCAAAACATGTCCATAACCTTACCATTTGAACTCAGCATGCTTTAGGCAAGATTACAGGTCCTTAAACCAAGTTACACTCCATAATTTAATGCATATTCAATGTGTTAAGGTGTTGTTCTTTGAGTGCAAGCATTGTATGAGGGTTTAATCCCAAAATGGATAAAGCAAATTGGCCATTTTTGTATAAAGTAGCTTTATGTCAAATTAGAAATCCAACAAGTACATGGAAAATCTGCTTGGCACAAGATTATGTGCATAACACACTGATCAAGAGAAGCTTATGCAGCACATTAGGGGGTCCTCTACTGACCTAGAAAGCCAAGATGCATTTTGTTGCTTCACATAGAAGAAAAGTCCATAACTTGTGACAACTATCATCTCAGCTCACTAGCACAAGAAAAAAGTTATCAAACACATTCCAAAGAACATATCCAAGCTTTGGCACGAGCCCTTGACCTCCAAAGCACCCTCCATCTCAGAATCATCCTCAAACTGCAAAATCAGAGTTGCCTCTGCAGTTTGAGTGCCAACTCCCATTTCCCTGGACCTCAAGGAAGCTTTTCCAATCATCACCTTGCACTAGAAGTTCCTCATTCTCCAGATAGAAGTTCAACTGCACAGGTAAAACTTTGAACTCGTATCTCTCTTATCATGTATCTTTAGTCTTAAGTTTGTGAAGAAACAAGGTTCTACTCATAGTCCTGAACATGTACATATCTTTACATTTCATTTCTTTTGCCTGAGTAGAGAGAATTTGGAGTTTGAAAATGGCAGAAAAACTAGGTTAGGATTTGGGGGAGGAGAAATTCTCCCTCATCTTAGAGAGTTAGGTCAAGTTCTATACATGGTTGGAATCGTCTCTTCATGCTGAGCATTTTTCATGTTATGAGTTTTTGTTAAAAAGCCAGGAATCAGGAGTTAGCATCAGGAGTACAGGGCGCGCGTTTTTGAATGTTGTTGAACGAAGGTTGAAGATGAAGCCACATGGGCTGGGCCTGTGTGGTTTCTTCTTTTTGCACCCTATTTCCATTTTCTCACCCCCTAAGCCCATTTGCCTTATTTTTAATTCTTTTTGACTTTTTTCTTTTTTTGTTTGACTTGTTTATTTTTTTTCAGCATATTAAAATTTTGAGAATATTTTTCTCACCATTTTTTTTGATTTTTATTTGATTTTATTTGATTTTCCTTTAGTTTATACATAAATACATATACATATTATTATTTAGAACATTTGAAAAAAAATAGTGTAAATACATTTTTTTATTTTTATTTACCTTCTGAAAATATTTCACATAAAAATACTTTTTTTTATTTTATTAAAATATAAAATATATTATTTTGTATATAATGCATATTTAAGAACTTAATATATATATATATATATATATATATATATATATATATATATATATATATATATATATATATATATATATATATATATATATATATATATATATATATATATATATATATATATATATATATATATATATATATATATGTTTATTAATATATTTAAGTTAAAATATAAAAAATACTTGAATTTTTCATTTTTTATTAATATTTGATACAAAAAATACTTTTTTCATAATATACTTCATTTTATTTTTATTTTTGTACATAATAAATAAATGCTTGTATTAAATTAAATAATAATACATTTTCTTTAAAATTAGGGTTTTTGCCCTAAATTCAAAATACTCAAAAATAATACCTTTTTATGTTCTCATTTTACTTTACATAAACCATACTTTTTTCATACATATAAAAACTTTCTTTTTGCATTTTGCATATTTACTTCATTTCCATTTAATTATGCAATTTATTTACCTTGCAAATATTCAAAAATGATGTAATAGTTTAGATTTAAATTCTTGTCTAAATATCCCCCATTTGTAAATTTGTACCCCCCTTCCCATATTTGGTTTTGTAATAGCTTAGTAAATTTATTTTCGCACTTTATTGCTTTCTAATGATAACATGTTAGAATTAGGGTTTGTATGCGAAAAAACGACAAAAAAATAGTTATGACCTAATCTCAAGACAAATGAGCATGAAAATGGATACACAAATCACACTTGCACCCCTAGGGTACTCCACTTGTTGCCTTTCAAAATTGGACCATATTGCATGTTAGGTCTCTTTGGGCAAAACAAACAAATTGAATGATCGTAGTCCCTCGATAACATTTTTCAAAACAAACAAAAAAACAAATGATCATAGTCCCTTAAAGAAAATGCCCAAAGATACTTGGCACCATTGCAATTATGGTCTAAACGATGACCCACGCCCGTCCCTTTCACATCCTAAACATAAGATTGTCCACCAAATACAATGGTGGAACAAACTTGTTAAAAGGTTTAAAACATAGCAATAATCTTTTGAGAAATTTAGGAGTAGATAACCTCTTAGTTACTTGAATCAAGCTTGCAAACTAAAACACTTGCCTATTTCAAAAACCACACATCACTACACTTTCAAGAACAACTTTTGAAAACAAATGAAAACCTTTTTCAAAAGACGTACACCTTTGTATACATCCCCACATGGATCATTACAAAGGTTGCCACCACATTGGCTTCTTTTCAAAATATTTTCAAACCCACACACTCGAGCACCATTTAAAACAATTGAAAACAAAAGGCAAGTGATCTAAGCAAGTAACTAAGAGCCCATGGATAACCATGGATAGAAAGGGTGCTAACACCTTCCCTTTCTATAATCTACTCCCCGAACCCAAGAAAACATCTCAAAAGGTTTTTGCTGTGCTTTTTAACCTTTCCTTAGGATAAAATAAAAAGTCGGTGGCAACTCTTGCTCAACCGAAACATTTGCGAATACGAACGCAAAACACTAGTCAGTTCTCCCACCGTATCACAGAACTGGCGACTCTGCTGGGGAATTTTTTAAAAGTGGAGTAACCTTAGGGATTAGATCACCTTTGTTTTCAATTGTTTGCTTTGTTTGCTTTTATATTTGTGGGCTTTGCATCGGAGTTTCATAGATCCTAACCCGGATCTGGGAAATACCCTTTTAGGTAGCATAATCTGTGAGGGACCTGTCCGGCGTAGACCGACATGGGTGAAGCAGTGGCTACGTTGGTGTGGCATCTTAGTCTGTACCTATATCCCTTGTGTTGCAACGGGGAGAATATAGGTCTTCTAAGGGGTCATTAAACACCAACCAACCTTAGAACCCTAAATTGACCAACTTGGCTATTAGGACAGTAGCAGTATGCTACACTCATTGAGGCTAAACTCTCGAGATGGTTCTGGCCGCGAGAAAAGATTGCGATGCTGGAGTTATGACCGATTGAGGGTAGCCAATGATTTGAGATCCTCTAGAACCCGGTTACTTTTGATAGGACAGGTTTTAACCAACAAAACCAAAAGAGGGTAATACTTGAAACTCATGCTGGCCTGAAACCTAAGGGTGTCTTGTGTGACTTGTGTGCCTTACTTACCTATGTGAATACTTGTGGTGTGCTTCATCATAGCATCATGCCATCATACCATTGCATGCATCCTGTATAAAGGGCTAACCCCTTTCAAAGACAAAAAAGGTTTCATCTTTGCTCTGTTTTGTAGGACATCATGATGCCCGTGCATAGGAATACTGTCCGGCTCAACTTTGTTCAACCACCAGTGTTACTCAAGGATTTGGTTGGAAGGATTCCAAACACTTCTTCCTTCATCAACAGACATGGTTCTCTCCTTGGCTTGGTCACTGCAAAATGGGACCAACAACTGATAAGTGTTCTGACCCAGTTTTATGACCCTCTGTATCACTGTTTCACCTTTCAAGACTTCCAGCTGGTTCCTACCCTGGAAGAATTTTCTTATTTTCTTGGGATCCTTGTCTTGGAACAAACTCCATTCACTGGTTTGGAAAAGACTCCTAGGCCTGAGGAGATTGCTGCAATTCTCCCCTTGACCAAAGAAGAGGTATTGTCCAACTGGGAAACTAGAAATGGGATCAAGGGCTTTTTGGTCAAATTTCTGGTTGGCAAGGCTAATGATTTCTGGAATGACTTGGACTTCAAGGCGTACGAGGATATTCTGGCTCTTTTGATCTATGGTCTGGTATTGTTTCCCAATCCTGACACCTTTATCAGTATCCATGTCATAAGGATCTTCATGTCTCGGAATCCTGTACCCACTCTTTTAGGTGATATTCTACAACAACTCTATGCTCGTACTGCTCGAAAACGGGGAACTCCGTGGTGTTGTGCTCCTCTGCTAGTAAGGTGGTTTATTTCGCACCTTCCTAAGTTCGTGCTGAAGAATGAAGAAGGAAAAGGTTGGGCTCGGAGGTTAATGTCTCTCACTGATAATGACATCACCTGGACTCTCAGAGGTTTGGATGAGGTAGCTGTTATTGACCGTTGCGGAGAATACCCTAACGTTCCGTTAATTGGTATCCAAGGAGGAATCTCTTACAATCCGTGTTTAGCTCTCCGTCAGTTTGGAAGAGCCAGAGGAGATGGGCCTCATGAAATGCTGGTTCCTCACTTCCATTTTGAGTTTCAGGCAGACAGTGACAAACTACGCCAGGGATTCATTAGAGCCTGGGACAGAATCCACAAAGTCAACCCACATGAGTTGGGACCAAAGACTTCTCTGCCATTGAAGCCCTATTGCAAATGGGTCCGCATCCGTGCTCAAAGGCTAGGTATGCCCTACGAAGTTGTTAGACCTCTCATCCTTGAGTCTCCTGATGAAGATGGGATTCCTCCAACTGTCCTCCCTCCCCAGATACCTACTGATTTTGACACCATGAAGAGATCTTGGGCGCAGCTAAAGGAAGAACGGGATTTCTATCGGAAGAAGTTCAACGAGCAGGAACGGAAGATCCAGAGGCTGACTAAGCAATTGGAGGAACAACGGGTCCTGAACAACTACATCAGCACTGAAAAGAGGAGGCCATGGGAGCATTGATGAGCTTTGGATGTTTCCTTTTATAGTTTTATTTCCTTTCCAGTATTTTTCATTCCTGTAATGCCTAAGGGCAAATTGTTGAACAATTGAAAATTTTAATCTAATGAAGTGTGTTTCCCTTTTTGTCTACAAAGTTGAATCTTGTTTGTCTTTGAAAACATAAAACATACGCATTCCATTGCACCATATGCATAGCAGGTACCCTATTTCACAGGTTGCTTAATCTCCTTCGCTGTTTATTTTGCACAGTCATCATGAATCCAGACTCCTCCAGTGAGCAAGCAATCAAGGCCCTTCAGGCCCAAAGTGCACAGTTTCAAGAGATGGTCCTAAGCCTAGCCCAAGGTCAGCAAGAGTTGAAGACTCTACTCCTGAAGAAGAAGAAGAAAAAGAGGACTGCGTTGTTCAACACCGGACGCAGATTCGGGAACACACTCCATAAGGAAGCTGATCCAACCACTTCTTCTGCTGAGAAAAACAGTCCCCAAGGGGGAGGAGCTCCTAGTCCCGCAGTCTCCGACAACGAGACGGACTATAACGACGAACAATACCCACCTGCTGCTGACAAATACAAGCAATTGGAGGACCGCTTAAGCGCCATGGAAATTCAGAATGTGCCGGGGCTGGATTTCGGAGATTTGGGGTTATCTTCTGGGGTAGTAATTCCACACAAGTTTAAGGCGCCTGCCTTCGCCAAGTATGATGGGGTCTCCTGCCCAAAGCTGCATCTAAGGTCGTACGTAAGGAAGATCCAACCTTATACGGCGGATAAGAACCTTTGGATTCACTTCTTCCAAGATAGCCTCTCGGGGTCACAGCTTGAATGGTTCTACCAATTAGATGGAACTAGCATCCGACACTGGGAAGATTTGGCAACCGCATTCTACAGACAATACCAATACAATTCTGATCTCGCTCCTACGCGTACCCAACTTCAGGGTATGTCTCTAGGAACGGGTGAAGGGTTCAAAGAGTACGCTCAAAAATGGAGAGATTTGGCTGGCAGGGTGCAGCCTCCATTGACTGATCGAGAGCTGGTTGATATGTTCCTAGGGACGTTGTCTGGTCCATTTTTCAATCATTTGGTTGGTAACTCCTCCGCTGGGTTTACAGATTTGATATTAACGGGGGAAAGAATTGAAGCTGGCATCAGGTCAGGCAAGATACAAAAGGCTGCCTCTACAAGTGCTGAGAAGAGGCCGTTTAAGAAAGAAGCAAGTGCCGTCTATGGTCCTAGAAGACAAATCAAGCCCGAAAGTCGCCAAGCCGTCAATGCTTTGGTCATCTCGAAACCTGTTGCTGCTCCTCAGCAGTACAATCAACAAAGAAGCGAAAGGCCCAAGAGGCAGTATACCCGACTGAGTATGACCTTATCTCAAATTTTACCCCAACTGTTATCCACCAACCTAGTAACCCTCAAAGAAGCTCCTAAGGTCGTCAACACTGCGTCTCCTAAGTATAACCCAAATGCCCGGTGTGCTTATCATTCTGATAGTCCCGGGCACACTACTGATGATTGCTGGGCCTTGAGAAACAAAGTGCAAGATCTGATCGACGCAAAGGAAATTCAGTTTGAAGCGCCGGAGAGACCAAATGTTGTAACTGCTCCTATGCCCCAGCATGAAGCAAATGCCATTGAGGAAGAAATGTATGCTGTTTCGGTAAATGAAGTTGTTACCCCTCTTTTGACTGTCAAGAAGAACCTACTGCTGGCCGGTTTATTTCCGGGTTGCAGTGAAGGTTGCCTGTTCTGTGCTGTTTCCCTATTTGGTTGTCCCTTGCTGAGGTTAGGCATCCAAAGCCTAATGGATAGCAAGGAGATTCTGTTTAAGAAGTCTGCTGTTCAGTTAGTTCCGGTAAAGGAAGTTTCTGTGGTTACCATCTTCAATAATCCAATCAAGGCTCTCCCGAAGAAGCCTGTTCCAATCATGACTGTTGCACCTGTGGTTATTACTGTTCCGGGGCCTCTCCCCTACGTATCTGATAAAGCTGTCCCCTGGCATTATGGGGCAGACGTATATGTAAATGGAATCAAACAAGAATTCGACAATGGCGCCAGAATCTGCGATATCACTGGTCCAGCCAAGGTCACCCGCAGTGGCAGGCTCTTCTCGCTTGACATTGCACCGCCCGCTACTCGAAAGCCCCTCCTTATAACACCTACAAGTGTACCTGTTACCGTTGCTGATCAAGTTGTTTCCCTTGCCGCCGAGTCATCTAATGCTCGGGGCAAAGTGATTGAAGAAGAGCCTGCCCGGATGGAGGCACCAATACCTATAAATGCTGAGGCCTCCCAACAAGAAATGGAGGAGATCTTGAAAATAATAAAGAAGAGCGACTTCAATGTTGTGGAACAGCTGGGGCACACGCCCTCCAAAATCTCCATGCTCTCTTTATTGCTGTGCTCCGAGGCCCATGCTAAGGCCTTGATCTCATTTCTCAAAACGGCCCATGTGCCGCAGGAAACGTCTGCAGTCCAGTTCACTGATTGCGTAGCAAATCTGACAGCAGACAATGGCTTGGGTTTTTCAGATGCTGACCTGACTGCAAAGGGAAGAGACCACAATGATGCCCTGCATGTCTCTATCGAATGCAGGGGCACTACTCTGGCGCATGTATTGGTGGATACTGGTTCTTCCTTGAATGTTCTACCGAAAAAGGATTTAGACCGTTTAGATTACGAAGGCCTGGAACTGAAGCCCAGCAATATCATCGTCAGGGCCTTTGACGGTTCAAAAAGGATGGTTCATGGAGAGGTTGACATCCCTATTCGTGTGGGCTCTCAAGTATTTGACTCTACTTTTTATATGATGGATATACGTCCATCATACTCTTGTCTACTGGGTCGACCTTGGATCCATAAAGCTGGGGCTGTGACCTCTACCTTGCACCAGAAGCTGAAGTACCCTATCAGGGGGAAGATCGTCACTGTGCAAGGAGAAGAGGAGTATATGGTGAGCCATTTGAATTCCTTCAGATACATTGAGATGGACGGGGAGTTCATTGAAACCCCCTTTCAGCATTTCGAGGAGGTACATCCAATTTCAGCAGCAGCAGAAACAACAGTCGAAGAGAATGTTTCCTTGAAGTTGGCTTCCCTAAGGGATGCCCGGGCTGTGGTTCAGAAAGGCAATTGTGCAAACTGGGGTCAGCTTCCTGACTTCACTCAGAAGAACGACAAGTTTGGGCTGGGCTTTACTGCAGAGGCTCAGAGGGCTGTGCGCAAGGAGAAGGTCAGAAAGGCTCCGGTGTTTATTTCCAGCTCAAGGGTGAATGCTATCGAGGAGGATGTAGAGGAAGCAGAGTTTGACAGTTGGATCTACCCGACTACCAGCGACGGACCAAGCAACTGGACGGCAAAGGATTTTACCCCTATCACATTTGTCACGCAGTAATTAATTTCTTTTGATTTCCAATTTGTAACAAACAATATGTTAAAACTTTGTTGGCTCGGTGTCCTACCCGGGGCATCGTAGCTCCATTTGTGAGGGCTTTTTGTATGACATTTTCATATATCATCAATCAAAACATTGGACGTTTGTTGCATTTCAAATCTTGTGCTCTTTTCCTTTCTGTGTTATATATATTGCAAAACAGCTATATTTACACACACTCACTTATACAGGTTTCAATCCACTCTGGATCTCACTGGTAACAGCTCTGCTACCGCCAGTTATGACTTCGAAAATCCGATCAACTTGGCCGAAGACGAAGTTGAAGATGATTGCGAAGTGCCTGGTGAACTCGCAAGACTGCTACTCCAGGAAGAGAGGGCTATTCAACCACATGAAGAGCCTGTGGAAACAATTAACCTGGGTACTGAGACAGATAGGAAAGAGGTCAAGATTGGTGCCAATCTAGAGCTCAGCGTGAAGCAACGATTGATCCAGATGCTACAGGATTACATGGAGATTTTTGCTTGGTCCTATGAAGATATGCCTGGTTTGGATGCCGACATTGTAGTTCACCACCTACCAACCAAGGAAGATTGCCCTCCAGTAAAGCAAAAAGTCCGACGGATGCGTCCAGAGATGTCTGAAAAGATCAAGGCCGAGGTTATGAAACAGTTTGATGCCGGGTTCCTTGCAGTGACCTCTTACCCTCAGTGGGTTGCTAATGTGGTACCAGTGCCGAAGAAGGACGGTAAAGTCAGAATGTGTGTCGACTACATGGACTTGAACAGGGCCAGCCCCAAGGATGACTTCCCCCTACCTCACATTGATGTCCTTGTTGACAATACAGCTCAACACAAGGTGTTCTCCTTCATGGATGGTTTTTCAGGGTATAATCAAATCAAAATGGCTCCAGAAGATATGGAGAAGACTACCTTTGTGACTCAGTGGGGCACCTTCTGTTATAAGGTCATGCCATTCGGATTGAAAAATGCCGGGGAAACCTATCAACGTGCCATGGTTGCTTTATTTCATGATATGATCCATCATGAGATTGAGGTATACGTTGATGACATGATTGCAAGGTCTCAAACTGAGGAGGAGCACCTTGACCATCTGAGGAAGTTGTTTGACCGACTCAAGTTATACAAGCTGAGGTTGAATCCCAACAAATGCACCTTTGGGGTAAGATCCGGAAAATTGCTAGGTTTCATTGTAAGTGATAAAGGTATTCAGGTGGACCCTGCCAAGGTAAAAGCCATACAAGAGATGCCGACTCCAAAAACAGAGAAAGAAGTCAGAGGCTTCCTGGGGCGACTGAATTACATTGCCCGATTCATCTCACACCTGACTGCTACTTGTGAGCCAATCTTCAAATTACTGAAGAAAGATCAAGTAGTACGCTGGAACGATGAATGTCAGGCCGCCTTTAAAAAGATAAAGGAATACCTCCAAGAGCCACCCATTCTTATGCCACCGGTGGAAGGAAGACCTCTGATACTATACTTGACAGTACTTGACAATTCAATGGGGTGTGTGCTGGGGCAGCATGACGAGTCTGGCCGAAAAGAGCACGCTATTTATTACTTGAGCAAAAAGTTTACCGACTGTGAGTCTCGTTACTCACTGCTTGAGAAAACTTGCTGCGCTCTTGTATGGGCTGCTCGCCGGCTGAGACAGTATATGCTGACTCACACTACTTTATTGATTTAAAAAATGGATCCCATCAAGTACATATTTGAAAAGCCCGCTCTGTCTGGAAGAATAGCGAGATGGCAAATGATCTTGACAGAATATGACATCCAGTATACAACTCAGAAAGCAATTAAGGGAAGTGTACTGGCAGATCATTTGGCACACCAACCTGTGGACGATTACCAATCATTGAACTTTGATTTTTCGGACGAAGACATCATGGTGGTAACTGACTGTGAAGTACCTGGACCAGATGAAGGACCTGAGGAAGGATCCCGATGGTCTATGCATTTTGATGGAGCCTCCAATGCTTTGGGTAACGGCGTCGGCGCTGTAATCATATCTCCCAAAGGAACTCATACTCCCCTCACCGCCCGATTATGTTTCAGCTGCACCAACAATATGGCAGAATATGAGGCATGTATCATGGGTTTACAAGCTGCAATCGACTTAAGGATAAAATTTCTAAGTGTCTTCGGAGATTCCGCTCTCGTGATCAATCAGATCAAAGGCGAGTGGGATACGAAACACCCGAATCTTATTCCTTACAAGGAGTATGTGTTGACCTTGCTCCCCCACTTTGAAGAAATAACTTTCGAACACTTCCCTAGAGAGGAGAATCAGCTAGCGGACGCACTAGCCACGATGTCTTCAATGTTCAAAGTTAAATGGGACAATGAGGCTCCCCGAATCATCATCTGGAAGTTGGATGAACCGGCATACTGCTGCGAGCTCGAGGCTGAGAAGGTTATTGAAAAACCCTGGTATCATGAGGTGAAGAGGTACTTGGAAGCTCAGGAATACCCTGAAGGTGCGTCTGTCAATGATAAGAAGTTCATGAGGAGGTTTGCTGCAAAATTCTTCCTCAGCAACGGCATTCTCTACAAACGGAATCATGATTCAACTCTGCTACGTTGTGTGGATAAGGCTGAAGCAGAGAAAATTATGATGGAATTACATGAAGGCACATTTGGAACACATTCCAGTGGGCACACCATGGCTAAGAAAATCCTTCGGGCAGGATATTTCTGGTCCACAATGGAAGCCGATTGTTACCAACACTCCCGAACTTGTCATAGATGCCAGATCTATGCTGACAAGGTGCATATCCCTTCGGTTCCTTTGAATGTCCTGACGGCACCTTGGCCTTTTGCAATGTGGGGCATCGATATGATCGGTGAGATCCGACCGACAGTATCTAATGGGCATCGCTTCATCTTGGTGGCGATCGATTACTTCACGAAGTGGGTTGAGGCAGCGTCCTACGCCACAGTAACCAAGGGCGTCGTGGCACGTTTCATCCGGCATAACCTGATCTGTCGTTACGGCATCCCGGAAAGAATCATTACGGACAATGGTACCAATCTCAACAACAAAATGATCACTGAACTCTGTGAACAATTCAAGATACAGCACCACAATTCTTCTCCCTACCGACCGAAGATGAATGGGGCTGTAGAAGCAGCCAATAAGAATATCAAGAAAATTGTGCAGAAGATGACAATGACCTATAAAGATTGGCACGAGATGTTACCGTTCGCTCTTCATGGGTACCGCACCTCAGCAAGGACGTCAACCGGGGCAACTCCCTTCTCCTTGGTCTATGGCATGGAGGCAGTCTTGCCAATTGAAGTCCAGATACCCTCTCTCCGAATAATGAAGGATGCAGACTTGAATGAAGATGATTGGATCCAGACTCGACTTGATCAATTAAATCTGATTGACGAAAAGAGGCTCACTGCTATCTGTCATGGTCAAACGTATCAAAAACGGATGATCAGGGCATTTAACAAGAAAGTCAGACCGCAAGAGTATCAAGTTGGGGACCTGGTAATCAAACGCATCATCCTTCCTCAAAGTGATCCCCGGGGCAAATGGACCCCTACATACGAAGGGCCATTTGTGGTTAAACGCGTGTTCTCAGGAGGAGCCATGATCCTAACCACCATGGATGGTGACGACCTTCCTCACCCCGCCAATGCAGACATAGTGAAAAAATACTACGCATGAATAAAAGACCCGCTAGGTTGACATACCTAGGCAAAAATAAGGGCTTCCCGGCGAACCAAAAGGGTTCGGGCAAAAATAAGGGATGAAATGAATAAAAATCTGTACACCCGGCAAGTCGAAAACCTGAAAAGGCGGCTTGGGCAAAAATGGGTATGCCGGTGGACTGAAAACCCGAAAGGGCGGTCCAGGCAAAAGTTAGGGATAAAAGCGTAACACTATGTCTCATTGGATCACTTCGCATCAGGAATTCGGCGTCAACTATCTGGCTCAGATTACGGCATCGACCAATCAGCTTCATCTTCGACCAGGCAACAAAGCGATGAGACACTTGGAGACATAAAGACGATAGCAGAGTTGGAACCCAGTGGGATTGTTCACATAGCTGTTTTGTTTTCTTTTCAAAATTGTAAACTCTATATTATTTGGCGGCGTCCTCTTACTAGGATGTCAGCCTCTTGTACAAAAACGCCTATTCACAGGCAAAGTTCAAATCAATACAAATTCACTTGTCCATAAATTGCCATTGTTTTTCCTTTTTCTATTTTTTTTTGCGAAGAACGTCCAATGTTCATTTTTGATATATGCATTTGACATTAAAATTGCTGATTCATAAATATTTGCACATGAAACGAAAGATTAATTACAGGTCACATCAGAAACAGGGGCAATATGAAGTTGTCTGATGCAGTCTGGTTGCTTTGTCCGCCAAGGTACCCAGGTAGATTCGACCGAAGAATGTGACCAAATCATCTCAACTCCCCGCAGAGTAAAACAAGATTCAGCAATACTTTCCCCAAGCGAAGTTGGCCCCCCGACAATCCTGAAAAGGCACAACATTCCCTGGCAGGCCTTAAAGCTCATCCCCAGTAGGTCCTGGAAGCTTGTTCCCTATAATGCACGGACGTCTCTCCCGAGTTTTATGTAAAGTTATTTCCTCACAAGGACTTATAACTGGGTTATCCTCAGCTAAAAACCACGGAAGACCGCCCTCGGCAAGGTTCCTTCAATCCCCGGCAGAGTTTATCTTCGGTGCTCCCCAGCGGAGTTTATCATCATTATCCTCAGCAGAATCCATCATTAAAGTCCTCAACAGGCCTCTCAGCAAAACATCGGCCAAGTATCTCTTCCACAGAGCAACTCCCTGGCCGTTCGTCAAGGATTTATTTTCCTAAGACGAAATTACATTCATAAACATTTCACATTTTCATACATCTTGCTTACATATATGATAAAGTGCATACAACACTATCTCATGTTGAACATCATAACATCATGCATATCATACATCATGACATTGCATACAACTTAAGTTTTTGCCTTTTCAGGAAAAAGATAATCCCAAAGACAACTACCTTCAACTGTCACAATTCCAGATTCGATACCTGTATCTAGCCAGGGCACATCTGAGAGTGATCAGTTTCCAGACTCGATTCCTGTATCTAGCCAGGGCACGTCTGAAGAGTTCGAAGATTCGATTCCTGTATCCAGCCAGGGCACATCTATCAACTACAACATCTCCAGATTCGATTCCTGTATCCAGCCAGGGCATATCTGTTGACCATGTTTCCAGACTCGATTCCTGTATCTAGCCAGGGCACGTCTGAAGAGTTCGAAGATTCAATTCCTGTATCCAGCCAGGGCACATCTACTAACGACTATTTCCAGATTCGACTCCTGTATCCAGCCAGGGCACATTTGTGAGCAACCAATTGAAGATTCGATACCTGTATCTAGCCAGGGCATATCTGCATAAGGAGACTGAAGATCAAACACCTGTAACAAGCCAGGAAAACATCCGTCTTTCTTAAATACACAAGTTCTCGCTAAGGAATCTCTTATGCGATCGACACTTCCAAATGGCATCTATAAGCCCATTCCCGACAAGGTTCTGTCACATCTCCAGATGGCATCTATAAGCCCATCTCCCTATCCACCACCTCTCAAAATGGCATCTGTAAGCCCATTCCTGACATCACATTGCTGATACTTCAGCATGCGAGTGCAAATTTCCGGGCACTCTAGTGTCCAATCTCCTTTTACCCTCGAGTCACGAAAGGCAAACTCGCCAATCTAACTCTTCAGGTCCAAGAAGATTGAACAGGGGCAACTTTTGTACCCCAAAATTTCCCCTCCCATTTCCTCAACATTTTCTCATCACAAGACCCTTGAAGATCAAGATCCAGTTAGGGTTTCCTCTGCTCAAGACTTCTCCTTGCACTGTTAACCCAAATTAGGGTTTGTGTTTGCCCAAGGATGTTTTGACCTAAAATGCCTAAGATGACTTTCATGTTTCATGTTTGACTCACAAGATTATCTATACCAAGTTTCAAGTCTTGATTTCAAGTTTTGCCCAGTCAATCGGACAGTTGACCTAGAAATCAGCTGTATTGGGGAAAAAGTCAATTGTGGTCAATTAACAGTCAAAACTCATGATTTTTGACCCACATCAACATTATGAACTCATATGGACCATTTGATCAAGTTTGGATCACAATTCCACAAGAAGTTTGATCAGATCACCAAAAGGGCAAAATGGTCATTTTTAGGGTTTTGACTGCACAAAGGCAATTTTTGACTGTTTGACCTAGCCAATGGCAAATCAAGCTCACATATGGACTCAAGGACTCAATGAAATGGTCTTGACACATTCATCAAGCTCAAAAGATCCCAAGTACACAAGGTTGACAGTTGAATTTCCCAATCAATTGATCAATTTTGACTGTATACTGAAAAGTCAAACTTTGACTTTTTGGTCAAAATCAAGAGTCAAGATTCATTTTTCATCAAAACATTCCAAATCATGAAACTTGTTCACCAAGAAATCACAAAATGCAAATTAGGGTTAGAAAATGGAATTTTTCATAACTTAGAATTTTTCTAAGTTATGAAAAACCCTAATTTTTTCCCAACTTTGCCCCATCTTTTCACCAAGATCCATTTGGATTCAAACAAAAGTCCAAACATGAAAGTTGTAGCTTGTTGCATAATCTACAACTTTGATTCACAAAGTTTTCTCATTTGAAGCTTGTATCTCAAGTTACAATTTTTTGAATAAGGGCACTAAACCATTTTTAACTTAGTGGAATTTTAACCTATTTTGACAAGGTTTTCTACCCCACTTCAAGGCCATTTTTCATACCCTTCCACTTGGAATTTCAATTTGCATTTCAAAGATGGATTGTAGTAAACATTCCAAGCTTTCCAAAATGTCCAAGAACTCATCAAACAACCTCATAACTTGAGAGATTCGAATTTCACAAGTTGGCAAAAATTCACTTTTTGTTCTTCATCAAAACATGTCCATAACCTTACCATTTGAACTCAGCATGCTTTAGGCAAAGATTACAGGTCCTTAAACCAAGTTAAACTCCATAATTTAATGCATATTCAATGTGTTAAGGTGTTGTTCTTTGAGTGCAAGCATTGTATGAGGGTTTAATCCCAAAATGGATAAAGCAAATTGGCCATTTTTGTATAAAGTAGCTTTATGTCAAATTAGAAATCCAACAAGTACATGGAAAATCTGCTTGGCACAAGATTATGTGCATAACACACTGATCAAGAGAAGCTTATGCAGCACATTAGGGGGTCCTCTACTGACCTAGAAATCCAAGTTGTATTTTGATGCTTCACATAGAAGAAAAGTCCATAACTTGTGACAACTATCATCTCAGCTCACTAGCACAAGAAAAAAGTTATCAAACACATTCCAAAGAACATATCCAAGCTTTGGCACGAGCCCTTGACCTCCAAAGCACCCTCCATCTCAGAATCATCCTCAAACTGCAAAAACAGAGTTGCCTCTGCAGTTTGAGTGCCAACTCCCATTTCCCTCGAGCATTCTTACCAAAATCAATTCATACACATTCCCTAGCATGTATGCAAGCTAACCATGACCTAAAACCTGACCTGTAATCCCTCTAACAGCTTCCACCATTTTCATTTTTTCCTTTTGCAGTTGAAGTTCCACAGCTCGATACAAGAAGTTTCAAGACAAAGTAAGCATTGAAACAGCATCCCTGGACCTCAAGGAAGCTTTTCCAATCATCACCTTGCACTAGAAGTTCCTCATTCTCCAGATAGAAGTTCAACTGCACAGGTAAAAATTTGAACTCGTATCTCTCTTATCATGTATCTTTAGTCTTAAGTTTGTGAAGAAACAAGGTTCTACTCATAGTCCTGAACATGTACATATCTTTACATTTCATTTCTTTTGCCTGAGTAGAGAGAATTTGGAGTTTGAAAATGGCAGAAAAACTAGGTTAGGATTTGGGGGAGGAGAAATTCTCCCTCATCTTAGAGAGTTAGGTCAAGTTCTATACATGGTTGGAATCGTCTCTTCATGCTGAGCATTTTTCATGTTATGAGTTTTTGTTAAAAAGCCAGGAATCAGGAGTTAGCATCAGGAGTACAAGGCGCGCGTTTTTGAATGTTGTTGAACGAAGGTTGAAGATGAAGCCACATGGGTTGGGCCTGTGTGGTTTCTTCTTTTTGCACCCTATTTCCATTTTCTCACCCCCTAAGCCCATTTGCCTTATTTTTAATTCTTTTTGACTTTTTTCTTTTTTTGTTTGACTTGTTTATTTTTTTTCAGCATATTAAAATTTTGAGAATATTTTTCTCACCATTTTTTTTTTATTTTTATTTGATTTTATTTGATTTTCCTTTAGTTTATACATAAATACATATACATATTATTATTTAGAACATTTGAAAAAAATAGTGTAAATACATTTTTTTATTTTTATTTACCTTCTGAAAATATTTCACATAAAAATACTTTTTTTTATTTTATTAAAATATAAAATATATTATTTTGTATATAATGCATATTTAAGAACTTAATATATATATATATATATATATATATATATATATATATATATATATATATATATATATATATATATATATATATATATATATATATATATATATATATATATATATATATATATATATATATATATATATATATATATATATATATATATATATATATATATATATATATATATATATATATATATATATATATATATATATATATATATATATATATATATATATATATATATATATATATATATATATATATATATATATATATATATATATATATATATATGTTTATTAATATATTTAAGTTAAAATATAAAAAATACTTGAATTTTTCATTTTTTATTAATATTTGATACAAAAAATACTTTTTTCATAATATACTTCATTTTATTTTTATTTTTGTACATAATAAATAAATGCTTGTATTAAATTAAATAATAATACATTTTCTTTAAAATTAGGGTTTTTGCCCTAAATTCAAAATACTCAAAAATAATACCTTTTTATGTTCTCATTTTACTTTACATAAACCATACTTTTTCATACATATAAAAACTTTCTTTTTGCATTTTGCATATTTACTTCATTTCCATTTAATTATGCAATTTATTTACCTTGCAAATATTCAAAAATGATGTAATAATTTAGATTTAAATTCTTGTCTAAATATCCCCCATTTGTAAATTTGTACCCCCCTTCCCATATTTGGTTTTGTAATAGCTTAGTAAATTTATTTTCGCACTTTATTGCTTTCTAATGATAACATGTTAGAATTAGGGTTTGTATGCGAAAAAACGACAAAAAAATAGTTATGACCTAATCTCAAGACAAATGAGCATGAAAATGGATACACAAATCACACTTGCACCCCTAGGGTACTCCACTTGTTGCCTTTCAAAATTGGACCATATTGCATGTTAGGTCTCTTTGGGCAAAACAAACAAATTGAATGATCATAGTCCCTCGATAACATTTTTCAAAACAAACAAAAAAACAAATGATCATAGTCCCTTAAAGAAAATGCCCAAAGATACTTGGCACCATTGCAATTATGGTCTAAACGATGACCCACGCCCGTCCCTTTCACATCCTAAACATAAGATTGTCCACCAAATACAATGGTGGAACAAACTTGTTAAAAGGGTTAAAACATAGCAATAATCTTTTGAGAAATTTAGGAGTAGATAACCTCTTAGTTACTTGAATCAAGCTTGCAAACTAAAACACTTGCCTATTTCAAAAACCACACATCACTACACTTTCAAGAACAACTTTCGAAAACAAATGAAAACCTTTTTCAAAAGACGTACACCTTTGTATACATCCCCACATGGATCATTACAAAGGTTGCCACCACATTGGCTTCTTTTCAAAATATTTTCAAACCCACACACTCGAGCACCATTTAAAACAATTGAAAACAAAAGGCAAGTGATCTAAGCAAGTAACTAAGAGCCCATGGATAACCATGGATAGAAAGGGTGCTAACACCTTCCCTTTCTATAATCTACTCCCCGAACCCAAGAAAACATCTCAAAAGGTTTTTGCTGTGCTTTTTAACCTTTCCTTAGGATAAAATAAAAAGTCGGTGGCGACTCTTGCTCAACCGAAACATTTGCGAATACGAACGCAAAACACTAGTCAGTTCTCCCACCGTATCACACCAACTAAAGAAGACTGTCCTCCAGTGAAGCAGAAAGTTCGCCGAATGCGCCCAGGAATGTCTGAGAAAATCAAAGCTGAGGTCATGAAACAATTTAATACCGGTTTTCTAGCAGTTACTTCTTACCCGCAGTGGGTTGCCAACGTGGTTTCGGTGCCAAAGAAAGTTGGTAAGGTACGTATGTGTGTAGACTATAGAGATCTGAACAAGGCGAGCCCCAAGGATGATTTCCCTCTACCTCACATCGACGTTCTGGTTGACAACACCGCACAACATAAGGTCTTCTCCTTTATGGATGGTTTTTCTGGTTACAATCAGATTAAGATGGCTCCCGAAGACATGGAAAAGACAATGTTCCTTACGCAGTGGGGTACCTTTTGTTACAAAGTCATGCCTTTCGGATTGAAGAATGTCGGGGCAACGTATCAGCGCGCCATGGTCGCTTTGTTCCACGACATGGTCCATCATGAGATTGAGGTATACGTTGACGATATGATTGAAAGGTCCCAGACTGAGAAAGAACATCTCGACCATCTCCAGAAACTATTTGACAGGTTGAAGATGTACAAGTTGAGGTTAAACCCGAACAAGTGCACCTTCGGGGTGAGGTCTGGTAAGCTGCTGGGTTTCGTCGTTAGTGATAAAGGTATTCAGGTGGATCCTGCGAAGGTGAAGGCTGTACAGGAGATGGCAGTTCCCCGAACGGAAAAGGAAGTCAGAGGCTTTTTGGGACACTTGAACTACATTTCCCGATTCATTTCACATTTGACTGCTACTTGTGATCCAATCTTCAAACTGCTGAAGAAAGATCAAGTGGTAAAGTGGAATGATGAATGTCAGGCCGCTTTTGAAATGATTAAGGAATACCTACAAGAGCCACCTATTTTGATGCCTTCAGTTGAAGGGAGACCTTTGATCTTATACTTGACAGTACTCGACAATTCAATGGGGCGCGTGTTGGGGCAGCATGACGAGTCTCGCCGAAAAGAGCATGCTATTTACTACCTTAGCAAAAAGTTTACCGATTGTGAGACCCGATACTCACTGCTCGAGAAAACTTGTTGTGCTTTGGCATGGGATGCTCGCCGGCTGAGACAGTATATGCTGACTCACACTACTCTATTGATATCAAAAATGGACCCAATCAAGTATATCTTCGAAAAGCCTGCCTTTTTTGGAAGAATAGCAAGATGACAGATGATCTTGACTGAGTATGACATCCAATACACAACCCAAAAAGCAATCAAGGGGAGTGTGTTGGCGGATCATTTGGCGCATCAGGTAGTGGATGATTACCAGTCTATGAATTTCGAGTTTCCGGATGAGAACATCATGTTGGTGAGCGACTGTGAAACACCTGGACCGGATGAAGGACCTGAGGAGGGATCCCGATGGTCTATGTACTTTGATGGAGCTTCAAACTCTTTGGGTAATAGCATTGGCGCCGTGATCATATATCCTGAAGGCTTCCATACTCTGTTCACCGCCCGATTATGTTTTAACTGCACCAACAACATGGCGGAGTATGAAGCGTGCATCATGGGCCTTCGAGCAGCTATAGACCTAAGGATTAAGTTCTTGAGTGTATTCGGAGATTCCGCTCTCGTGATCATTCAAATCAAGGGCGAGTGGGATACGAAACACCCAAATCTTATTCCTTACAAGGAGTATGTATTGACATTGCTTCCACACTTCGAGGAGATAACCTTTGAACATTTCCCAAGAGAGGAGAATCAGTTGGCAGACGCGCTAGCTATAATGTCTTCTATGTTCAAGGTCAGATGGGACAATGAAGCTCCTCATATTATCATCGAGAGGTTGGACGAACCCGCACGTTGCTGTTACATTGAGACAGAAGAGGTAGCAGGTAAACCATGGTTTCATGAGGTAAAGAGGTATCTTGAGGCCCAGGAGTACCCCGCGGGTGCATCTGTTAATGATAAGAAGTTTCTGAGGAGGTTCACGGCGAAGTTCTTCATCTGTAATGGTATCCTTTACAAGTGTAACCATGACTCAACCTTACTGCGATGTGTGGATAAGAACGAGGCAGAAAGGATTATGGCAGAGTTACATGAAGGTACTTTCGGAACTCATTCCAGTGGACACACCATGGCAAAGAAAATACTTCGGGCAGGATATTATTGGTCCACCATGGAAGCCGACTGTTACCATCACTCCCGGACCTGTTATAAGTGCCAAGTCTATACTGATAAGGTGCATATACCTCCAGTTCCTCTGAACATCTTGACAGCTCCTTGGCCTTTTTCAATGTGGGGCATCAATATGATTGGCAAGATCAGACCTACTGCATCCAACGGGCATCGTTTCATCCTGGTAGCAATTGATTATTGAAGCAGCTTCCTTTTCTACAGTGACCAAGAACGTCGTGGCACGGTTTATTCGGCACAACTTGATCTGTCGATATGGTGTACCAGAGAGGATTATTACGGACAATGGTACAAATCTCAACAACACAATGATCACTGAGCTCTGCAAGCAGTTCAAAATACAACATCACAACTCTTCTCCTTACCGGCCGAAGATGAATGGGGCTGTTGAAGCGGCTAATAAGAACATTAAGAAGATTGTGCAAAAGATGACGGTGACATACAAAGACTGGCATGAGATGTTACCATTTGCTCTTCATGGGTACCGCACCTCAGCGCGGACTTCAACAGGGGCAACACCCTACTCTTTGGTATATGGCATGGAGGAAGTCTTGCCCATTGAAGTTCATATACCCTCTCTTCGGATCATGAAGGATGCAGGTTTGAGCAAGGACGACTGGATCCAGACCCAACTTGATCAACTGAACTTAATCGACGAGAAGAGACTTACTGCCATTTGTCATGGTCAAACGTATCAAAAATGGATGATCAAGGCATTTAACAAGAAAGTTAGATGACAAGAGTATCAAGTTGGGGATCTGGTAATCAAACGCATCATACTGCAGCAAAGTGATCCCAGGGGAAAATGGACCCCTACGTATGAAGGGACATTTGTGGTTAAGAATATTTTCTCGGGAGGAGCTATGATTCTAACCACCATGGATGGTGACGACCTTCCTCACCCCGTCAATGCAGACATAGTGAAAAAATACTACGCATAATCAAAGACCCGCTAGGTTGACTGGCCTAGGCAAAAATAAGGGCTTCCCGGCGAACCAAAAGGGTTCGGGTAAAAATAAGGGATGAAAATGAAAAAAACTGTACACCCGGCAAGTCGAAAACCTGAAAAGGCGGCTTGGGCAAAAAAGGGTATCCCGGTGGACTGAAAACCCGAAAGGGCGGTCCTGGAAAAAATTAGGGATTAAAGCATAACACTATGTCTCATTGGATTATCTGGCAACCAGACTTCGGTATCGACTATCAAGTTCGGACGACACTAATCAATCTGATCTACCTTCAACCAAGTAGCAAAGTGATGAGATGCTCGAGGATATAAGGGCAATAGCAGAGTTGGAACCCAGTGGGATTGTTCACATAACTGTTTTTCTTTCTTTTACACAAATTGTATAAATTATGTTTGTTCAGCGGCGTTCTCTTACTAGGACGTCAGCCTCTTGTACAAAACACGCCTATTTACACGCCAACTTCAAAATCAATACAATTCATTTTCACAAAATTTCAAATTGGTTTTCCTTTTTCTGTTTTGTTTTGTAAAGACGTCCAGTGTTCATTTTTGATATATGCACTTGACAATAATTGCTGCTCATAAATATCTACATATGAAACAAAAGACGATTACTCGTAATTTTAGAAACATGGGCAAACAAGAAATGTCCAGACCTTACAGTTGCTTTATCCACCAGGTATAGGGATAGACCTAGTTAGAGAAAACGATTGAAGGTGCATTCACTCCCCACAGAGTAAGGAAAAGACAGTGATATTAGCGGTCCCGAACAGGACACCACTCTCCCCAGCCGAGGTTCGCAACCACGAATGAGTCAGTAAGATTCTCCCCAAGAAGAGTTTATCTATCATCAGCACTAGAAGATTATCACCAGCGGAGTCTGGAGGATTATCCCCAGTAGAGTCTGGAGGATTATCCCCAGTAGAGTCTGGAGGATTGTCTCCAGTAGGGTCTAGAAGATTATCCCTAGTGAAGTCTCCACTAGAAGGATTATCCCCAGTGGAGTTCATTTCTTCCACCAACAAAAATTTTATCCCCAACAGAATTTATCATCACCTGCAATGGTAATTCATCCACATCCGAGGCTATTCCTCCAAATCCACAGTTCCTCTAGCAGAGTACCTCTTCCCCATAAAATCATTTTCTCGCCGGTTTATTCTCCAGCAGGATGATTCTCACAATCATCTTCATTCACTATCCCCAGCGAGAACGAAGAATTCAACGTTTGTTTTCTCCAGCAGCAATCCGGGATTTATTTTCCCCAGGTAGAGATTATCATAAAAAACATTACATGTCCATACATCATGACATATGCATACGCACCATACAACATAATCTCATTTATTTTGAGAACATCATTGCTTGGTACATATCATGCATTACATACGACTAACCCTTTACGTTTCAGGAAAGATACAATCAAATTCTCACAAAATTCAAGCTATGAAGCCCGGGTACGACCAGATAGTATCTTGATTTCTACAGCATATTGTGAAGCCCGGAGAACGACCGGATAACAGTATCAAACACCGCGAAGCCTGAATCCGACCAGATAGTGGTATCTCTTAAGCAAGCTATGAAGCCCGGATACGACCGGATAATAGTTTAATCCCCAGCGAGCCGTGAAGCCCGGATTACGACCGGATAACAGCTCATCCAGTTCACCATGAAGCCTGGATTCGACCAGATAGTGGTATATCATAAACACAAGCCGTGAAGCCCAGATTATGACTGGATAACAGCTTAGTAAGTTATTGTGAAGCCTGGATTACGACCAGATAGCAATACAAGTTTCTGTGAAGCCTGGATTACGACCAAATAGCAGCCAAAGATACCGCGAAGCCTGGATTATGACCAGATAGTGGTACATCTTTAATACAAGTTATGAAGCCCGGATTACGACCGGATAGTACCTTGATTTTTCTCCGAACACCATGAAGCCTGGATTCGACCAGATAATGGTATGAGACATCGCGAAGCCTGGATTACGACCAGATAAGAAGTAAGGTATTGTGAAGCCTAGATTACGACCAGATAACAGTACAAAACACCATAAAGACTGGATTCGACCGGATAATGGTATATTACATCGTGAAGCCTGGATTACGACCAGATAACGGTACAAGACACTGTGAAGCTTGGATTTCGACCAAATAGCAGTTTACCTAGACAATTACTAAGAAGCCCGGAGTCGACCGGATATTAGTATGCCCTAAATTCAAGTTGAAGCCCAGATGCAACCGGATAACAACTCATTTCCTTATGAAGCCTGGATTACGACCAGATAAGAATTGAGAAATTATGAAGCCTGAATTACGACCGGATAGCAAATTTAATCTCATCTCCCCAGTATGTCACTGTAAAGCCTGGATTACGACCAAATAACAGTCAGTCTTATCACTGTAAAGCCTAGAGCACGACCAGATAGCAGTCGATCTTATCACTATGAAGCCTGGATCACGACCAGATAGTAGTTCATTTTCACCTCTTTAACTAAGAGACGATTTCCCCAGTAGAATAACGCATGATCGAAGCTCCTAAAATTCTATTTCTCCCAAGACCGAGAACAACATTCCCCAGCGGAATCTTCCTCAATAACAGGTATACAAGCTCTCGCTAAGGAATCTCTTAGGCGATCGACACTCCTTCGGATGACATCTTTAAGCCCATCTCCTGTCATCAATCTCCAAATGGAATCTTTAAGCCTATTCCCGACATCATGAGACAATTACCACTTCATGCGAGTGCAAATTTCTGGGCACTCTAGTGTTCAATCATCTTCCACCTTCGGATCACGAAAGGCACGCAAGCCAATCTACATCCTCAGGTTTAAGAAGATTGAACAGGGGCAGCTGTTGTACCCCAAAATTTTCCCTCCCATATTTCTCAAAACATTTCAAGAAATATCCTCAAGTTGCTCAAGGAAGTCCAAGGATTGGCCAGACAAGCTCTCTCCTAAGGCAATCTACCTCAAATTAGGGTTTCATGTTGCTTCAAGATACTTGAGTCCAAGAGATCCCAAATGCTCGCCATTTTCCTAATATGTTCTCAAGATCATCCATGTCAAGTTTCAAGCCCTACAGAGGAAGTTTGCTCAGTCAATTGCTCAAAGGCCTGAAAATCGACTGTGCTAGGGCAAAAGTCAATTGTGGCCCACATACAGTCAAACTTCAAGATTTTTGGTCAACATCCTCATTTTGAAGTATATTTCATCATTTGATCAAGATTTGATCATGATTTATCAAGGATTGCTCATAATTCATCAAGACTCAAAAGTTGCTAAATTAGGGTTTTGTAGGAAAAGTCAACTCAAATTTGACCAAGCATAACCTTCTCATACTTTATGAGAAATGACCCATACAAAGCTCATTTTGAAGAGGATGCAATTCTATACAATCCATATTCATCTCCCAAGTTCAAAATATGCACTCACAAGAAGTTATGAATTTGGACATTATAGGTCACTTTGAAAAGTCAACAAAAACACCTTTTTTGTCAAAGATTCATACATGAACATGGAATATCAAATTGATATGAGACTAAAAGGGTTGCTTAGAGGACATCTCAAGCTTTCTAAAAAGTCAAAGAACACCTTCAAAGAGTAAATATTGAGGAAGTTATGCATTGGTTAAGTTGACCCTTTTTGCAAAATTGCCAAAAGTCAACTATGCCTCAAAATGCAATTTTTGCTAAATGGGCATAACTTGTTGCACTTGTTTTGAGTTGGTAGCATGGTCCACGAGCCATAGCCCTTTCCACTTGTGATTATCTTATTTTTATTATTTATTTTGATTTTTATTTGAATTAAATCAATTTTAATCAAAACAAATCATGAAAAATCCAAAACATCGAAATCCAAAATTTTTGTACATGTTTCAGGTCTCATATCCAGTTGGCAAGTAATTGAAATCGTGCAAAGCCTTGGTGTGCACAAAAAGATTGAATTTGGCCTATTTTTTGAAAGATATTCAAAGGAATCAAATCAAAATCAAAAGCCATGATTGATAAAGATTGAGCACACTTTTTCAACCCTAATTCAGTCCTTGATATATATTGAACCATGGTAGACCTAAAACAAGGCTAGAGAGAGGCGCAAGAACAAGAACAAAACTTGAAAAAACACCAAAAAAGTGCAGACACGATTTCATATTTCCAGGCATCCTCAAGACCTTTTAACCATCCCAATCGCTTCCCGGGGTCACAAGCAAGCAAAACCAATCAAGAACAAGGAGTTTCCATTGCCAAATACCACTGTAAGTCATCCACGACATTGATTTATTTTTGAAATTGAATTGCATCATTCTGTCACTTATAACACAAAATAATTATATATTCTTGATCCTTGGAACATTTGCAAGCTATCCATATCATCCAATTGCATTTTTGTGGACTGATTCAAGAATTGCCATTGTTAGGGTTTTTGTTTTTGTTTTAGGGTTTTTGTGTGCAGGAAAAATTAGCCCCCGTGAAGGGTATCATAATGTTCAGGATGACAAGACGGTTCGATTTATGGCATTAGAAGTCATTTATCATGCCCATGGAGGATTTTAAGATGAACCAGGGTTATAGCTACAGACATACGTTCGTAGGTAAAAGTCCCTGCATCTTTTAGCCACAGTGCAAGGAAGAAGAAGATAACGTGGCAAGCAACCATTCGCCTGTTTAAAAATGCGCGCACTGAATTAACTTATTATGCTTTTTTAATATTTAATTATTGTTTTGTCTTTGATGTACAAATGAAACAGCTAGCCCAGTTGGTAGTGGAACGCTTGGAAAGTGCCTTGGGGCCTGGGTTCGAATCCCAGGTCCCCCCAATTTCTTCATATTATTTTCTTTCATGTAATCAGGCGCACACGCAGGTTTGAAGCACACCATGTGACCTCATTATCCAATCTACCAAGTGGCCAGATGGCCAGATCTAAAGGCCATCAATGAAGGAGCATCATGAAGCTTAGTCAAAGCAATACATGGGATTCTGGAAGTCAGCGTGGACCTTTGGTTTTGGGCCCAGAAAAGTACTATCCACACCACCCAAATTGTTGGTTTCAGGCCCAAATTCCTTCCTCCTTTTTCTTTTATATTTTATTTAATTAATTTAGTTTATTTATTTTACTAACCAAAAATTAATTTTTTCTTTTATAAAAAAAATCACATAAAATCAACTTTTCACCAAATTAGGTTTAGATTTTATTTTTTATCAAAAAAATTAATTAATTTAATTAGGTTATTTAATTTTAGATAACTTTAATTATTTTGTAAATAAATTAAAAACAATTAGAACAATTAGGTTTTTGTTTCTAACTTAATTATATTTTCTTTTTCTTAAAATAACAAAATACAAAAATAGGCCATTTATTTATTTTCATTAATTAATTTAATTAGCTAATTAATTGTGTATTTAATTTTAAAACCTAATTATTTTCTTAAAAATAATTAAAAACAACAAAAACACGTTTTCTTTCAATTAGGTTAGAAAGGGTCAAAACCCTAATTCTCTCTCGATCTAAATTTCATCGCGCGCACTTTATTATTATTTTTATCCTATTAATGTAATTGCTCACAAGTTGTAATAGTTTAATTAGGTCTTTTATTTTCATTTATCGCTTTATTTTTTAAGGGTTTGTTTTTGGCTATGTAAATACCTGAAGCCTTGTAATAGCGTAGTTTAATTTCCGCACTTTAAATTCTGCAAAATATTAAACTGTTAGATGTATGATATTAGGGTTGCATGAAAAGAATGTATGATTAACTTTAAAACGGTTAGCAAACCCTAAATATGCAAAGATAAATAACTTGAAATTGAATCACTCGCACATGCGCACTCCTAGGGTATACTCCACTTCGATTGCCTTGGGTAAACGGTCATTGAGTATAGGATATTTTAGTGGTCGCCCTTTTGTCTCAAAGATCAAAGTTGCCTCGGAAAGGTTACCTTGGATATTATTGCCTCGAATAATTAATCTAAGACATTAGGGTTATTACTAAGACGTCCTAACATTGCTTTAGTGACTGTACGTCCCTTTCGAATTGACCCTCAAAAACTCCAATGATGGTGCTACCTACTCACTAATAGTGGGATAACGCTGTCTAAAGGAAATGAACATAGAACAATTATTTTTTTCCGAGTAGATAGATTAGTTCTTAAGTACTTGCTCAATACAAACAAACCTTTTTCACACTTACACTCTTTTTCGAACAAAGTTTTCAAAAAAACACTTCGTAACACTCTTGAAGACAGAAGCAAGGGTTAAATCGAAGTCAAAACAAAATCTTTTCAAATCACACAAACACACAAAAGTAATTTTTGAAAATGATGAGAAAGTACCTAAGAGCCCGTAGATAACTACGGATAGAAAGGGTGCTAATACCTTCCCTTTCTATAATCTACCCCCCGTACTCAAAACCTCAAAAAAGGATTTTTTTTGTGCTTTTTTTCTTTCCTTGTTGGATAAAATAAAAGTCGGTGGCGACTCTTGCTTACCGCGACATTTTGCGAACACAAACGCAAAACGCAAACCAGCATTCCTAAAAAAAGTCCCGGTTCTGGCCACCGTATCACATACCTCATGTGGTTAGTGCATATCCACATACGTCTTTCTCTGTTGTAGCATAAATTGTTTCCCTTGAATAGTATCACATATATCTGACTTTTTTGATCAAAAGAGGATAGATAACAGAGAGATTACCCTTGACATATGAACTTGACCTTCATATTTAACAGACCTGACTGAAAAAATAAAACTCTACTGGAATTAGAGCTCAGCCTTTGCACTTCTACTTATTTGAGTCATAAATAAACTTAACCAAGAAGTAGTCAATTGGTTGGTCAACCTTCAACCAAACCATCAATATAAGACTTGTTTTTCTAGATAACATATATTAGATACACAACCCAGATGCCTCCTCTTCCAGATCAGGAGTAGGTTCCAAACATATATGATTAACACACATTTTTTTAGCACCCAAAACATCTTCCAGTCAACAGGAAGTTGCACACCTGCTGACATGATGTCCCAACATCTGGTAGGACATCAGTTCCCTTCTTCTGGAACTAAAAATTGAGCTTGACTCTAAAGCCATTATTGCTTCCAGAAAGACAAAACCTCCCTTGATCACCTTCAAGGTCTTCAAAAATAATCCAAGCTTCAACAATACCAACAACAGCAAGACTCAAAGTTACTTTCCTAATTAGGTCAAGAATTAGGAAAACTCTTTTAGAAACAAAAAAGAGGCTCTAATCTTTCTTCAACAAACTCTTCAAGAGTTCCTTTATGAGTGGACTTGAGAGTTGAAACTCAAGTATCGTTTATAACTTCACAGAGTTAGTTGAGGTTGTTTTGCATAAACCACATCCTCAAACACCGAACATGCCGAGGAGACCAAATCCTAAAGTCCTTCTTTTACTTGCAACACAAGGAACAACTAGGGTTACATCAGATACCATGCAGCGGAATACAAAACAAAAAAACTCCTCAACAGTCTTCAGGAACAATAAACCTGTGCACATACACACCATACTCCAGGTGCAACAGGTTGACCTAGGTTTGAAAATAAATCTAACCTTTAACACAGTAGCTTTCCATGAAAGCTACACACCTGAAAACAACACAGACATGTCCAATACATACCTAGTAATCAACAGTCTATCCTCCACTTCTAGGGACCATTCAAACAACAATATGAACTCTCCATGTTCAAACAACTTTTCAGTAAAACCTTCTACCTTGCACATACACCAGAAAGTATCCCCCTTGGATCTCATCCAGAAATAGACAGGATGGTAGCTCTGATACCAATTGAAATTCTGGTATGACAGAACTCAGATGTCCTATGACATGTTGGGACATCTGATTCGACATAAACAAAGGTATTAACAATAAAAACAGTATTGAAAAGCATAAACAACACACAAGATTGTCAACCCAGTTCGGAACAACCTTCCTACTCTGGGGGCATACCAAGCCAAGGACAAATCCACTATGATAGTATCAATTCATAGACCCTACAATAAACCTCCAGTTTAAAGCCTGATCACTTAATTACTACCCTTTCTATCTAAGACTCACCTAGATATGAGGCCCTCCTTAATCTATCTTCAATCCCAGACAGCGATTGGATCAACATAATTCTAAATAAATAGAAAGACACACTTCTATGACAATCACTAGCCAGGACTCTTGACTAAGATCACAACTCGGAGGTGCTTACAAGCTTCCTCCAAGAACAATACTCACTCTTGTTCACAGCTTCGAGGAGAACACAATGACCATCTCATAACCTGGGTGGTTCACACATACCAACTCTTCTAGAGAGCGACTAACAGACTCATCCCAAATAATCGCATCTTTTAAATTATCGGCTGTTACAAATCCTAGGTTATAAAGCTTCTATTTATAACCTATACCCAACTGGATTTGGTCCTTCAAATAACAGCTCTTTGGTTGTTACAAACAGCAGAAAATTCTGCTACAAAACAGGTCTTCAATCAAATCTTTCTAAATTATCTCCATATTTAGAAAGTAAATATTCTTTAATATTCTTCTTGATTCATCTTTACCTATAAAACATATCCACACAGGATAATATAAATACTTTGTTATCCTCAAGGTATATTTTGTTTTTCCGACTTAACATAATATAATAGTCCAGTACAGCTCAGGCACGACGTCTTATGCTTCCTCATAGGACATCTCATTCGACATGTTACTCCAGACGTTGAAATACTTCAACTCAACATGTATCAACATAATATATGACTTCTTGCTCAACCTATTCCTATTAGAAAGTTAGCACAACCATATCTAACATATTTCTACTATATTAGTTTTGCCAAACATAATACGAATCACATAATTTAGAGAATGAACAACTATGTTTTCTAACCAAATTGGTTTTTAATTTCATCTATGAAATCAGCTTCTTTTTGTTTCCCAACTTCTTCATTGATGGATGCTCGATTCTACTCACCTAGTTTGTATTTTCTTTGCATGATGAACTTCAATGTATAGTTGATGGAAAGGCAGTGACATATAATACTGATATCAATTCTTGTCATATCAGATAGAGTCCAGGCCAATAAATTGAGGTTCTTCTGAAGTAGGCACACCAGTTCCTTCTCTTCAGTTCTTTCATGGCCATGGAGGTTCCAAACTTTGACTATGTATTTCCCAGGGACCAATTTATACCTCTTTTAGGTCTCTTGTATGCATAAACTTCTCTCTCTCTCCATCTCTTTCTTTCTTTCTCTCTCTCTCTCTCTATCTATTTATCTATCTATCTATCTATCTATCTATCTATCTATCTATCTATCTATCTATCTATCTATCTATCTATCTTTCTCTCTCTCTCTCTCTATCTATTTATCTATCTATCTATCTATCTATCTATCTATCTATCTATCTATCTATCTATCTATCTATCTATCTATCTATCTATCTATCTATCTATCTATCTATCTATCTATCTATCTATCTATCTATCTATCTATCTATCTATCTATCTATCTATCTATCTATCTATCTATCTATCTATCTATCTATCTATCTATCTATCTATCTATCTATCTATCTATCTATCTATCTATCTATCTATCTATCTATCTATCTATCTATCTATCTATCTATCTATCTATCTATCTATCTATCTATCTATCTATCTATCTTTCTCTCTCTCTCTCTCTCTATCTATTCTATCTATCTATCTATCTATCTATCTATCTATCTATCTATCTATCTATCTATCTATCTATCTATCTATCTCTATCTATCTATCTATCTATCTATCTATCTATCTATCTATCTATCTATCTATCTATCTATCTATCTATCTATCTATCTATCTATCTATCTATCTATCTATCTATCTATCTATCTATCTATCTATCTATCTATCTATCTATCTATCTATCTATCTATCTATCTATCTATCTATCTATCTATCTATCTATCTATCTATCTATCTATCTATCTATCTATCTATCTATCTATCTATCTATCTATCTATCTATCTATCTATCTATCTATCTATCTATCTTATCTATCTATCTATCTATCTATCTATCTATCTATCTATCTCTATCTATCTATCTATCTATCTATCTATCTATCTATCTATCTATCTATCTATCTATCTATCTATCTATCTATCTATCTATCTATCTATCTATCTATCTATCTATCTATCTATCTATCTATCTATCTATCTATCTATCTATCTATCTATCTATCTATCTATCTATCTATCTATCTATCTATCTATCTATCTATCTATCTATCTATCTATCTATCTATCTATCTATCTATCTATCTATCTATCTATCTATCTATCTATCTATCTATCTATCTATCTATCTATCTATCTATCTATCTATCTATCTATCTATCTATCTATCTATCTATCTATCTATCTATCTATCTATCTATCTATCTATCTATCTATCTATCTATCTATCTATCTATCTATCTATCTATCTATCTATCTATCTATCTATCTATCTATCTATCTATCTATCTATCTATCTATCTATCTATCTATCTATCTATCTATCTATCTATCTATCTATCTATCTATCTATCTATCTATCTATCTATCTATCTATCTATCTATCTATCTATCTATCTATCTATCTATCTATCTATCTATCTATCTATCTATCTATCTATCTATCTATCTATCTATCTATCTATCTATCTATCTATCTATCTATCTATCTATCTATCTATCTATCTATCTATCTATCTATCTATCTATCTATCTATCTATCTATCTATCTATCTATCTATCTATCTATCTATCTATCTATCTATCTATCTATCTATCTATCTATCTATCTATCTATCTATCTATCTATCTATCTATCTATCTATCTATCTATCTATCTATCTATCTATCTATCTATCTATCTATCTATCTATCTATCTATCTATCTATCTATCTATCTATCTATCTATCTATCTATCTATCTATCTATCTATCTATCTATCTATCTATCTATCTATCTATCTATCTATCTATCTATCTATCTATCTATCTATCTATCTATCTATCTATCTATCTATCTATCTATCTATCTATCTATCTATCTATCTATCTATCTATCTATCTATCTATCTATCTATCTATCTATCTATCTATCTATCTATCTATCTATCTATCTATCTATCTATCTATCTATCTATCTATCTATCTATCTATCTATCTATCTATCTATCTATCTATCTATCTATCTATCTATCTATCTATCTATCTATCTATCTATCTATCTATCTATCTATCTATCTATCTATCTATCTATCTATCTATCTATCTATCTATCTATCTATCTATCTATCTATCTATCTATCTATCTATCTATCTATCTATCTATCTATCTATCTATCTATCTATCTATCTATCTATCTATCTATCTATCTATCTATCTATCTATCTATCTATCTATCTATCTATCTATCTATCTATCTATCTATCTATCTATCTATCTATCTATCTATCTATCTATCTATCTATCTATCTATCTATCTATCTATCTATCTATCTATCTATCTATCTATCTATCTATCTATCTATCTATCTATCTATCTATCTATCTATCTATCTATCTATCTATCTATCTATCTATCTATCTATCTATCTATCTATCTATCTATCTATCTATCTATCTATCTATCTATCTATCTATCTATCTATCTATCTATCTATCTATCTATCTATCTATCTATCTATCTATCTATCTATCTATCTATCTATCTATCTATCTATCTATCTATCTATCTATCTATCTATCTATCTATCTATCTATCTATCTATCTATCTATCTATCTATCTATCTATCTATCTATCTATCTATCTATCTATCTATCTATCTATCTATCTATCTATCTATCTATCTATCTATCTATCTATCTATCTATCTATCTATCTATCTATCTATCTATCTATCTATCTATCTATCTATCTATCTATCTATCTATCTATCTATCTATCTATCTATCTATCTATCTATCTATCTATCTATCTATCTATCTATCTATCTATCTATCTATCTATCTATCTATCTATCTATCTATCTATCTATCTATCTATCTATCTATCTATCTATCTATCTATCTATCTATCTATCTATCTATCTATCTATCTATCTATCTATCTATCTATCTATCTATCTATCTATCTATCTATCTATCTATCTATCTATCTATCTATCTATCTATCTATCTATCTATCTATCTATCTATCTATCTATCTATCTATCTATCTATCTATCTATCTATCTATCTATCTATCTATCTATCTATCTATCTATCTATCTATCTATCTATCTATCTATCTATCTATCTATCTATCTATCTATCTATCTATCTATCTATCTATCTATCTATCTATCTATCTATCTATCTATCTATCTATCTATCTATCTATCTATCTATCTATCTATCTATCTATCTATCTATCTATCTATCTATCTATCTATCTATCTATCTATCTATCTATCTATCTATCTATCTATCTATCTATCTATCTATCTATCTATCTATCTATCTATCTATCTATCTATCTATCTATCTATCTATCTATCTATCTATCTATCTATCTATCTATCTATCTATCTATCTATCTATCTATCTATCTATCTATCTATCTATCTATCTATCTATCTATCTATCTATCTATCTATCTATCTATCTATCTATCTATCTATCTATCTATCTATCTATCTATCTATCTATCTATCTATCTATCTATCTATCTATCTATCTATCTATCTATCTATCTATCTATCTATCTATCTATCTATCTATCTATCTATCTATCTATCTATCTATCTATCTATCTATCTATCTATCTATCTATCTATCTATCTATCTATCTATCTATCTATCTATCTATCTATCTATCTATCTATCTATCTATCTATCTATCTATCTATCTATCTATCTATCTATCTATCTATCTATCTATCTATCTATCTATCTATCTATCTATCTATCTATCTATCTATCTATCTATCTATCTATCTATCTATCTATCTATCTATCTATCTATCTATCTATCTATCTATCTATCTATCTATCTATCTATCTATCTATCTATCTATCTATCTATCTATCTATCTATCTATCTATCTATCTATCTATCTATCTATCTATCTATCTATCTATCTATCTATCTATCTATCTATCTATCTATCTATCTATCTATCTATCTATCTATCTATCTATCTATCTATCTATCTATCTATCTATCTATCTATCTATCTATCTATCTATCTATCTATCTATCTATCTATCTATCTATCTATCTATCTATCTATCTATCTATCTATCTATCTATCTATCTATCTATCTATCTATCTATCTATCTATCTATCTATCTATCTATCTATCTATCTATCTATCTATCTATCTATCTATCTATCTATCTATCTATCTATCTATCTATCTATCTATCTATCTATCTATCTATCTATCTATCTATCTATCTATCTATCTATCTATCTATCTATCTATCTATCTATCTATCTATCTATCTATCTATCTATCTATCTATCTATCTATCTATCTATCTATCTATCTATCTATCTATCTATCTATCTATCTATCTATCTATCTATCTATCTATCTATCTATCTATCTATCTATCTATCTATCTATCTATCTATCTATCTATCTATCTATCTATCTATCTATCTATCTATCTATCTATCTATCTATCTATCTATCTATCTATCTATCTATCTATCTATCTATCTATCTATCTATCTATCTATCTATCTATCTATCTATCTATCTATCTATCTATCTATCTATCTATCTATCTATCTATCTATCTATCTATCTATCTATCTATCTATCTATCTATCTATCTATCTATCTATCTATCTATCTATCTATCTATCTATCTATCTATCTATCTATCTATCTATCTATCTATCTATCTATCTATCTATCTATCTATCTATCTATCTATCTATCTATCTATCTATCTATCTATCTATCTATCTATCTATCTATCTATCTATCTATCTATCTATCTATCTATCTATCTATCTATCTATCTATCTATCTATCTATCTATCTATCTATCTATCTATCTATCTATCTATCTATCTATCTATCTATCTATCTATCTATCTATCTATCTATCTATCTATCTATCTATCTATCTATCTATCTATCTATCTATCTATCTATCTATCTATCTATCTATCTATCTATCTATCTATCTATCTATCTATCTATCTATCTATCTATCTATCTATCTATCTATCTATCTATCTATCTATCTATCTATCTATCTATCTATCTATCTATCTATCTATCTATCTATCTATCTATCTATCTATCTATCTATCTATCTATCTATCTATCTATCTATCTATCTATCTATCTATCTATCTATCTATCTATCTATCTATCTATCTATCTATCTATCTATCTATCTATCTATCTATCTATCTATCTATCTATCTATCTATCTATCTATCTATCTATCTATCTATCTATCTATCTATCTATCTATCTATCTATCTATCTATCTATCTATCTATCTATCTATCTATCTATCTATCTATCTATCTATCTATCTATCTATCTATCTATCTATCTATCTATCTATCTATCTATCTATCTATCTATCTATCTATCTATCTCTATCTATCTATCTATCTATCTATCTATCTATCTATCTATCTATCTATCTATCTATCTATCTATCTATCTATCTATCTATCTATCTATCTATCTATCTATCTATCTATCTATCTATCTATCTATCTATCTATCTATCTATCTATCTATCTATCTATCTATATCTATCTATCTATCTATCTATCTATCTATCTATCTATCTATCTATCTATCTATCTATCTATCTATCTATCTATCTATCTATCTATCTATCTATCTATCTATCTATCTATCTATCTATCTATCTATCTATCTATCTATCTATCTATCTATCTATCTATCTATCTATCTATCTATCTATCTATCTATCTATCTATCTATCTATCTATCTATCTATCTATCTATCTATCTATCTATCTATCTATCTATCTATCTATCTATCTATCTATCTATCTATCATCTATCTATCTATCTATCTATCTATCTATCTATCTATCTATCTATCTATCTATCTATCTATCTATCTATCTATCTATCTATCTATCTATCTATCTATCTATCTATCTATCTATCTATCTATCTATCTATCTATCTATCTATCTATCTATCTATCTATCTATCTATCTATCTATCTATCTATCTATCTATCTATCTATCTATCTATCTATCTATCTATCTATCTATCTATCTATCTATCTATCTATCTATCTATCTATCTATCTATCTATCTATCTATCTATCTATCTATCTATCTATCTATCTATCTATCTATCTATCTATCTATCTATCTATCTATCTATCTATCTATCTATCTATCTATCTATCTATCTATCTATCTATCTATCTATCTATCTATCTATCTATCTATCTATCTATCTATCTATCTATCTATCTATCTATCTATCTATCTATCTATCTATCTATCTATCTATCTATCTATCTATCTATCTATCTATCTATCTATCTATCTATCTATCTATCTATCTATCTATCTATCTATCTATCTATCTATCTATCTATCTATCTATCTATCTATCTATCTATCTATCTATCTATCTATCTATCTATCTATCTATCTATCTATCTATCTATCTATCTATCTATCTATCTATCTATCTATCTATCTATCTATCTATCTATCTATCTATCTATCTATCTATCTATCTATCTATCTATCTATCTATCTATCTATCTATCTATCTATCTATCTATCTATCTATCTATCTATCTATCTATCTATCTATCTATCTATCTATCTATCTATCTATCTATCTATCTATCTATCTATCTATCTATCTATCTATCTATCTATCTATCTATCTATCTATCTATCTATCTATCTATCTATCTATCTATCTATCTATCTATCTATCTATCTATCTATCTATCTATCTATCTATCTATCTATCTATCTATCTATCTATCTATCTATCTATCTATCTATCTATCTATCTATCTATCTATCTATCTATCTATCTATCTATCTATCTATCTATCTATCTATCTATCTATCTATCTATCTATCTATCTATCTATCTATCTATCTATCTATCTATCTATCTATCTATCTATCTATCTATCTATCTATCTATCTATCTATCTATCTATCTATCTATCTATCTATCTATCTATCTATCTATCTATCTATCTATCTATCTATCTATCTATCTATCTATCTATCTATCTATCTATCTATCTATCTATCTATCTATCTATCTATCTATCTATCTATCTATCTATCTATCTATCTATCTATCTATCTATCTATCTATCTATCTATCTATCTATCTATCTATCTATCTATCTATCTATCTATCTATCTATCTATCTATCTATCTATCTATCTATCTATCTATCTATCTATCTATCTATCTATCTATCTATCTATCTATCTATCTATCTATCTATCTATCTATCTATCTATCTATCTATCTATCTATCTATCTATCTATCTATCTATCTATCTATCTATCTATCTATCTATCTATCTATCTATCTATCTATCTATCTATCTATCTATCTATCTATCTATCTATCTATCTATCTATCTATCTATCTATCTATCTATCTATCTATCTATCTATCTATCTATCTATCTATCTATCTATCTATCTATCTATCTATCTATCTATCTATCTATCTATCTATCTATCTATCTATCTATCTATCTATCTATCTATCTATCTATCTATCTATCTATCTATCTATCTATCTATCTATCTATCTATCTATCTATCTATCTATCTATCTATCTATCTATCTATCTATCTATCTATCTATCTATCTATCTATCTATCTATCTATCTATCTATCTATCTATCTATCTATCTATCTATCTATCTATCTATCTATCTATCTATCTATCTATCTATCTATCTATCTATCTATCTATCTATCTATCTATCTATCTATCTATCTATCTATCTATCTATCTATCTATCTATCTATCTATCTATCTATCTATCTATCTATCTATCTATCTATCTATCTATCTATCTATCTATCTATCTATCTATCTATCTATCTATCTATCTATCTATCTATCTATCTATCTATCTATCTATCTATCTATCTATCTATCTATCTATCTATCTATCTATCTATCTATCTATCTATCTATCTATCTATCTATCTATCTATCTATCTATCTATCTATCTATCTATCTATCTATCTATCTATCTATCTATCTATCTATCTATCTATCTATCTATCTATCTATCTATCTATCTATCTATCTATCTATCTATCTATCTATCTATCTATCTATCTATCTATCTATCTATCTATCTATCTATCTATCTATCTATCTATCTATCTATCTATCTATCTATCTATCTATCTATCTATCTATCTATCTATCTATCTATCTATCTATCTATCTATCTATCTATCTATCTGTCTATCTATCTATCTGTCTATCTATCTGTCTATCTATCTTCTATCTATCTGTCTATCTATCTATCTATCTGTCTATCTATCTATCTGTCTATCTATCTGTCTATCTATCTATCTATCTATCTATCTATCTATCTATCTATCTATCTATCTATCTATCTATCTATCTATCTATCTATCTATCTGTCTATCTATCTATCTATCTATCTATCTATCTATCTATCTATCTATCTATCTATCTATCTATCTATCTATCTATCTGTCTATCTATCTATCTATCTGTCTA